>CM042076.1:7947608-8415911 GCA_023509865.1 Trypoxylus dichotomus | reverse complement strand
TTTGCACCTCCTCAACTTTCAAACGTCATATCTCCTAAACAGTTAGGAGCTAGGGGCTGAAATTTCTCAGGCGTAATACACCCATATATGGCCACGTTCCGGTAGGGTCAAAACCCGAAATTCCGACCCTCGATTTTTCGGGTCAGAAAAAATTTCATCGTTTTGGTCAGAAAAAAATGCGACGTTTCTGCTGCGCGTTAACGGGAAGAGTTAGACGTTCGCTTATCGGCGCGTCGTAAGGACCCCTACGAGGGTTCTAAACAGGCGAAAGAAGGACGCCCTAGCTCAACGCGTTCCGACGCTCCAGCGCTTCAAAGTTGGGATTTTTTCTCTCTCTTTCAACTTTGACGGGCCGTAGCCGCTAAACGGTTAGAGATAGGGCGTCCGGAGCGGTCGCAATCGATTCCGCGGACATTTTCTATCGGAAACCGTCTAACTCGACCGTCCGAACGGCGTCGTTAACGCGCGACACGAGAAAACGTCGAAAGATGTCGTTTTCGGCGTCGATTTTTCGCGTTTTTCGAAGTCCCGAAACTTCAAACGCCCGTATCTCTTAAACGGTTAGAGATATCGAAGCGTGCTAAAAAAATTCTTGTTCGGCGCGTAAAAATCTACCGGATAGGATGATAGAAACGGTAATTTTCGGACTTCGATATTTCACCGAAATTTCTCGACCGAATCTCCGTATCTCGGCTATGCGTGGTCGCAGCGCGACCGTTCGGTGCTCATTTGAAAGATCTCGACGCGTACTTTCGAACTGCGCAAACCGGGATCCTCTATCTATAACCGTTTAGGAGCTACGGCGCTTCAAAGTTTCGGAGTTAAGCATTTTTGGAAATTTCGAAACTTTAAACGCGATTTTCTCCTTAACGGTTAGAGATAGAGAGGCAAACTTTTTTATCGTAATCTACGCGAAAATACGCGTCTTTTGATATATCAGTCGACCCCATTCGGAGCTCCGTTAAGGAGTTGAGTTTTGCACCTCCTCAACTTTCAAACGTCCATATCTCCTAAACGGTTAGGGCTAGGGGCTGAAATTTCTCAGGCGTAATACACCCATATATGGCCACGTTCGGTAGGGTCAAAACCCCGAAATTCCGACCCTCGATTTTTCGGGTCGAAAAAAATTTCATCGTTTTGGTCAGAAAAAATGCGACGTTTCTGCTGCGCGTTGACGGGAAGAGTTAGACGTTCGCTTATCGGCGCGTCGTAAGGACCCCTACGAGGGTTCTAGACAGGCGAAAGAAGGACGCCCTAGCTCAACGCGTTCCGACGCTACAGCGCTTCAAAGTTGGGATTTTTTTTCTCTCCTTTTCAACTTTGACGGGCCGTAGCCGCTAAACAGTTAGAGATAGGGCGTCCGGAGCGGTCGCAATCGATTCCGCGGACATTTTTCTATCGGAAACCGTCTAACTCGTCCGTCCGAACGGCGTCGTTAACGCGCGACACGAGAAAACGTCGAAAGATGTCGTTTTCGGGGTCGATTTTCGCGTTTTTCGAAGTCCCGAAACTTCAAACGCCCGTATCTCTTAAACGGTTAGAGATATCGAAGCGTGCTAAAAAATTCTTGTTCGGCGCGTAAAATCTACCGGATAGGATGATAAAAACGGTAATTTTCGGACTTCGATATTTCACCGAAATTTCTCGACCGAATCTCCGTATCTCGGCTATGCGTGGTCGCAGCGCGACCAGTTCGGTGCTCATTTGAAAGATCTCGACGCGTACTTTCGAACTGCGCAAACCGGGATCCTCTATCTATAACCGTTTAGGAGCTACGGCGCTTCAAAGTTTCGGAGTTAAGCATTTTTGGAAATTTCGAAACTTTAAACGCGATTTTCTCCTTAACGGTTAGAGATAGAGAGACAAACTTTTTTTATCGTAATCTACGCGAAAATACGCGTCTTTTGATATATCAGTCGACCCCATTCGGAGCTCCGTTAAGGAGTTGAGTTTTGCACCTCCTCAACTTTCAAACGTCCATATCTCCTAAACGGTTAGGGCTAGGGGGCTGAAATTTCTCAGGCGTAATACACCCATATATGGCCACGTTCCGGTAGGGTCAAAACCCCGAAATTCCGACCCTCGATTTTTCGGGTCGAAAAAATTTCATCGTTTTGGTCAGAAAAAAATGCGACGTTTCTGCTGCGCGTTGACAGGAAGAGTTAGACGTTCGCTTATCGGCGCGTCGTAAGGACCCTACGAGGGTTCTAAACAGGCGAAAGAAGGACGCCCTAGCTCAACGCGTTCCGACGCTACAGCGCTTCAAAGTTGGGATTTTTTCTCTCTCTTTCAACTTTGACGGGCCGTAGCCGCTAAACAGTTAGAGATAGGGCGTCCGGAGCGGTCGCAATCGATTCCGCGGACATTTTTCTATCGGAAACCGTCTAACTCGTCCGTCCGAACGGCGTCGTTAACGCGCGACACGAGAAAACGTCGAAAGATGTCGTTTTCGGGGTCGATTTTTCGCGTTTTTCGAAGTCCCGAAACTTCAAACGCCCGTATCTCTTAAACGGTTAGAGATATCGAAGCGTGCTAAAAAAATTCTTGTTCGGCGCGTAAAAATCTACCGGATAGGATGATAAAAACGGTAATTTTCGGACTTCGATATTTCACCGAAATTTCTCGACCGAATCTCCGTATCTCGGCTATGCGTGGTCGCAGCGCGACCGTTCGGTGCTCATTTGAAAGATCTCGACGCGTACTTTCGAACTGCGCAAACCGGGATCCTCTATCTATAACCGTTTAGGAGCTACGGCGCTTCAAAGTTTCGGAGTTAAGCATTTTTGGAAATTTCGAAACTTTAAACGCGATTTTCTCCTTAACGGTTAGAGATAGAGAGCAAACTTTTTTATCGTAATCTACGCGAAAATACGCGTCTTTTGATATATCAGTCGACCCCATTCGGAGCTCCGTTAAGGAGTTGAGTTTTGCACCTCCTCAACTTTCAAACGTCCATATCTCCTAAACGGTTAGGGCTAGGGGCTGAAATTTCTCAGGCGTAATACACCCATATATGGCCACGTTCCGGTAGGGTCAAAACCCCGAAATTCCGACCCTCGATTTTCGGGTCGAAAAAATTTCATCGTTTTGGTCAGAAAAAATGCGACGTTTCTGCTGCGCGTTAACGGGAAGAGTTAGACGTTCGCTTATCGGCGCGTCGTAAGGAGACCCTACGAGGGTTCTAAACAGGCGAAAGAAGGACGCCCTAGCTCAACGCGTTCCGACGCTACAGCGCTTCAAAGTTGGGATTTTTTCTCTCTCTTTCAACTTTGACGGGCCGTAGCCGCTAAACGGTTAGAGATAGGGCGTCCGGAGCGGTCGCAATCGATTCCGCGGACATTTTTCTATCGGAAACCGTCTAACTCGTCCGTCCGAACGGCGTCGTTAACGCGCGACACGAGAAAACGTCGAAAGATGTCGTTTTCGGGGTCGATTTTTCGCGTTTTTTCGAAGTCCCGAAACTTCAAACGCCCGTATCTCTTAAACGGTTAGAGATATCGAAGCGTGCTAAAAAAATTCTTGTTCGGCGCGTAAAAATCTACCGGATAGGATGATAGAAACGGTAATTTTCGGACTTCGATATTTCACCGAAATTTCTCGACCGAATCTCCGTATCTCGGCTATGCGTGGTCGCAGCGCGACCGTTCGGTGCTCATTTGAAAGATCTCGACGCGTACTTTCCGAACTGCGCAAACCGGGATCCTCTATCTATAACCGTTTAGGAGCTACGGCGCTTCAAAGTTTCGGAGTTAAGCATTTTTGGAAATTTCGAAACTTTAAACGCGATTTTCTCCTTAACGGTTAGAGATAGAGAGGCAAACTTTTTTTTATCGTAATCTACGCGAAAATACGCGTCTTTTGATATATCAGTCGACCCCATTCGGAGCTCCGTTAAGGAGTTGAGTTTTGCACCTCCTCAACTTTCAAACGTCCATATCTCCTAAACGGTTAGGGCTAGGGGCTGAAATTTCTCAGGCGTAATACACCCATATATGGCCACGTTCCGGTAGGGTCAAAACCCGAAATTCCGACCCTCGATTTTTCGGGTCGAAAAAATTTCATCGTTTTGGTCAGAAAAAATGCGACGTTTCTGCTGCGCGTTAACGGGAAGAGTTAGACGTTCGCTTATCGGCGCGTCGTAAGGACCCCTACGAGGGTTCTAAACAGGCGAAAGAAGGACGCCCTAGCTCAACGCGTTCCGACGCTACAGCGCTTCAAAGTTGGGATTTTTTTTCTCTCTCTTTCAACTTTGACGGGCCGTAGCCGCTAAACAGTTAGAGATAGGGCGTCCGGAGCGGTCGCAATCGATTCCGCGGACATTTTTCTATCGGAAACCGTCTAACTCGTCCGTCGAACGGCGTCGTTAACGCGCGACACGAGAAAACGTCGAAAGATGTCGTTTTCGGGGTCGATTTTTCGCGTTTTTCGAAGTCCCGAAACTTCAAACGCCCGTATCTCTTAAACGGTTAGAGATATCGAAGCGTGCTAAAAAAATTCTTGTTCGGCGCGTAAAAATCTACCGGATAGGATGATAAAAACGGTAATTTTCGGACTTCGATATTTCACCGAAATTTCTCGACCGAATCTCCGTATCTCGGCTATGCGTGGTCGCAGCGCGACAGTTCGGTGCTCATTTGAAAGATCTCGACGCGTACTTTCGAACTGCGCAAACCGGGATCCTCTATCTATAACCGTTTAGGAGCTACGGCGCTTCAAAGTTTCGGAGTTAAGCATTTTTGGAAATTTCGAAACTTTAAACGCGATTTTCTCCTTAACGGTTAGAGATAGAGAGGCAAACTTTTTTTTATCGTAATCTACGCGAAAATACGCGTCTTTTGATATATCAGTCGACCCCATTCGGAGCTCCGTTAAGGAGTTGAGTTTTGCACCTCCTCAACTTTCAAACGTCCATATCTCCTAAACGGTTAGGGCTAGGGGCTGAAATTTCTCAGGCGTAATACACCCATATATGGCCACGTTCCGGTAGGGTCAAAACCCCGAAATTCCGACCCTCGATTTTCGGGTCGAAAAAATTTCATCGTTTTGGTCAGAAAAAATGCGACGTTTCTGCTGCGCGTTGACGGGAAGAGTTAGACGTTCGCTTATCGGCGCGTCGTAAGGACCCTACGAGGGTTCTAAACAGGCGAAAGAAGGACGCCCTAGCTCAACGCGTTCCGACGCTACAGCGCTTCAAAGTTGGGATTTTTTCTCTCTCTTTCAACTTTGGCGGGCCGTAGCCGCTAAACGGTTAGAGATAGGGCGTCCGGAGCGGTCGCAATCGATTCCGCGGACATTTTTCTATCGGAAACCGTCTAACTCGTCCGTCCGAACGGCGTCGTTAACGCGCGACACGAGAAAACGTCGAAAGATGTCGTTTTCGGGGTCGATTTTTCGCGTTTTTCGAAGTCCCGAAACTTCAAACGCCCGTATCTCTTAAACGGTTAGAGATATCGAAGCGTGCTAAAAAAATTCTTGTTCGGCGCGTAAAAATCTACCGGATAGGATGATAAAAACGGTAATTTTCGGACTTCGATATTTCACCGAAATTTCTCGACCGAATCTCCGTATCTCGGCTATGCGTGGTCGCAGCGCGACCGTTCGGTGCTCATTTGAAAGATCTCGACGCGTACTTTCGAACTGCGCAAACCAGGATCCTCTATCTATAACCGTTTAGGAGCTACGGCGCTTCAAAGTTTCGGAGTTAAGCATTTTTGGAAATTTCGAAACTTTAAACGCGATTTTCTCCTTAACGGTTAGAGATAGAGAGGCAAACTTTTTTTATCGTAATCTACGCGAAAATACGCGTCTTTTGATATATCAGTCGACCCCATTCGGAGCTCCGTTAAGGAGTTGAGTTTTGCACCTCCTCAACTTTCAAACGTCCATATCTCCTAAACGGTTAGGGCTAGGGGCTGAAATTTCTCAGGCGTAATACACCCATATATGGCCACGTTCGGTAGGGTCAAAACCCCGAAATTCCGACCCTCGATTTTTCGGGTCGAAAAAATTTCATCGTTTTGGTCAGAAAAAAATGCGACGTTTCTGCTGCGCGTTGACGGGAAGAGTTAGACGTTCGCTTATCGGCGCGTCGTAAGGACCCTACGAGGGTTCTAAACAGGCGAAAGAAGGACGCCCTAGCTCAACGCGTTCCGACGCTACAGCGCTTCAAAGTTGGGATTTTTTCTCTCTCTTTCAACTTTGACGGGCCGTAGCCGCTAAACGGTTAGAGATAGGGCGTCCGGAGCGGTCGCAATCGATTCCGCGGACATTTTTCTATCGGAAACCGTCTAACTCGTCCGTCCGAACGGCGTCGTTAACGCGCGACACGAGAAAACGTCGAAAGATGTCGTTTTCGGGGTCGATTTTTCGCGTTTTTCGAAGTCCCGAAACTTCAAACGCCCGTATCTCTTAAACGGTTAGAGATATCGAAGCGTGCTAAAAAAATTCTTGTTCGGCGCGTAAAAATCTACCGGATAGGATGATAAAAACGGTAATTTTCGGACTTCGATATTTCACCGAAATTTCTCGACCGAATCTCCGTATCTCGGCTATGCGTGGTCGCAGCGCGACCGTTCGGTGCTCATTTGAAAGATCTCGACGCGTACTTTCGAACTGCGCAAACCGGGATCCTCTATCTATAACCGTTTAGGAGCTACGGCGCTTCAAAGTTTCGGAGTTAAGCATTTTTGGAAATTTCGAAACTTTAAACGCGATTTTCTCCTTAACGGTTAGAGATAGAGAGGCAAACTTTTTTATCGTAATCTACGCGAAAATACGCGTCTTTTGATATATCAGTCGACCCCATTCGGAGCTCCGTTAAGGAGTTGAGTTTTGCACCTCCTCAACTTTCAAACGTCCATATCTCCTAAACGGTTAGGGCTAGGGGCTGAAATTTCTCAGGCGTAATACACCCATATATGGCCACGTTCCGGTAGGGTCAAAACCCCGAAATTCCGACCCTCGATTTTTCGGGTCGAAAAAATTTCATCGTTTTGGTCAGAAAAAATGCGACGTTTCTGCTGCGCGTTGACGGGAAGAGTTAGACGTTCGCTTATCGGCGCGTCGTAAGGACCCTACGAGGGTTCTAAACAGGCGAAAGAAGGACGCCCTAGCTCAACGCGTTCCGACGCTACAGCGCTTCAAAGTTGGGATTTTTTCTCTCTCTTTCAACTTTGACGGGCCGTAGCCGCTAAACGGTTAGAGATAGGGCGTCCGGAGCGGTCGCAATCGATTCCGCGGACATTTTCTATCGGAAACCGTCTAACTCGTCCGTCCGAACGGCGTCGTTAACGCGCGACACGAGAAAACGTCGAAAGATGTCGTTTTCGGGGTCGATTTTTCGCGTTTTTCGAAGTCCCGAAACTTCAAACGCCCGTATCTCTTAAACGGTTAGAGATATCGAAGCGTGCTAAAAATTCTTGTTCGGCGCGTAAAAATCTACCGGATAGGATGATAAAAACGGTAATTTTCGGACTTCGATATTTCACCGAAATTTCTCGACCGAATCTCCGTATCTCGGCTATGCGTGGTCGCAGCGCGACCGTTCGGTGCTCATTTGAAAGATCTCGACGCGTACTTTCGAACTGCGCAAACCGGGATCCTCTATCTATAACCGTTTAGGAGCTACGGCGCTTCAAAGTTTCGGAGTTAAGCATTTTTGGAAATTTCGAAACTTTAAACGCGATTTTCTCCTTAACGGTTAGAGATAGAGAGGCAAACTTTTTTATCGTAATCTACGCGAAAATACGCGTCTTTTGATATATCAGTCGACCCCATTCGGAGCTCCGTTAAGGAGTTGAGTTTTGCACCTCCTCAACTTTCAAACGTCCATATCTCCTAAACGGTTAGGGCTAGGGGCTGAAATTTCTCAGGCGTAATACACCCATATATGGCCACGTTCCGGTAGGGTCAAAACCCCGAAATTCCGACCCTCGATTTTTCGGGTCGAAAAAATTTCATCGTTTTGGTCAGAAAAAATGCGACGTTTCTGCTGCGCGTTGACGGGAAGAGTTAGACGTTCGCTTATCGGCGCGTCGTAAGGACCCTACGAGGGTTCTAAACAGGCGAAAGAAGGACGCCCTAGCTCAACGCGTTCCGACGCTACAGCGCTTCAAAGTTGGGATTTTTTCTCTCTCTTTCAACTTTGACGGGCCGTAGCCGCTAAACGGTTAGAGATAGGGCGTCCGGAGCGGTCGCAATCGATTCCGCGGACATTTTCTATCGGAAACCGTCTAACTCGTCCGTCCGAACGGCGTCGTTAACGCGCGACACGAGAAAACGTCGAAAGATGTCGTTTTCGGGGTCGATTTTTCGCGTTTTTCGAAGTCCCGAAACTTCAAACGCCCGTATCTCTTAAACGGTTAGAGATATCGAAGCGTGCTAAAAAATTCTTGTTCGGCGCGTAAAAATCTACCGGATAGGATGATAAAAACGGTAATTTTCGGACTTCGATATTTCACCGAAATTTCTCGACCGAATCTCCGTATCTCGGCTATGCGTGGTCGCAGCGCGACAGTTCGGTGCTCATTTGAAAGATCTCGACGCGTACTTTCGAACTGCGCAAACCGGGATCCTCTATCTATAACCGTTTAGGAGCTACGGCGCTTCAAAGTTTCGGAGTTAAGCATTTTTGGAAATTTCGAAACTTTAAACGCGATTTTCTCATTAACGGTTAGAGATAGAGAGGCAAACTTTTTTATCGTAATCTACGCGAAAATACGCGTCTTTTGATATATCAGTCGACCCCATTCGGAGCTCCGTTAAGGAGTTGAGTTTTGCACCTCCTCAACTTTCAAACGTCCATATCTCCTAAACGGTTAGGGCTAGGGGCTGAAATTTCTCAGGCGTAATACACCCATATATGGCCACGTTCCGGTAGGGTCAAAACCCCGAAATTCCGACCCTCGATTTTCGGGTCGAAAAAATTTCATCGTTTTGGTCAGAAAAAATGCGACGTTTCTGCTGCGCGTTGACGGGAAGAGTTAGACGTTCGCTTATCGGCGCGTCGTAAGGACCCTACGAGGGTTCTAAACAGGCGAAAGAAGGACGCCCTAGCTCAACGCGTTCCGACGCTACAGCGCTTCAAAGTTGGGATTTTTTCTCTCTCTTTCAACTTTGACGGGCCGTAGCCGCTAAACGGTTAGAGATAGGGCGTCCGGAGCGGTCGCAATCGATTCCGCGGACATTTTCTATCGGAAACCGTCTAACTCGTCCGTCCGAACGGCGTCGTTAACGCGCGACACGAGAAAACGTCGAAAGATGTCGTTTTCGGGGTCGATTTTTCGCGTTTTTCGAAGTCCCGAAACTTCAAACGCCCGTATCTCTTAAACGGTTAGAGATATCGAAGCGTGCTAAAAAATTCTTGTTCGGCGCGTAAAAATCTACCGGATAGGATGATAAAAACGGTAATTTTCGGACTTCGATATTTCACCGAAATTTCTCGACCGAATCTCCGTATCTCGGCTATGCGTGGTCGCAGCGCGACAGTTCGGTGCTCATTTGAAAGATCTCGACGCGTACTTTCGAACTGCGCAAACCGGGATCCTCTATCTATAACCGTTTAGGAGCTACGGCGCTTCAAAGTTTCGGAGTTAAGCATTTTTGGAAATTTCGAAACTTTAAACGCGATTTTCTCCTTAACGGTTAGAGATAGAGAGGCAAACTTTTTTATCGTAATCTACGCGAAAATACGCGTCTTTTGATATATCAGTCGACCCCATTCGGAGCTCCGTTAAGGAGTTGAGTTTTGCACCTCCTCAACTTTCAAACGTCCATATCTCCTAAACGGTTAGGGCTAGGGGCTGAAATTTCTCAGGCGTAATACACCCATATATGGCCACGTTCCGGTAGGGTCAAAACCCCGAAATTCCGACCCTCGATTTTCGGGTCGAAAAAATTTCATCGTTTTGGTCAGAAAAAATGCGACGTTTCTGCTGCGCGTTGACGGGAAGAGTTAGACGTTCGCTTATCGGCGCGTCGTAAGGACCCTACGAGGGTTCTAAACAGGCGAAAAGAAGGACGCCCTAGCTCAACGCGTTCCGACGCTACAGCGCTTCAAAGTTGGGATTTTTTCTCTCTCTTTCAACTTTGACGGGCCGTAGCCGCTAAACGGTTAGAGATAGGGCGTCCGGAGCGGTCGCAATCGATTCCGCGGACATTTTTCTATCGGAAACCGTCTAACTCGTCCGTCGAACGGCGTCGTTAACGCGCGACACGAGAAAACGTCGAAAGATGTCGTTTTCGGGGTCGATTTTTCGCGTTTTTCGAAGTCCCGAAACTTCAAACGCCCGTATCTCTTAAACGGTTAGAGATATCGAAGCGTGCTAAAAAATTCTTGTTCGGCGCGTAAAAATCTACCGGATAGGATGATAAAAACGGTAATTTTCGGACTTCGATATTTCACCGAAATTTCTCGACCGAATCTCCGTATCTCGGCTATGCGTGGTCGCAGCGCGACCGTTCGGTGCTCATTTGAAAGATCTCGACGCGTACTTTCGAACTGCGCAAACCGGGATCCTCTATCTATAACCGTTTAGGAGCTACGGCGCTTCAAAGTTTCGGAGTTAAGCATTTTTGGAAATTTCGAAACTTTAAACGCGATTTTCTCCTTAACGGTTAGAGATAGAGAGGCAAACTTTTTTATCGTAATCTACGCGAAAATACGCGTCTTTTGATATATCAGTCGACCCCATTCGGAGCTCCGTTAAGGAGTTGAGTTTTGCACCTCCTCAACTTTCAAACGTCCATATCTCCTAAACGGTTAGGGCTAGGGGCTGAAATTTCTCAGGCGTAATACACCCATATATGGCCACGTTCCGGTAGGAGTCAAAACCCCGAAATTCCGACCCTCGATTTTTCGGGTCGAAAAAAATTTCATCGTTTTGGTCAGAAAAAAATGCGACGTTTCTGCTGCGCGTTGACGGGAAGAGTTAGACGTTCGCTTATCGGCGCGTCGTAAGGACCCCTACGAGGGTTCTAAACAGGCGAAAGAAGGACGCCCTAGCTCAACGCGTTCCGACGCTACAGCGCTTCAAAGTTGGGATTTTTCTCTCTCTTTCAACTTTGACGGGCCGTAGCCGCTAAACGGTTAGAGATAGGGCGTCCGGAGCGGTCGCAATCGATTCCGCGGACATTTTTCTATCGGAAACCGTCTAACTCGTCCGTCGAACGGCGTCGTTAACGCGCGACACGAGAAAACGTCGAAAGATGTCGTTTTCGGGGTCGATTTTTCGCGTTTTTCGAAGTCCCGAAACTTCAAACGCCCGTATCTCTTAAACGGTTAGAGATATCGAAGCGTGCTAAAAAAATTCTTGTTCGGCGCGTAAAAATCTACCGGATAGGATGATAAAAACGGTAATTTTCGGACTTCGATATTTCACCGAAATTTCTCGACCGAATCTCCGTATCTCGGCTATGCGTGGTCGCAGCGCGACAGTTCGGTGCTCATTTGAAAGATCTCGACGCGTACTTTCGAACTGCGCAAACCGGGATCCTCTATCTATAACCGTTTAGGAGCTACGGCGCTTCAAAGTTTCGGAGTTAAGCATTTTTGGAAATTTCGAAACTTTAAACGCGATTTTCTCCTTAACGGTTAGAGATAGAGAGGCAAACTTTTTTTTATCGTAATCTACGCGAAAATACGCGTCTTTTGATATATCAGTCGACCCCATTCGGAGCTCCGTTAGGGAGTTGAGTTTTGCACCTCCTCAACTTTCAAACGTCCATATCTCCTAAACGGTTAGGGCTAGGGGCTGAAATTTCTCAGGCGTAATACACCCATATATGGCCACGTTCCGGTAGGGTCAAAACCCCGAAATTCCGACCCTCGATTTTTCGGGTCGAAAAAATTTCATCGTTTTGGTCAGAAAAAATGCGACGTTTCTGCTGCGCGTTGACGGGAAGAGTTAGACGTTCGCTTATCGGCGCGTCGTAAGGACCCCTACGAGGGTTCTAAACAGGCGAAAGAAGGACGCCCTAGCTCAACGCGTTCCGACGCTACAGCGCTTCAAAGTTGGGATTTTTTCTCTCTCTTTCAACTTTGGCGGGCCGTAGCCGCTAAACGGTTAGAGACAGGGCGTCCGGAGCGGTCGCAATCGATTCCGCGGACATTTTTCTATCGGAAACCGTCTAACTCGTCCGTCCGAACGGCGTCGTTAACGCGCGACACGAGAAAACGTCGAAAGATGTCGTTTTCGGGGTCGATTTTTCGCGTTTTTCGAAGTCCCGAAACTTCAAACGCCCGTATCTCTTAAACGGTTAGAGATATCGAAGCGTGCTAAAAAATTCTTGTTCGGCGCGTAAAAATCTACCGGATAGGATGATAAAAACGGTAATTTTCGGACTTCGATATTTCACCGAAATTTCTCGACCGAATCTCCGTATCTCGGCTATGCGTGGTCGCAGCGCGACCGTTCGGTGCTCATTTGAAAGATCTCGACGCGTACTTTCGAACTGCGCAAACCGGGATCCTCTATCTATAACCGTTTAGGAGCTACGGCGCTTCAAAGTTTCGGAGTTAAGCATTTTTGGAAATTTCGAAACTTTAAACGCGATTTTCTCCTTAACGGTTAGAGATAGAGAGGCAAACTTTTTTATCGTAATCTACGCGAAAATACGCGTCTTTTGATATATCAGTCGACCCCATTCGGAGCTCCGTTAAGGAGTTGAGTTTTGCACCTCCTCAACTTTCAAACGTCCATATCTCCTAAACGGTTAGGGCTAGGGGCTGAAATTTCTCAGGCGTAATACACCCATATATGGCCACGTTCCGGTAGGGTCAAAACCCCGAAATTCCGACCCTCGATTTTTCGGGTCGAAAAAATTTCATCGTTTTGGTCAGAAAAAATGCGACGTTTCTGCTGCGCGTTGACGGGAAGAGTTAGACGTTCGCTTATCGGCGCGTCGTAAGGACCCTACGAGGGTTCTAAACAGGCGAAAGAAGGACGCCCTAGCTCAACGCGTTCCGACGCTACAGCGCTTCAAAGTTGGGATTTTTTCTCTCTCTTTCAACTTTGACGGGCCGTAGCCGCTAAACGGTTAGAGATAGGGCGTCCGGAGCGGTCGCAATCGATTCCGCGGACATTTTCTATCGGAAACCGTCTAACTCGTCCGTCCGAACGGCGTCGTTAACGCGCGACACGAGAAAACGTCGAAAGATGTCGTTTTCGGGGTCGATTTTTCGCGTTTTTCGAAGTCCCGAAACTTCAAACGCCCGTATCTCTTAAACGGTTAGAGATATCGAAGCGTGCTAAAAAATTCTTGTTCGGCGCGTAAAAATCTACCGGATAGGATGATAAAAACGGTAATTTTCGGACTTCGATATTTCACCGAAATTTCTCGACCGAATCTCCGTATCTCGGCTATGCGTGGTCGCAGCGCGACAGTTTCGGTGCTCATTTGAAAGATCTCGACGCGTACTTTCGAACTGCGCAAACCGGGATCCTCTATCTATAACCGTTTAGGAGCTACGGCGCTTCAAAGTTTCGGAGTTAAGCATTTTTGGAAATTTCGAAACTTTAAACGCGATTTTCTCCTTAACGGTTAGAGATAGAGAGGCAAACTTTTTTTTATCGTAATCTACGCGAAAATACGCGTCTTTTGATATATCAGTCGACCCCATTCGGAGCTCCGTTAAGGAGTTGAGTTTTGCACCTCCTCAACTTTCAAACGTCCATATCTCCTAAACGGTTAGGGCTAGGGGGCTGAAATTTCTCAGGCGTAATACACCCATATATGGCCACGTTCCGGTAGGGTCAAAACCCCGAAATTCCGACCCTCGATTTTTCGGGTCGAAAAAATTTCATCGTTTTGGTCAGAAAAAAATGCGACGTTTCTGCTGCGCGTTCACGGGAAGAGTTAGACGTTCGCTTATCGGCGCGTCGTAAGGACCCCTACGAGGGTTCTAAACAGGCGAAAGAAGGACGCCCTAGCTCAACGCGTTCCGACGCTACAGCGCTTCAAAGTTGGGATTTTTTTTCTCTCTCTTTCAACTTTGACGGGCCGTAGCCGCTAAACAGTTAGAGATAGGGCGTCCGGAGCGGTCGCAATCGATTCCGCGGACATTTTTCTATCGGAAACCGTCTAACTCGTCCGTCCGAACGGCGTCGTTAACGCGCGACACGAGAAAACGTCGAAAGATGTCGTTTTCGGGGTCGATTTTTCGCGTTTTTCGAAGTCCCGAAACTTCAAACGCCCGTATCTCTTAAACGGTTAGAGATATCGAAGCGTGCTAAAAAATTCTTGTTCGGCGCGTAAAAATCTACCGGATAGGATGATAAAAACGGTAATTTTCGGACTTCGATATTTCACCGAAATTTCTCGACCGAATCTCCGTATCTCGGCTATGCGTGGTCGCAGCGCGACAGTTTCGGTGCTCATTTGAAAGATCTCGACGCGTACTTTCGAACTGCGCAAACCGGGATCCTCTATCTATAACCGTTTAGGAGCTACGGCGCTTCAAAGTTTCGGAGTTAAGCATTTTTGGAAATTTCGAGACTTTAAACGCGATTTTCTCCTTAACGGTTAGAGATAGAGAGGCAAACTTTTTTTATCGTAATATACGCGAAAATACGCGTCTTTTGATATATCAGTCGACCCCATTCGGAGCTCCGTTAAGGAGTTGAGTTTTGCACCTCCTCAACTTTCAAACGTCCATATCTCCTAAA
The DNA here is from genome assembly GCA_023509865.1 of Trypoxylus dichotomus. Taxonomy (NCBI): domain Eukaryota; kingdom Metazoa; phylum Arthropoda; class Insecta; order Coleoptera; family Scarabaeidae; genus Trypoxylus; species Trypoxylus dichotomus. Next base: position 8,401,248 of record CM042076.1, on the reverse strand, counting down.
CGGTTAGGGCTAGGGGCTGAAATTTCTCAGGCGTAATACACCAATATATGGCCACGTTCCGGTAGGGTCAAAACCCCGAAATTCCGACCCTCGATTTTTCGGGTCGAAAAAATTTCATCGTTTTGGTCAGAAAAAAATGCGACGTTTCTGCTGCGCGTTGACGGGAAGAGTTAGACGTTCGCTTATCGGCGCGTCGTAAGGACCCTACGAGGGTTCTAAACAGGCGAAAGAAGGACGCCCTAGCTCAACGCGTTCCGACGCTACAGCGCTTCAAAGTTGGGATTTTTTCTCTCTCTTTCAACTTTGACGGGCCGTAGCCGCTAAACGGTTAGAGATAGGGCGTCCGGAGCGGTCGCAATCGATTCCGCGGACATTTTTCTATCGGAAACCGTCTAAGTCGTCCGTCCGAACGGCGTCGTTAACGCGCGACACGAGAAAACGTCGAAAGATGTCGTTTTCGGGGTCGATTTTTCGCGTTTTTCGAAGTCCCGAAACTTCAAACGCCCGTATCTCTTAAACGGTTAGAGATATCGAAGCGTGCTAAAAAATTCTTGTTCGGCGCGTAAAAATCTACCGGATAGGATGATAAAAACGGTAATTTTCGGACTTCGATATTTCACCGAAATTTCTCGACCGAATCTCCGTATCTCGGCTATGCGTGGTCGCAGCGCGACAGTTCGGTGCTCATTTGAAAGATCTCGACGCGTACTTTCGAACTGCGCAAACCGGGATCCTCTATCTATAACCGTTTAGGAGCTACGGCGCTTCAAAGTTTCGGAGTTAAGCATTTTTGGAAATTTCGAAACTTTAAACGCGATTTTCTCCTTAACGGTTAGAGATAGAGAGGCAAACTTTTTTATCGTAATCTACGCGAAAATACGCGTCTTTTGATATATCAGTCGACCCCATTCGGAGCTCCGTTAAGGAGTTGAGTTTTGCACCTCCTCAACTTTCAAACGTCCATATCTCCTAAACGGTTAGGGCTAGGGGCTGAAATTTCTCAGGCGTAATACACCCATATATGGCCACGTTCCGGTAGGGTCAAAACCCCGAAATTCCGACCCTCGATTTTCGGGTCGAAAAAATTTCATCGTTTTGGTCAGAAAAAATGCGACGTTTCTGCTGCGCGTTGACGGGAAGAGTTAGACGTTCGCTTATCGGCGCGTCGTAAGGACCCTACGAGGGTTCTAAACAGGCGAAAGAAGGACGCCCTAGCTCAACGCGTTCCGACGCTACAGCGCTTCAAAGTTGGGATTTTTTCTCTCTCTTTCAACTTTGACGGGCCGTAGCCGCTAAACAGTTAGAGAAAGGGCGTCCGGAGCGGTCGCAATCGATTCCGCGGACATTTTCTATCGGAAACCGTCTAACTCGTCCGTCCGAACGGCGTCGTTAACGCGCGACACGAGAAAACGTCGAAAGATGTCGTTTTCGGGGTCGATTTTTCGCGTTTTTCGAAGTCCCGAAACTTCAAACGCCCGTATCTCTTAAACGGTTAGAGATATCGAAGCGTGCTAAAAAATTCTTGTTCGGCGCGTAAAAATCTACCGGATAGGATGATAAAAACGGTAATTTTCGGACTTCGATATTTCACCGAAATTTCTCGACCGAATCTCCGTATCTCGGCTATGCGTGGTCGCAGCGCGACCGTTCGGTGCTCATTTGAAAGATCTCGACGCGTACTTTCGAACTGCGCAAACCGGGATCCTCTATCTATAACCGTTTAGGAGCTACGGCGCTTCAAAGTTTCGGAGTTAAGCATTTTTGGAAATTTCGAAACTTTAAACGCGATTTTCTCCTTAACGGTTAGAGATAGAGAGGCAAACTTTTTTATCGTAATCTACGCGAAAATACGCGTCTTTTGATATATCAGTCGACCCCATTCGGAGCTCCGTTAAGGAGTTGAGTTTTGCACCTCCTCAACTTTCAAACGTCCATATCTCCTAAACGGTTAGGGCTAGGGTGCTGAAATTTCTCAGGCGTAATACGCCCATATATGGCCACGTTCCGGTAGGGACAAAACCCCGAAATTCCGACCCTCGATTTTTCGGGTCGAAAAAATTTCATCGTTTTGGTCAGAAAAAAATGCGACGTTTCTGCTGCGCGTTAACGGGAAGAGTTAGACGTTCGCTTATCGGCGCGTCGTAAGGACCCTACGAGGGTTCTAAACAGGCGAAAGAAGGACGCCCTAGCTCAACGCGTTCCGACGCTACAGCGCTTCAAAGTTGGGATTTTTTCTCTCTCTTTCAACTTTGACGGGCCGTAGCCGCTAAACGGTTAGAGATAGGGCGTCCGGAGCGGTCGCAATCGATTCCGCGGACATTTTCTATCGGAAACCGTCTAACTCGTCCGTCCGAACGGCGTCGTTAACGCGCGACACGAGAAAACGTCGAAAGATGTCGTTTTCGGGGTCGATTTTTCGCGTTTTTCGAAGTCCCGAAACTTCAAACGCCCGTATCTCTTAAACGGTTAGAGATATCGAAGCGTGCTAAAAAAATTCTTGTTCGGCGCGTAAAAATCTACCGGATAGGATGATAAAAACGGTAATTTTCGGACTTCGATATTTCACCGAAATTTCTCGACCGAATCTCCGTATCTCGGCTATGCGTGGTCGCAGCGCGACCGTTCGGTGCTCATTTGAAAGATCTCGACGCGTACTTTCGAACTGCGCAAACCGGGATCCTCTATCTATAACCGTTTAGGAGCTACGGCGCTTCAAAGTTTCGGAGTTAAGCATTTTTGGAAATTTCGAAACTTTAAACGCGATTTTCTCCTTAACGGTTAGAGATAGAGAGGCAAACTTTTTTTTATCGTAATCTACGCGAAAATACGCGTCTTTTGATATATCAGTCGACCCCATTCGGAGCTCCGTTAAGGAGTTGAGTTTTGCACCTCCTCAACTTTCAAACGTCCATATCTCCTAAACGGTTAGGGCTAGGGGGCTGAAATTTCTCAGGCGTAATACACCCATATATGGCCACGTTCCGGTAGGGTCAAAACCCCGAAATTCCGACCCGCGATTTTTCGGGTCGAAAAAATTTCATCGTTTTGGTCAGAAAAAATGCGACGTTTCTGCTGCGCGTTGACGGGAAGAGTTAGACGTTCGCTTATCGGCGCGTCGTAAGGACCCTACGAGGGTTCTAAACAGGCGAAAGAAGGACGCCCTAGCTCAACGCGTTCCGACGCTACAGCGCTTCAAAGTTGGGATTTTTTCTCTCTCTTTCAACTTTGACGGGCCGTAGCCGCTAAACGGTTAGAGATAGGGCGTCCGGAGCGGTCGCAATCGATTCCGCGGACATTTTCTATCGGAAACCGTCTAACTCGTCCGTCCGAACGGCGTCGTTAACGCGCGACACGAGAAAACGTCGAAAGATGTCGTTTTCGGGGTCGATTTTTCGCGTTTTTCGAAGTCCCGAAACTTCAAACGCCCGTATCTCTTAAACGGTTAGAGATATCGAAGCGTGCTAAAAAATTCTTGTTCGGCGCGTAAAAATCTACCGGATAGGATGATAAAAACGGTAATTTTCGGACTTCGATATTTCACCGAAATTTCTCGACCGAATCTCCGTATCTCGGCTATGCGTGGTCGCAGCGCGACAGTTTCGGTGCTCATTTGAAAGATCTCGACGCGTACTTTCCGAACTGCGCAAACCGGGATCCTCTATCTATAACCGTTTAGGAGCTACGGCGCTTCAAAGTTTCGGAGTTAAGCATTTTTGGAAATTTCGAAACTTTAAACGCGATTTTCTCCTTAACGGTTAGAGATAGAGAGGCAAACTTTTTTATCGTAATCTACGCGAAAATACGCGTCTTTTGATATATCAGTCGACCCCATTCGGAGCTCCGTTAAGGAGTTGAGTTTTGCACCTCCTCAACTTTCAAACGTCCATATCTCCTAAACGGTTAGGGCTAGGGGCTGAAATTTCTCAGGCGTAATACACCCATATATGGCCACGTTCCGGTAGGGTCAAAACCCCGAAATTCCGACCCTAGATTTTTCGGGTCGAAAAAATTTCATCGTTTTGGTCAGAAAAAAATGCGACGTTTCTGCTGCGCGTTAACGGGAAGAGTTAGACGTTCGCTTATCGGCGCGTCGTAAGGACCCCTACGAGGGTTCTAAACAGGCGAAAGAAGGACGCCCTAGCTCAACGCGTTCCGACGCTACAGCGCTTCAAAGTTGGGATTTTTTTTCTCTCTCTTTCAACTTTGACGGGCCGTAGCCGCTAAACGGTTAGAGATAGGGCGTTCGGAGCGGTCGCAATCGATTCCGCGGACATTTTTCTATCGGAAACCGTCTAACTCGTCCGTCCGAACGGCGTCGTTAACGCGCGACACGAGAAAACGTCGAAAGATGTCGTTTTCGGGGTCGATTTTTTCGCGTTTTTTCGAAGTCCCGAAACTTCAAACGCCCGTATCTCTTAAACGGTTAGAGATATCGAAGCGTGCTAAAAAAATTCTTGTTCGGCGCGTAAAAATCTACCGGATAGGATGATAAAAACGGTAATTTTCGGACTTCGATATTTCACCGAAATTTCTCGACCGAATCTCCGTATCTCGGCTATGCGTGGTCGCAGCGCGACAGTTCGGTGCTCATTTGAAAGATCTCGACGCGTACTTTCGAACTGCGCAAACCGGGATCCTCTATCTATAACCGTTTAGGAGCTACGGCGCTTCAAAGTTTCGGAGTTAAGCATTTTTGGAAATTTCGAAACTTTAAACGCGATTTTCTCCTTAACGGTTAGAGATAGAGAGGCAAACTTTTTTTTATCGTAATCTACGCGAAAATACGCGTCTTTTGATATATCAGTCGACCCCATTCGGAGCTCCGTTAAGGAGTTGAGTTTTGCACCTCCTCAACTTTCAAACGTCCATATCTCCTAAACGGTTAGGGCTAGGGGCTGAAATTTCTCAGGCGTAATACACCCATATATGGCCACGTTCCGGTAGGGTCAAAACCCCGAAATTCCGACCCTCGATTTTTCGGGTCGAAAAAATTTCATCGTTTTGGTCAGAAAAAAATGCGACGTTTCTGCTGCGCGTTGACGGGAAGAGTTAGACGTTCGCTTATCGGCGCGTCGTAAGGACCCTACGAGGGTTCTAAACAGGCGAAAGAAGGACGCCCTAGCTCAACGCGTTCCGACGCTACAGCGCTTCAAAGTTGGGATTTTTTCTCTCTCTTTCAACTTTGACGGGCCGTAGCCGCTAAACGGTTAGAGATAGGGCGTCCGGAGCGGTCGCAATCGATTCCGCGGACATTTTTCTATCGGAAACCGTCTAACTCGTCCGTCGAACGGCGTCGTTAACGCGCGACACGAGAAAACGTCGAAAGATGTCGTTTTCGGGGTCGATTTTTCGCGTTTTTCGAAGTCCCGAAACTTCAAACGCCCGTATCTCTTAAACGGTTAGAGATATCGAAGCGTGCTAAAAAATTCTTGTTCGGCGCGTAAAAATCTACCGGATAGGATGATAAAAACGGTAATTTTCGGACTTCGATATTTCACCGAAATTTCTCGACCGAATCTCCGTATCTCGGCTATGCGTGGTCGCAGCGCGACAGTTCGGTGCTCATTTGAAAGATCTCGACGCGTACTTTCGAACTGCGCAAACCGGGATCCTCTATCTATAACCGTTTAGGAGCTACGGCGCTTCAAAGTTTCGGAGTTAAGCATTTTGGAAATTTCGAAACTTTAAACGCGATTTTCTCCTTAACGGTTAGAGATAGAGAGGCAAACTTTTTTATCGTAATCTACGCGAAAATACGCGTCTTTTGATATATCAGTCGACCCCATTCGGAGCTCCGTTAAGGAGTTGAGTTTTGCACCTCCTCAACTTTCAAACGTCCATATCTCCTAAACGGTTAGGGCTAGGGGCTGAAATTTCTCAGGCGTAATACACCCATATATGGCCACGTTCCGGTAGGGTCAAAACCCCGAAATTCCGACCCTCGATTTTTCGGGTCGAAAAAATTTCATCGTTTTGGTCAGAAAAAATGCGACGTTTCTGCTGCGCGTTGACGGGAAGAGTTAGACGTTCGCTTATCGGCGCGTCGTAAGGACCCTACGAGGGTTCTAAACAGGCGAAAGAAGGACGCCCTAGCTCAACGCGTTCCGACGCTACAGCGCTTCAAAGTTGGGATTTTTTTTCTCTCTCTTTCAACTTTGACGGGCCGTAGCCGCTAAACGGTTAGAGATAGGGCGTCCGGAGCGGTCGCAATCGATTCCGCGGACATTTTTCTATCGGAAACCGTCTAACTCGTCCGTCCGAACGGCGTCGTTAACGCGCGACACGAGAAAACGTCGAAAGATGTCGTTTTCGGGGTCGATTTTTCGCGTTTTTCGAAGTCCCGAAACTTCAAACGCCCGTATCTCTTAAACGGTTAGAGATATCGAAGCGTGCTAAAAAAATTCTTGTTCGGCGCGTAAAAATCTACCGGATAGGATGATAAAAACGGTAATTTTCGGACTTCGATATTTCACCGAAATTTCTCGACCGAATCTCCGTATCTCGGCTATGCGTGGTCGCAGCGCGACCGTTCGGTGCTCATTTGAAAGATCTCGACGCGTACTTTCGAACTGCGCAAACCGGGATCCTCTATCTATAACCGTTTAGGAGCTACGGCGCTTCAAAGTTTCGGAGTTAAGCATTTTTGGAAATTTCGAAACTTTAAACGCGATTTTCTCCTTAACGGTTAGAGATAGAGAGGCAAACTTTTTTTTATCGTAATCTACGCGAAAATACGCGTCTTTTGATATATCAGTCGACCCCATTCGGAGCTCCGTTAAGGAGTTGAGTTTTGCACCTCCTCAACTTTCAAACGTCCATATCTCCTAAACGGTTAGGGCTAGGGCGCTGAAATTTCTCAGGCGTAATACACCCATATATGGCCACGTTCCGGTAGGGTCAAAACCCCGAAATTCCGACCCTCGATTTTTCGGGTCGAAAAAATTTCATCGTTTTGGTCAGAAAAAATGCGACGTTTCTGCTGCGCGTTGACGGGAAGAGTTAGACGTTCGCTTATCGGCGCGTCGTAAGGACCCTACGAGGGTTCTAAACAGGCGAAAGAAGGACGCCCTAGCTCAACGCGTTCCGACGCTACAGCGCTTCAAAGTTGGGATTTTTTCTCTCTCTTTCAACTTTGACGGGCCGTAGCCGCTAAACGGTTAGAGATAGGGCGTCCGGAGCGGTCGCAATCGATTCCGCGGACATTTTTCTATCGGAAACCGTCTAACTCGTCCGTCCGAACGGCGTCGTTAACGCGCGACACGAGAAAACGTCGAAAGATGTCGTTTTCGGGGTCGATTTTTCGCGTTTTTCGAAGTCCCGAAACTTCAAACGCCCGTATCTCTTAAACGGTTAGAGATATCGAAGCGTGCTAAAAAATTCTTGTTCGGCGCGTAAAAATCTACCGGATAGGATGATAAAAACGGTAATTTTCGGACTTCGATATTTCACCGAAATTTCTCGACCGAATCTCCGTATCTCGGCTATGCGTGGTCGCAGCGCGACCGTTCGGTGCTCATTTGAAAGATCTCGACGCGTACTTTCGAACTGCGCAAACCGGGATCCTCTATCTATAACCGTTTAGGAGCTACGGCGCTTCAAAGTTTCGGAGTTAAGCATTTTTGGAAATTTCGAAACTTTAAACGCGATTTTCTCCTTAACGGTTAGAGATAGAGAGGCAAACTTTTTTTTATCGTAATCTACGCGAAAATACGCGTCTTTTGATATATCAGTCGACCCCATTCGGAGCTCCGTTAAGGAGTTGAGTTTTGCACCTCCTCAACTTTCAAACGTCCATATCTCCTAAACGGTTAGGGCTAGGGGGCTGAAATTTCTCAGGCGTAATACACCCATATATGGCCACGTTCCGGTAGGGTCAAAACCCCGAAATTCCGACCCTCGATTTTTCGGGTCGAAAAAATTTCATCGTTTTGGTCAGAAAAAAATGCGACGTTTCTGCTGCGCGTTAACGGGAAGAGTTAGACGTTCGCTTATCGGCGCGTCGTAAGGACCCCTACGAGGGTTCTAAACAGGCGAAAGAAGGACGCCCTAGCTCAACGCGTTCCGACGCTACAGCGCTTCAAAGTTGGGATTTTTTTTCTCTCTCTTTCAACTTTGACGGGCCGTAGCCGCTAAACGGTTAGAGATAGGGCGTCCGGAGCGGTCGCAATCGATTCCGCGGACATTTTCTATCGGAAACCGTCTAACTCGTCCGTCCGAACGGCGTCGTTAACGCGCGACACGAGAAAACGTCGAAAGATGTCGTTTTCGGGGTCGATTTTTCGCGTTTTTCGAAGTCCCGAAACTTCAAACGCCCGTATCTCTTAAACGGTTAGAGATATCGAAGCGTGCTAAAAAATTCTTGTTCGGCGCGTAAAAATCTACCGGATAGGATGATAAAAACGGTAATTTTCGGACTTCGATATTTCACCGAAATTTCTCGACCGAATCTCCGTATCTCGGCTATGCGTGGTCGCAGCGCGCCCGTTCGGTGCTCATTTGAAAGATCTCGACGCGTACTTTCCGAACTGCGCAAACCGGGATCCTCTATCTATAACCGTTTAGGAGCTACGGCGCTTCAAAGTTTCGGAGTTAAGCATTTTTGGAAATTTCGAAACTTTAAACGCGATTTTCTCCTTAACGGTTAGAGATAGAGAGGCAAACTTTTTATCGTAATCTACGCGAAAATACGCGTCTTTTGATATATCAGTCGACCCCATTCGGAGCTCCGTTAAGGAGTTGAGTTTTGCACCTCCTCAACTTTCAAACGTCCATATCTCCTAAACGGTTAGGGCTAGGGGCTGAAATTTCTCAGGCGTAATACACCCATATATGGCCACGTTCCGGTAGGGTCAAAACCCCGAAATTCCGACCCTCGATTTTTCGGGTCGAAAAAATTTCATCGTTTTGGTCAGAAAAAATGCGACGTTTCTGCTGCGCGTTGACGGGAAGAGTTAGACGTTCGCTTATCGGCGCGTCGTAAGGACCCTACGAGGGTTCTAAACAGGCGAAAGAAGGACGCCCTAGCTCAACGCGTTCCGACGCTACAGCGCTTCAAAGTTGGGATTTTTTCTCTCTCTTTCAACTTTGACGGGCCGTAGCCGCTAAACGGTTAGAGATAGGGCGTCCGGAGCGGTCGCAATCGATTCCGCGGACATTTTCTATCGGAAACCGTCTAACTCGTCCGTCCGAACGGCGTCGTTAACGCGCGACACGAGAAAACGTCGAAAGATGTCGTTTTCGGGGTCGATTTTCGCGTTTTTCGAAGTCCCGAAACTTCAAACGCCCGTATCTCTTAAACGGTTAGAGATATCGAAGCGTGCTAAAAAATTCTTGTTCGGCGCGTAAAAATCTACCGGATAGGATGATAAAAACGGTAATTTTCGGACTTCGATATTTCACCGAAATTTCTCGACCGAATCTCCGTATCTCGGCTATGCGTGGTCGCAGCGCGACCGTTCGGTGCTCATTTGAAAGATCTCGACGCGTACTTTCGAACTGCGCAAACCGGGATCCTCTATCTATAACCGTTTAGGAGCTACGGCGCTTCAAAGTTTCGGAGTTAAGCATTTTTGGAAATTTCGAAACTTTAAACGCGATTTTCTCCTTAACGGTTAGAGATAGAGAGGCAAACTTTTTTTTATCGTAATCTACGCGAAAATACGCGTCTTTTGATATATCAGTCGACCCCATTCGGAGCTCCGTTAAGGAGTTGAGTTTTGCACCTCCTCAACTTTCAAACGTCCATATCTCCTAAACGGTTAGGGCTAGGGGGCTGAAATTTCTCAGGCGTAATACACCCATATATGGCCACGTTCCGGTAGGGTCAAAACCCCGAAATTCCGACCCTCGATTTTTCGGGTCGAAAAAATTTCATCGTTTTGGTCAGAAAAAAATGCGACGTTTCTGCTGCGCGTTAACGGGAAGAGTTAGACGTTCGCTTATCGGCGCGTCGTAAGGACCCCTACGAGGGTTCTAAACAGGCGAAAGAAGGACGCCCTAGCTCAACGCGTTCCGACGCTACAGCGCTTCAAAGTTGGGATTTTTTTTCTCTCTCTTTCAACTTTGACGGGCCGTAGCCGCTAAACGGTTAGAGATAGGGCGTCCGGAGCGGTCGCAATCGATTCCGCGGACATTTTTCTATCGGAAACCGTCTAACTCGTCCGTCCGAACGGCGTCGTTAACGCGCGACACGAGAAAACGTCGAAAGATGTCGTTTTCGGGGTCGATTTTTTCGCGTTTTTCGAAGTCCCGAAACTTCAAACGCCCGTATCTCTTAAACGGTTAGAGATAGCGAAGCGTGCTAACAAAATTCTTGTTCGGCGCGTAAAAATCTACCGGATAGGATGATAAAAACGGTAATTTTCGGACTTCGATATTTCACCGAAATTTCTCGACCGAATCTCCGTATCTCGGCTATGCGTGGTCGCAGCGCGACCGTTCGGTGCTCATTTGAAAGATCTCGACGCGTACTTTCGAACTGCGCAAACCGGGATCCTCTATCTATAACCGTTTAGGAGCTACGGCGCTTCAAAGTTTCGGAGTTAAGCATTTTTGGAAATTTCGAAACTTTAAACGCGATTTTCTCCTTAACGGTTAGAGATAGAGAGGCAAACTTTTTTATCGTAATCTACGCGAAAATACGCGTCTTTTGATATATCAGTCGACCCCATTCGGAGCTCCGTTAAGGAGTTGAGTTTTGCACCTCCTCAACTTTCAAACGTCCATATCTCCTAAACGGTTAGGGCTAGGGGCTGAAATTTCTCAGGCGTAATACACCCATATATGGCCACGTTCCGGTAGGGTCAAAACCCCGAAATTCCGACCCTCGATTTTTCGGGTCGAAAAAATTTCATCGTTTTGGTCAGAAAAAATGCGACGTTTCTGCTGCGCGTTAACGGGAAGAGTTAGACGTTCGCTTATCGGCGCGTCGTAAGGACCCTACGAGGGTTCTAAACAGGCGAAAGAAGGACGCCCTAGCTCAACGCGTTCCGACGCTACAGCGCTTCAAAGTTGGGATTTTTTCTCTCTCTTTCAACTTTGACGGGCCGTAGCCGCTAAACGGTTAGAGATAGGGCGTCCGGAGCGGTCGCAATCGATTCCGCGGACATTTTCTATCGGAAACCGTCTAACTCGTCCGTCCGAACGGCGTCGTTAACGCGCGACACGAGAAAACGTCGAAAGATGTCGTTTTCGGGGTCGATTTTTCGCGTTTTTTCGAAGTCCCGAAACTTCAAACGCCCGTATCTCTTAAACGGTTAGAGATATCGAAGCGTGCTAAAAAATTCTTGTTCGGCGCGTAAAAATCTACCGGATAGGATGATAAAAACGGTAATTTTCGGACTTCGATATTTCACCGAAATTTCTCGACCGAATCTCCGTATCTCGGCTATGCGTGGTCGCAGCGCGACCGTTCGGTGCTCATTTGAAAGATCTCGACGCGTACTTTCGAACTGCGCAAACCGGGATCCTCTATCTATAACCGTTTAGGAGCTACGGCGCTTCAAAGTTTCGGAGTTAAGCATTTTTGGAAATTTCGAAACTTTAAACGCGATTTTCTCCTTAACGGTTAGAGATAGAGAGGCAAACTTTTTTATCGTAATCTACGCGAAAATACGCGTCTTTTGATATATCAGTCGACCCCATTCGGAGCTCCGTTAAGGAGTTGAGTTTTGCACCTCCTCAACTTTCAAACGTCCATATCTCCTAAACGGTTAGGGCTAGGGGCTGAAATTTCTCAGGCGTAATACACCCATATATGGCCACGTTCCGGTAGGGTCAAAACCCCGAAATTCCGACCCTCGATTTTTCGGGTCGAAAAAATTTCATCGTTTTGGTCAGAAAAAATGCGACGTTTCTGCTGCGCGTTAACGGGAAGAGTTAGACGTTCGCTTATCGGCGCGTCGTAAGGACCCTACGAGGGTTCTAAACAGGCGAAAGAAGGACGCCCTAGCTCAACGCGTTCCGACGCTACAGCGCTTCAAAGTTGGGATTTTTTCTCTCTCTTTCAACTTTGACGGGCCGTAGCCGCTAAACGGTTAGAGATAGGGCGTCCGGAGCGGTCGCAATCGATTCCGCGGACATTTTTCTATCGGAAACCGTCTAACTCGTCCGTCCGAACGGCGTCGTTAACGCGCGACACGAGAAAACGTCGAAAGATGTCGTTTTCGGGGTCGATTTTTCGCGTTTTTCGAAGTCCCGAAACTTCAAACGCCCGTATCTCTTAAACGGTTAGAGATATCGAAGCGTGCTAAAAAATTCTTGTTCGGCGCGTAAAAATCTACCGGATAGGATGATAAAAACGGTAATTTTCGGACTTCGATATTTCACCGAAATTTCTCGACCGAATCTCCGTATCTCGGCTATGCGTGGTCGCAGCGCGACCGTTCGGTGCTCATTTGAAAGATCTCGACGCGTACTTTCGAACTGCGCAAACCGGGATCCTCTATCTATAACCGTTTAGGAGCTACGGCGCTTCAAAGTTTCGGAGTTAAGCATTTTTGGAAATTTCGAAACTTTAAACGCGATTTTCTCCTTAACGGTTAGAGATAGAGAGGCAAACTTTTTTTTATCGTAATCTACGCGAAAATACGCGTCTTTTGATATATCAGTCGACCCCATTCGGAGCTCCGTTAAGGAGTTGAGTTTTGCACCTCCTCAACTTTCAAACGTCCATATCTCCTAAACGGTTAGGGCTAGGGGGCTGAAATTTCTCAGGCGTAATACACCCATATATGGCCACGTTCCGGTAGGGTCAAAACCCCGAAATTCCGACCCTCGATTTTTCGGGTCGAAAAAATTTCATCGTTTTGGTCAGAAAAAAATGCGACGTTTCTGCTGCGCGTTAACGGGAAGAGTTAGACGTTCGCTTATCGGCGCGTCGTAAGGACCCCTACGAGGGTTCTAAACAGGCGAAAGAAGGACGCCCTAGCTCAACGCGTTCCGACGCTACAGCGCTTCAAAGTTGGGATTTTTTTTCTCTCTCTTTCAACTTTGACGGGCCGTAGCCGCTAAACGGTTAGAGATAGGGCGTCCGGAGCGGTCGCAATCGATTCCGCGGACATTTTTCTATCGGAAACCGTCTAACTCGTCCGTCCGAACGGCGTCGTTAACGCGCGACACGAGAAAACGTCGAAAGATGTCGTTTTCGGGGTCGATTTTTTCGCGTTTTTCGAAGTCCCGAAACTTCAAACGCCCGTATCTCTTAAACGGTTAGAGATATCGAAGCGTGCTAAAAAATTCTTGTTCGGCGCGTAAAAATCTACCGGATAGGATGATAAAAACGGTAATTTTCGGACTTCGATATTTCACCGAAATTTCTCGACCGAATCTCCGTATCTCGGCTATGCGTGGTCGCAGCGCGACCGTTCGGTGCTCATTTGAAAGATCTCGACGCGTACTTTCGAACTGCGCAAACCGGGATCCTCTATCTATAACCGTTTAGGAGCTACGGCGCTTCAAAGTTTCGGAGTTAAGCATTTTTGGAAATTTCGAAACTTTAAACGCGATTTTCTCCTTAACGGTTAGAGATAGAGAGGCAAACTTTTTTATCGTAATCTACGCGAAAATACGCGTCTTTTGATATATCAGTCGACCCCATTCGGAGCTCCGTTAAGGAGTTGAGTTTTGCACCTCCTCAACTTTCAAACGTCCATATCTCCTAAACGGTTAGGGCTAGGGGCTGAAATTTCTCAGGCGTAATACACCCATATATGGCCACGTTCCGGTAGGGTCAAAACCCCGAAATTCCGACCCTCGATTTTTCGGGTCGAAAAAATTTCATCGTTTTGGTCAGAAAAAATGCGACGTTTCTGCTGCGCGTTAACGGGAAGAGTTAGACGTTCGCTTATCGGCGCGTCGTAAGGACCCTACGAGGGTTCTAAACAGGCGAAAGAAGGACGCCCTAGCTCAACGCGTTCCGACGCTACAGCGCTTCAAAGTTGGGATTTTTTCTCTCTCTTTCAACTTTGACGGGCCGTAGCCGCTAAACGGTTAGAGATAGGGCGTCCGAAGCGGTCGCAATCGATTCCGCGGACATTTTTCTATCGGAAACCGTCTAACTCGTCCGCCCGAACGGCGTCGTTAACGCGCTACACGAGAAAACGTCGAAAGATGTCGTTTTCGGGGTCGATTTTTCGCGTTTTTCGAAGTCCCGAAACTTCAAACGCCCGTATCTCTTAAACGGTTAGAGATATCGAAGCGTGCTAAAAAATTCTTGTTCGGCGCGTAAAAATCTACCGGATAGGATGATAAAAACGGTAATTTTCGGACTTCGATATTTCACCGAAATTTCTCGACCGAATCTCCGTATCTCGGCTATGCGTGGTCGCAGCGCGACCGTTCGGTGCTCATTTGAAAGATCTCGACGCGTACTTTCGAACTGCGCAAACCGGGATCCTCTATCTATAACCGTTTAGGAGCTACGGCGCTTCAAAGTTTCGGAGTTAAGCATTTTTGGAAATTTCGAAACTTTAAACGCGATTTTCTCCTTAACGGTTAGAGATAGAGAGGCAAACTTTTTTATCGTAATCTACGCGAAAATACGCGTCTTTTGATATATCAGTCGACCCCATTCGGAGCTCCGTTAAGGAGTTGAGTTTTGCACCTCCTCAACTTTCAAACGTCCATATCTCCTAAACGGTTAGGGCTAGGGGCTGAAATTTCTCAGGCGTAATACACCCATATATGGCCACGTTCCGGTAGGGTCAAAACCCCGAAATTCCGACCCTCGATTTTTCGGGTCGAAAAAATTTCATCGTTTTGGTCAGAAAAAATGCGACGTTTCTGCTGCGCGTTAACGGGAAGAGTTAGACGTTCGCTTATCGGCGCGTCGTAAGGACCCCTACGAGGGTTCTAAACAGGCGAAAGAAGGACGCCCTAGCTCAACGCGTTCCGACGCTACAGCGCTTCAAAGTTGGGATTTTTTCTCTCTCTTTCAACTTTGACGGGCCGTAGCCGCTAAACGGTTAGAGATAGGGCGTCCGGAGCGGTCGCAATCGATTCCGCGGACATTTTTCTATCGGAAACCGTCTAACTCGTCCGTCCGAACGGCGTCGTTAACGCGCGACACGAGAAAACGTCGAAAGATGTCGTTTTCGGGGTCGATTTTTCGCGTTTTTCGAAGTCCCGAAACTTCAAACGCCCGTATCTCTTAAACGGTTAGAGATATCGAAGCGTGCTAAAAAATTCTTGTTCGGCGCGTAAAAATCTACCGGATAGGATGATAAAAACGGTAATTTTCGGACTTCGATATTTCACCGAAATTTCTCGACCGAATCTCCGTATCTCGGCTATGCGTGGTCGCAGCGCGACCGTTCGGTGCTCATTTGAAAGATCTCGACGCGTACTTTCGAACTGCGCAAACCGGGATCCTCTATCTATAACCGTTTAGGAGCTACGGCGCTTCAAAGTTTCGGAGTTAAGCATTTTTGGAAATTTCGAAACTTTAAACGCGATTTTCTCCTTAACGGTTAGAGATAGAGAGGCAAACTTTTTTATCGTAATCTACGCGAAAATACGCGTCTTTTGATATATCAGTCGACCCCATTCGGAGCTCCGTTAAGGAGTTGAGTTTTGCACCTCCTCAACTTTCAAACGTCCATATCTCCTAAACGGTTAGGGCTAGGGGCTGAAATTTCTCAGGCGTAATACACCCATATATGGCCACGTTCCGGTAGGGTCAAAACCCCGAAATTCCGACCCTCGATTTTTCGGGTCGAAAAAATTTCATCGTTTTGGTCAGAAAAAATGCGACGTTTCTGCTGCGCGTTAACGGGAAGAGTTAGACGTTCGCTTATCGGCGCGTCGTAAGGACCCTACGAGGGTTCTAAACAGGCGAAAGAAGGACGCCCTAGCTCAACGCGTTCCGACGCTACAGCGCTTCAAAGTTGGGATTTTTTCTCTCTCTTTCAACTTTGACGGGCCGTAGCCGCTAAACGGTTAGAGATAGGGCGTCGGAGCGGTCGCAATCGATTCCGCGGACATTTTTCTATCGGAAACCGTCTAACTCGTCCGTCCGAACGGCGTCGTTAACGCGCGACACGAGAAAACGTCGAAAGATGTCGTTTTCGGGGTCGATTTTTCGCGTTTTTCGAAGTCCCGAAACTTCAAACGCCCGTATCTCTTAAACGGTTAGAGATATCGAAGCGTGCTAAAAAATTCTTGTTCGGCGCGTAAAAATCTACCGGATAGGATGATAAAAACGGTAATTTTCGGACTTCGATATTTCACCGAAATTTCTCGACCGAATCTCCGTATCTCGGCTATGCGTGGTCGCAGCGCGACCGTTCGGTGCTCATTTGAAAGATCTCGACGCGTACTTTCGAACTGCGCAAACCGGGATCCTCTATCTATAACCGTTTAGGAGCTACGGCGCTTCAAAGTTTCGGAGTTAAGCATTTTTGGAAATTTCGAAACTTTAAACGCGATTTTCTCCTTAACGGTTAGAGATAGAGAGGCAAACCTTTTTATCGTAATCTACGCGAAAATACGCGTCTTTTGATATATCAGTCGACCCCATTCGGAGCTCCGTTAAGGAGTTGAGTTTTGCACCTCCTCAACTTTCAAACGTCCATATCTCCTAAACGGTTAGGGCTAGGGGCTGAAATTTCTCAGGCGTAATACACCCATATATGGCCACGTTCCGGTAGGGTCAAAACCCCGAAATTCCGACCCTCGATTTTTCGGGTCGAAAAAATTTCATCGTTTTGGTCAGAAAAAATGCGACGTTTCTGCTGCGCGTTAACGGGAAGAGTTAGACGTTCGCTTATCGGCGCGTCGTAAGGACCCTACGAGGGTTCTAAACAGGCGAAAGAAGGACGCCCTAGCTCAACGCGTTCCGACGCTACAGCGCTTCAAAGTTGGGATTTTTTCTCTCTTTCAACTTTGACGGGCCGTAGCCGCTAAACGGTTAGAGATAGGGCGTCCGGAGCGGTCGCAATCGATTCCGCGGACATTTTTCTATCGGAAACCGTCTAACTCGTCCGTCCGAACGGCGTCGTTAACGCGCGACACGAGAAAACGTCGAAAGATGTCGTTTTCGGGGTCGATTTTTCGCGTTTTCGAAGTCCCGAAACTTCAAACGCCCGTATCTCTTAAACGGTTAGAGATATCGAAGCGTGCTAAAAAATTCTTGTTCGGCGCGTAAAAATCTACCGGATAGGATGATAAAAACGGTAATTTTCGGACTTCGATATTTCACCGAAATTTCTCGACCGAATCTCCGTATCTCGGCTATGCGTGGTCGCAGCGCGACCGTTCGGTGCTCATTTGAAAGATCTCGACGCGTACTTTCGAACTGCGCAAACCGGGATCCTCTATCTATAACCGTTTAGGAGCTACGGCGCTTCAAAGTTTCGGAGTTAAGCATTTTTGGAAATTTCGAAACTTTAAACGCGATTTTCTCCTTAACGGTTAGAGATAGAGAGGCAAACTTTTTTATCGTAATCTACGCGAAAATACGCGTCTTTTGATATATCAGTCGACCCCATTCGGAGCTCCGTTAAGGAGTTGAGTTTTGCACCTCCTCAACTTTCAAACGTCCATATCTCCTAAACGGTTAGGGCTAGGGGGCTGAAATTTCTCAGGCGTAATACACCCATATATGGCCACGTTCCGGTAGGGTCAAAACCCCGAAATTCCGACCCTCGATTTTTCGGGTCGAAAAAATTTCATCGTTTTGGTCAGAAAAAATGCGACGTTTCTGCTGCGCGTTAACGGGAAGAGTTAGACGTTCGCTTATCGGCGCGTCGTAAGGACCCCTACGAGGGTTCTAAACAGGCGAAAGAAGGACGCCCTAGCTCAACGCGTTCCGACGCTACAGCGCTTCAAAGTTGGGATTTTTTTCTCTCTTTCAACTTTGACGGGCCGTAGCCGCTAAACGGTTAGAGATAGGGCGTCCGGAGCGGTCGCAATCGATTCCGCGGACATTTTTCTATCGGAAACCGTCTAACTCGTCCGTCCGAACGGCGTCGTTAACGCGCGACACGAGAAAACGTCGAAAGATGTCGTTTTCGGGGTCGATTTTTTCGCGTTTTTTCGAAGTCCCGAAACTTCAAACGCCCGTATCTCTTAAACGGTTAGAGATATCGAAGCGTGCTAAAAAATTCTTGTTCGGCGCGTAAAAATCTACCGGATAGGATGATAAAAACGGTAATTTTCGGACTTCGATATTTCACCGAAATTTCTCGACCGAATCTCCGTATCTCGGCTATGCGTGGTCGCAGCGCGACCGTTCGGTGCTCATTTGAAAGATCTCGACGCGTACTTTCGAACTGCGCAAACCGGGATCCTCTATCTATAACCGTTTAGGAGCTACGGCGCTTCAAAGTTTCGGAGTTAAGCATTTTTGGAAATTTCGAAACTTTAAACGCGATTTTCTCCTTAACGGTTAGAGATAGAGAGGCAAACTTTTTTATCGTAATCTACGCGAAAATACGCGTCTTTTGATATATCAGTCGACCCCATTCGGAGCTCCGTTAAGGAGTTGAGTTTTGCACCTCCTCAACTTTCAAACGTCCATATCTCCTAAACGGTTAGGGCTAGGGGCTGAAATTTCTCAGGCGTAATACACCCATATATGGCCACGTTCCGGTAGGGTCAAAACCCCGAAATTCCGACCCTCGATTTTTCGGGTCGAAAAAATTTCATCGTTTTGGTCAGAAAAAATGCGACGTTTCTGCTGCGCGTTAACGGGAAGAGTTAGACGTTCGCTTATCGGCGCGTCGTAAGGACCCCTACGAGGGTTCTAAACAGGCGAAAGAAGGACGCCCTAGCTCAACGCGTTCCGACGCTACAGCGCTTCAAAGTTGGGATTTTTTTTCTCTCTCTTTCAACTTTGACGGGCCGTAGCCGCTAAACGGTTAGAGATAGGGCGTCCGGAGCGGTCGCAATCGATTCCGCGGACATTTTTCTATCGGAAACCGTCTAACTCGTCCGTCCGAACGGCGTCGTTAACGCGCGACACGAGAAAACGTCGAAAGATGTCGTTTTCGGGGTCGATTTTTCGCGTTTTTCGAAGTCCCGAAACTTCAAACGCCCGTATCTCTTAAACGGTTAGAGATATCGAAGCGTGCTAAAAAAATTCTTGTTCGGCGCGTAAAAATCTACCGGATAGGATGATAAAAACGGTAATTTTCGGACTTCGATATTTCACCGAAATTTCTCGACCGAATCTCCGTATCTCGGCTATGCGTGGTCGCAGCGCGACCGTTCGGTGCTCATTTGAAAGATCTCGACGCGTACTTTCGAACTGCGCAAACCGGGATCCTCTATCTATAACCGTTTAGGAGCTACGGCGCTTCAAAGTTTCGGAGTTAAGCATTTTTGGAAATTTCGAAACTTTAAACGCGATTTTCTCCTTAACGGTTAGAGATAGAGAGGCAAACTTTTTTATCGTAATCTACGCGAAAATACGCGTCTTTTGATATATCAGTCGACCCCATTCGGAGCTCCGTTAAGGAGTTGAGTTTTGCACCTCCTCAACTTTCAAACGTCCATATCTCCTAAACGGTTAGGGCTAGGGGCTGAAATTTCTCAGGCGTAATACACCCATATATGGCCACGTTCCGGTAGGGTCAAAACCCCGAAATTCCGACCCTCGATTTTTCGGGTCGAAAAAATTTCATCGTTTTGGTCAGAAAAAATGCGACGTTTCTGCTGCGCGTTAACGGGAAGAGTTAGACGTTCGCTTATCGGCGCGTCGTAAGGACCCTACGAGGGTTCTAAACAGGCGAAAGAAGGACGCCCTAGCTCAACGCGTTCCGACGCTACAGCGCTTCAAAGTTGGGATTTTTTCTCTCTCTTTCAACTTTGACGGGCCGTAGCCGCTAAACGGTTAGAGATAGGGCGTCCGGAGCGGTCGCAATCGATTCCGCGGACATTTTTCTATCGGAAACCGTCTAACTCGTCCGTCCGAACGGCGTCGTTAACGCGCGACACGAGAAAACGTCGAAAGATGTCGTTTTCGGGGTCGATTTTTTCGCGTTTTTCGAAGTCCCGAAACTTCAAACGCCCGTATCTCTTAAACGGTTAGAGATATCGAAGCGTGCTAAAAAATTCTTGTTCGGCGCGTAAAAATCTACCGGATAGGATGATAAAAACGGTAATTTTCGGACTTCGATATTTCACCGAAATTTCTCGACCGAATCTCCGTATCTCGGCTATGCGTGGTCGCAGCGCGACCGTTCGGTGCTCATTTGAAAGATCTCGACGCGTACTTTCGAACTGCGCAAACCGGGATCCTCTATCTATAACCGTTTAGGAGCTACGGCGCTTCAAAGTTTCGGAGTTAAGCATTTTTGGAAATTTCGAAACTTTAAACGCGATTTTCTCCTTAACGGTTAGAGATAGAGAGGCAAACCTTTTTATCGTAATCTACGCGAAAATACGCGTCTTTTGATATATCAGTCGACCCCATTCGGAGCTCCGTTAAGGAGTTGAGTTTTGCACCTCCTCAACTTTCAAACGTCCATATCTCCTAAACGGTTAGGGCTAGGGGCTGAAATTTCTCAGGCGTAATACACCCATATATGGCCACGTTCCGGTAGGGTCAAAACCCCGAAATTCCGACCCTCGATTTTTCGGGTCGAAAAAATTTCATCGTTTTGGTCAGAAAAAATGCGACGTTTCTGCTGCGCGTTAACGGGAAGAGTTAGACGTTCGCTTATCGGCGCGTCGTAAGGACCCTACGAGGGTTCTAAACAGGCGAAAGAAGGACGCCCTAGCTCAACGCGTTCCGACGCTACAGCGCTTCAAAGTTGGGATTTTTTTTCTCTCTCTTTCAACTTTGACGGGCCGTAGCCGCTAAACGGTTAGAGATAGGGCGTCCGGAGCGGTCGCAATCGATTCCGCGGACATTTTTCTATCGGAAACCGTCTAACTCGTCCGTCCGAACGGCGTCGTTAACGCGCGACACGAGAAAACGTCGAAAGATGTCGTTTTCGGGGTCGATTTTTCGCGTTTTTCGAAGTCCCGAAACTTCAAACGCCCGTATCTCTTAAACGGTTAGAGATATCGAAGCGTGCTAAAAAATTCTTGTTCGGCGCGTAAAAATCTACCGGATAGGATGATAAAAACGGTAATTTTCGGACTTCGATATTTCACCGAAATTTCTCGACCGAATCTCCGTATCTCGGCTATGCGTGGTCGCAGCGCGACCGTTCGGTGCTCATTTGAAAGATCTCGACGCGTACTTTCGAACTGCGCAAACCGGGATCCTCTATCTATAACCGTTTAGGAGCTACGGCGCTTCAAAGTTTCGGAGTTAAGCATTTTTGGAAATTTCGAAACTTTAAACGCGATTTTCTCCTTAACGGTTAGAGATAGAGAGGCAAACTTTTTTATCGTAATCTACGCGAAAATACGCGTCTTTTGATATATCAGTCGACCCCATTCGGAGCTCCGTTAAGGAGTTGAGTTTTGCACCTCCTCAACTTTCAAACGTCCATATCTCCTAAACGGTTAGGGCTAGGGGCTGAAATTTCTCAGGCGTAATACACCCATATATGGCCACGTTCCGGTAGGGTCAAAACCCCGAAATTCCGACCCTCGATTTTTCGGGTCGAAAAAATTTCATCGTTTTGGTCAGAAAAAATGCGACGTTTCTGCTGCGCGTTAACGGGAAGAGTTAGACGTTCGCTTATCGGCGCGTCGTAAGGACCCTACGAGGGTTCTAAACAGGCGAAAGAAGGACGCCCTAGCTCAACGCGTTCCGACGCTACAGCGCTTCAAAGTTGGGATTTTTTTCTCTCTTTCAACTTTGACGGGCCGTAGCCGCTAAACGGTTAGAGATAGGGCGTCCGGAGCGGTCGCAATCGATTCCGCGGACATTCTTCTATCGGAAACCGTCTAACTCGTCCGTCCGAACGGCGTCGTTAACGCGCGACACGAGAAAACGTCGAAAGATGTCGTTTTCGGGGTCGATTTTTCGCGTTTTTCGAAGTCCCGAAACTTCAAACGCCCGTATCTCTTAAACGGTTAGAGATATCGAAGCGTGCTAAAAAATTCTTGTTCGGCGCGTAAAAATCTACCGGATAGGATGATAAAAACGGTAATTTTCGGACTTCGATATTTCACCGAAATTTCTCGACCGAATCTCCGTATCTCGGCTATGCGTGGTCGCAGCGCGACCGTTCGGTGCTCATTTGAAAGATCTCGACGCGTACTTTCGAACTGCGCAAACCGGGATCCTCTATCTATAACCGTTTAGGAGCTACGGCGCTTCAAAGTTTCGGAGTTAAGCATTTTTGGAAATTTCGAAACTTTAAACGCGATTTTCTCCTTAACGGTTAGAGATAGAGAGGCAAACTTTTTTTTCGTAATCTACGCGAAAATACGCGTCTTTTGATATATCAGTCGACCCCATTCGGAGCTCCGTTAAGGAGTTGAGTTTTGCACCTCCTCAACTTTCAAACGTCCATATCTCCTAAACGGTTAGGGCTAGGGGCTGAAATTTCTCAGGCGTAATACACCCATATATGGCCACGTTCCGGTAGGGTCAAAACCCCGAAATTCCGACCCTCGATTTTTCGGGTCGAAAAAATTTCATCGTTTTGGTCAGAAAAAATGCGACGTTTCTGCTGCGCGTTAACGGGAAGAGTTAGACGTTCGCTTATCGGCGCGTCGTAAGGACCCCTACGAGGGTTCTAAACAGGCGAAAGAAGGACGCCCTAGCTCAACGCGTTCCGACGCTACAGCGCTTCAAAGTTGGGATTTTTTTTCTCTCTCTTTCAACTTTGACGGGCCGTAGCCGCTAAACGGTTAGAGATAGGGCGTCCGGAGCGGTCGCAATCGATTCCGCGGACATTTTTCTATCGGAAACCGTCTAACTCGTCCGTCCGAACGGCGTCGTTAACGCGCGACACGAGAAAACGTCGAAAGATGTCGTTTTCGGGGTCGATTTTTCGCGTTTTTTCGAAGTCCTGAAACTTCAAACGCCCGTATCTCTTAAACGGTTAGAGATATCGAAGCGTGCTAAAAAAATTCTTGTTCGGCGCGTAAAAATCTACCGGATAGGATGATAAAAACGGTAATTTTCGGACTTCGATATTTCACCGAAATTTCTCGACCGAATCTCCGTATCTCGGCTATGCGTGGTCGCAGCGCGACCGTTCGGTGCTCATTTGAAAGATCTCGACGCGTACTTTCGAACTGCGCAAACCGGGATCCTCTATCTATAACCGTTTAGGAGCTACGGCGCTTCAAAGTTTCGGAGTTAAGCATTTTTGGAAATTTCGAAACTTTAAACGCGATTTTCTCCTTAACGGTTAGAGATAGAGAGGCAAACTTTTTTTTATCGTAATCTACGCGAAAATACGCGTCTTTTGATATATCAGTCGACCCCATTCGGAGCTCCGTTAAGGAGTTGAGTTTTGCACCTCCTCAACTTTCAAACGTCCATATCTCCTAAACGGTTAGGGCTAGGGGGCTGAAATTTCTCAGGCGTAATACACCCATATATGGCCACGTTCCGGTAGGGTCAAAACCCCGAAATTCCGACCCTCGATTTTTCGGGTCGAAAAAATTTCATCGTTTTGGTCAGAAAAAAATGCGACGTTTCTGCTGCGCGTTAACGGGAAGAGTTAGACGTTCGCTTATCGGCGCGTCGTAAGGACCCCTACGAGGGTTCTAAACAGGCGAAAGAAGGACGCCCTAGCTCAACGCGTTCCGACGCTACAGCGCTTCAAAGTTGGGATTTTTTTTCTCTCTCTTTCAACTTTGACGGGCCGTAGCCGCTAAACGGTTAGAGATAGGGCGTCCGGAGCGGTCGCAATCGATTCCGCGGACATTTTTCTATCGGAAACCGTCTAACTCGTCCGTCCGAACGGCGTCGTTAACGCGCGACACGAGAAAACGTCGAAAGATGTCGTTTTCGGGGTCGATTTTTCGCGTTTTTCGAAGTCCCGAAACTTCAAACGCCCGTATCTCTTAAACGGTTAGAGATATCGAAGCGTGCTAAAAAATTCTTGTTCGGCGCGTAAAAATCTACCGGATAGGATGATAAAAACGGTAATTTTCGGACTTCGATATTTCACCGAAATTTCTCGACCGAATCTCCGTATCTCGGCTATGCGTGGTCGCAGCGCGACCGTTCGGTGCTCATTTGAAAGATCTCGACGCGTACTTTCGAACTGCGCAAACCGGGATCCTCTATCTATAACCGTTTAGGAGCTACGGCGCTTCAAAGTTTCGGAGTTAAGCATTTTTGGAAATTTCGAAACTTTAAACGCGATTTTCTCCTTAACGGTTAGAGATAGAGAGGCAAACTTTTTTTTATCGTAATCTACGCGAAAATACGCGTCTTTTGATATATCAGTCGACCCCATTCGGAGCTCCGTTAAGGAGTTGAGTTTTGCACCTCCTCAACTTTCAAACGTCCATATCTCCTAAACGGTTAGGGCTAGGGGGCTGAAATTTCTCAGGCGTAATACACCCATATATGGCCACGTTCCGAAATTCCACTCGAGTTTGATGGATTTATTACCATAGGTCTTGTTAAAGATATGGTTCGCTTTCGGTCCATCCTTTCCCGAAAAGGGCATTAGACCACCGAGTAGATTGTAAATAGTCATATGTTTTAGAAATTTTAGAGCCTGCATAGAAAATAATTTGCATGTGTGATACAGTTTTTACTTTCAGCCGGTGACACGGTTGACAATGGGAGCCCACGTGCTCTCGAAACGCTGCGTTCCGCATAATTAATTAATTTGTGTGAGTGGAGTTTACTGGTATACCTGTGAAGCATTAATAACCACCTTAAAATTTTACTGTATCCGTGACTTTTTGTAAAATCCGTTGCTGCTTCCCAACTTTTGGACGGTAGTGTATACGGTTAGTTAGACCCATTTCCCAAGGGCAAGTTCTATGACTATCGTACAGCAAAGATAAAGCATTAGGTGTGTTCGAAAGTTAAACTAAACATCTTTGTATTGTGTTGTCGTTATAAGAAAGGACAATGGCAGACAAGGAAACAGTAATTTGTGCTCTTTTAAAATATATTCTCAGCGTGAAGTAATACAAAAGAAGAAGTGTTTTGCTTCATAGTGTGACTTTCAATTGCCTACTTGATTAAAGAAAATATGTCTGAAACACTTTTTCCGCAGAAAGATTCTTCAATATTGCAACTAATAAGCAGGACAGTCTTAAAACATAACGACTCAAGCTTTTATAGTTGTTGGTCACTGGAAATTACCGAAAGATTGAAAACCCAATGTTCAATTTGGTAACTCTTCACATGCTCGCGACTGTACTCAAACACGGTACCTTTCCGACGATGTTTATGTTTGGTTGACGTGCAAGAGTTGTCTACTGCACCACCGCATGCAATTGAAAAATGTCATTCCGCTTTATTTTACTACTTTCTCCGTCTGTAGATGTATGTATGCTTACTTTATTCGCGCATAAACCACGCGTCCTCTTATTCGTTTTGCCCGCGTATTTGTAGCCGGAATGGCGGCCGTAATGGCTTATGAAAGAGCATGTTTGTTAATACGCGATAGGGACGCATCGTTAACACGAAGCGTCTCTTTTTAGAGTCGATAATACGGTCGTATTTTTCGCGTAATTGTTTCTTGTGCATCGCAGCGCATTCACGAAAATAGCTAGACGTTATTTGCTGTAGGAATTGCGACGATTATGTAAGAATAATAAACGGTGAAATAATAATATTCCTATTTGTAGAATTACCAGCTAGATTAAATTGTTTTAGTTCTAGAAGGATATTTGAGGAAATTAGATAATTGGAATTCCAAGAGATGTCTAAAGAACGACACCGTTTAGATATGAGCCCATCTCCTTGTATGATGCTGGTGACAACTAGGAAAGTACTATCTTTCCCAGTGGAGCCTTTATAAGAACTACACTACCGTTCAAAAGTGTTTAGGCACTCTCACTGACAGCAAAAATGTTAATAATATTTATTTTTTATGTACAGAATACACGTACATGATCATTCATGTCACGTACATGTCATTATCTAGCTGGAAGATAAAATTTTGACCCAAAGGTCGAATTCCGGAAGGTATTGCGTGGTTCTCCAAAATTTTGCGGTAGCCTTCCTTTTTTAATATACCGTCAATTTTCACAATGTCCCCTACACTAGTGCCAGCAAAACAGCCCCAAATGATGATAGAACCTCTACCATGCTTCACGGTAGCAGCAATACACTCTTCTCTGGCCACAGATCTTCGTACGAATATGCGTCTTCGGGTTCCGAACAGCTCAAATTTGGACTCATCCGTCCATAGGACGTTGTTCCACTCTTCTATGGTCCAGTGTTGGTGTTCACGAGCCCATTTAAGTCGCTTTTGCTTGTTTTGTTTGCGTAGTAATGGCTTTTCCGTCGCAATACGTCCATGGAGCCCGGCTTTCTGTAGGCGACGTTTGACTGTAGAAAACACTGACTAGTTTTTAGCGACCAACATTTAATTCTGCGGTGATTTCCGGGGCTGTTTTGGGTCTACTTAACTTGCTGGTAACCGCTATTCTGCGATCATCTGCAGATGTTGTCGCTTTTGGCCTTCCACTCCGTCTTTTATTAAGAAAACTGCCAGTTTCCCGATATTCTTTTACGTTATAGTCAACCGTAGCGTGGTGTATTTTCATTTTTTTGGCAATTTGTCGATTACTTATGCCACTTTTATGGTAAGCTATTATAAGCGCACTTGTTTCCGTACTAATTTCTCTTCACGGAGGCATTTTAAAAGATTGTCACACGATATTTCGCTCACGACGTGAATAGAGTAAATACCACACTGCAACCGACCATAGGTTACAGATTTCACTATAATCTTCTAGGAAGGTAATTTAAACATTATAACCTACAATCTAACAGATGACTAAATTTACCCAATAAATTTAAATACGTATTTCATTTTATTATAATGTTTTTTTTTGGTAAACATAATACTATATGAATAATCCATGAAAACATGGGTGCCTAAAGACCCCCTTTTGAGCGGTAGTGTACATATTAAATTTTAGGCTAAACAAGAAATCTGTTGGATTAGTAACGACTTTAGCGATTTTTCTGAAACATTGAAATGGAAAAGTACTATGATAAGGAATGTATTTCATCTAAAAGCGAAAGAAAGAGAATTTTAGTAGTCTCACAATAAAATTAGTTATAGGACTATATTCGTATAATTGTTCTAAATACATTGTATAAATTACGCAATGACGAAACAATGATGTCCATTCGTTTGAAGAAAAAATAGTTGCCCTCCTAACATAGCACATGTATACATGCTGCTATCAAAAACTGCTTAGAAGCATATTTATACTTAGAAATAAACAAAATAAACATAATGAATTAACACATTGTACATTTTTAAAATAACTAAGAAGACATGTACTTGGACTTTCAAGGATTGTGCTTTTCTACACAACGATACAGTCAATATCAAAGCTGTGATAGTAACTTTTAAGAATGAGGTAAGTAAGGTCAAAGTGTTAACCACAACCCCGATTACTTCTCTAAATGATCTAACCTTTGAGCAAATAATTCAGGAAGCTCGACAAAGAGATAAACGAAAGTGCAATCCTATTATCTACGGTATTCCAGAAGATAATTCAACTGCAAAAGGTGTATTTCGTTCGAAGCATGATGAAGAGGTTGGCAAAATCTTGGGGCATGTTGCCATTCGCCGGGAGTCATCAGCTTCATTTTTGCGTTTGGGTGATTTTGATGGAACGAAACGGTGAGGAGTGACCCTAGATAATTAATCTTTAATTCGTGACGCTATTACCTTTTAATTATTATGGAGAGGGTCCTACGGCCTTTGCCACATCTCGCACTTCGATCTCCACTCGTCTCTTCTTCTTTTATTGCTCTGTCTCTCATGGCTTTCTCGATCCCATCCCCCCATAATGTCGTTGGCCATCCTCTTCTCCTTTTTTGGCCATCTATCTACTCATTCCTCATACATGTCCATGCCACATAAGCTATCTTACTTCGATGCAATCCGCACGAGTAATCTTCCTGTCTCTTCCTGTTCTTCGTCATATCTCTTTGTTTCTTGCGTGTTCCAATTTTGATACTCCGCAGTCTCTCCATTATGTTAGAATGGGTTCTACGACACCTGGAGGGGATCTGAGTGGATTGAGTAGCCTAGTCTTCGCTGTTGCCGGGCTCCAGGCCGAATAAAGGAGGAGGCTGTGGTCATTGGGTTAGCTCCTCAATACCAGTAAAAAGCCAATTTGGCAAAAATTTCGATGACTCGCCCCGTGGATGAACTTCAAAAAAGTAAGAGATAATGCTAATTTTGTGTGTACTCCTAAGTCTTAATCCTGGAGATGAAACCTATTGTGGGAAATACCGTAAATGGAGAAACAGTTCGAAGAACTCTGAGGCGCACCTATTAACTGTAACTGTGCCAATTAACGGTAACTAGGAAAAAACAATTTATAAGCCAAGAGGATAAAAGAAGTTTCTTACAGTTTGCATTACAGGATCAAAATAAAGATTTCGACTTTAAACTAAAACTGTTTTATTCTCCTACGAAAGTAAATTTATTCTTTTCGGCTTAGATGGGAAGGGTAATGTGTAGAGGAAAAAGAATGAAGAATTAAAACCGCAACATTTAAAACCAACTGCTGTGCATGGAGGTGGGCATCTAAGGGTCTAGGGCGGTGTTTCTGCTGCTGGTGTTGGAAACCTTCGTTTTATTGAAGGTACTATTGATAGATTTATGTACTTAAACATCCTAAAACAGAATTTAGTGTCTAGTACCAGAAAACCTAAAGAACACAGAAGATGATTTTCGATTTTGATCCAGGAATGGTTGTTATATAGCTGGCGCAGAACGGTGAAAACTCCAACACAGTCACCTGACATAAACAATATCGAACATTTGTGGCTTATTCTTGAAACAAAAGTGCATAGTCATCGAATATCCAATAGGAATGACCTAACAAATGGTTTGTTACAAGAATGGAACAGTATTTCGTCAGATTATACGCGTAACTTAATAAAATCTGTGCCAAAGAAACTATAATTAACTATAGAAAAACTACTAAGAGAACCAAACTAAATATTAATTGTTTCTATTTTAACTTTCAAAAATAATTAATTCTGTATTATTGTAGGTGTATCATTTTCATTGTGATGTTGAATATATAACCCGCTGTAATGTTATCTGATTAAAATTCGTAATACCAGTTCGAATTACTTTTGTTTTTTGTAATGTATTTCAAGAATAGTAGATATATATTTAATTCACTTTTTCCAAATAATTATTTTACCTAACATCTTCAGTTTCTTACCAAATTACATACCACTGCATCATTTTCACTGTGAATCATTGTACATTTAATATAATGCAACATACATATTTGTTAAAGATAACAAATTATAAATAGATATATTTATTGTCATTTTATAACATAAATTAATAAATTTAATAAGAAATAATTGCAATTTGTGTTTTATGTGCAAGTTCATAGGAATATCTGTGAGATAAAGCGATAAACATTCATTAGCAGTCATGGCCGAGCGGTTAAGGCGTCTGACTAGAAATCAGATTCCCTCTGGGAGCGTAGGTTCGAATCCTACTGACTGCGAAGATTGTTTTAATTCTTTTTTCTTTCTGTTAATCGAACTATTCAACACTAAAAAAATTTTAAGCTGTCTTTAAGTATTTAAATTTTTTAATACGAAAAAAACAATTAATTAATAATAAAAAAGTCAATACTTTTGCATCCTTTTTTCCTTTCATGTTAACGTTACGTATTATAAAGTTTTATAAAAATGCCCTTCGAAAACGGCATACACCATTCAATTTGTAAATTGACGCAAACTAATTGAAATAGCCTTGGGCGTATATAAACGGTCCTACCCCCGACGGAAAATTTAAATTTATAGTCCCTTGATGGGGACGACGGTGTAACTTCCAAAAAAATTTATTCGCAGCTATGACATCGATGACGTAAAATTTTATGGACACTTACGACACAGACACGAAAACACGTAACTATAGGGGTATGTATAACCTCAATGTATGTATATACGTATTCAGAAAGTATACATATATACTACTATGTATACAATATATATACGAATTATGAAAGAGAGGAGAGCCCGCCGGGATGTCGCAACCAAATAAAAACATTTCCTTGGTTTGCATGTTTGACGCTTTATTCCTCGTTATATATGTATATGTGTGTATATCCGTATAACAGTATGGCCTTGACATTCTTTTGTTTGCTTCATTTTCCTTATCATTTCCTCTTTATTTCTTTTACTCGAGTCGGTAGAAAGTTAAAGAAAAAGTCGATATTGTCGAGGTGCTCTAATTTTTTAAAGCCTTGGTCACGAGGAGGATAAGCATAAGAAATTCGCAATGCCTAAGGTGCTCACAATATGTTAGCTTCTTTACATCTTCGAATATCCATAAAAAAAAACCACAAAAGGATGCGAGTGTGTTATTTTTTATGAACATTTTGATGTTTAAAAAATAATCTTCAAGTTTATTACTCAGTTATTAAAAGATTAACAATATAAGGATGGAAAAGTCGTTATCATTGTGGGTGCATAATTTAAATCAGAAAAACATTCATTTGACTGGAGCTGATATCACCGAGAAAGCAAAAACAATTTTTGAATACCTTAAAGACAGAGATGGAGGTGGACTCATTAGACACATGGAACATTTTTAGAAAGGAAGGGGCGATAGCGGCGTCTATTATCCTTCCAATCCGTATTTTTAATGTTGATGAGACTGGTCTTTACTGGAAAAAAATTACTAGTTTTCAAGCTACGAAAGATAGCCATACGCTTCTGTTGGGTTTCAATGTCTCCGAAACTTTAAAGCTTAAACAAACCACTCACAAACACCACAAACTTTCAAGGGTTTAGACCAAGTATGGGCAATCTTTGACGTGTGGCAATTATGTACCAGTCAAGGAATTTCTTCTCCTGAACAATGCTCCTGAAAGTTCTTAAAACTTTGCTGAAACGATAACGTCATTGGATGTCAAAGTTATTTACATGCTCCCAAACATTACTTTTTCACTTTTTGAATTAGCAAGTTGTAGCAACCTTTCAAGCCTACTACCTCAGTACACACTTCAAATAAGACGATACTGACTATCATTTGATGTTTTGAAGGGCATTCACAATTTCAACGCGCTTTGGAACGAAATGCCCGGGTAAATTACATTGGCAAATAAATAATTTTGTTTTCTGCCGACTAACATCTAACACTAGGTACACTAATGCCAAATATGAAACCCATTTTTCCCTATCACGTGCAAATAAGAAATACCGTAGAAAAGGCATTTCTTATTTTCCAAAGTTGAAGCAATATGTTAAAACTCCAGATTTACAAGAAGACTGTTTCAAGTACATATGTCGAAAAGTATCCACGACTAAGTTACGAAAAAATTAAAGCTAGAGCATCTGAAGGGTCCCAAAATAGTCTGATGCAAAAGTTCCTCCACCATCCAAACACAATTTCAAAGAATTAAATGAGGAAGAGGCCGTTATACGATCTCGTAACTGAAAATATAATAGAAGTTCAGCCATGATCAGCCACTTTCCAATGAAAACTTTGAATTAACCAAAGAATTAAGTCCTGTCCATTACAGCTATTTGATTTCCAGAACTTTTAAATTACAGGAATCCTGCGTTAGAACTGTTTTTGGACTACATCCTAGAGCATATTACAGAGACCTATTTAAAGAACATAAAATACTTACATTTCCTGGGGTTTACATACTTGAGTACGCAATGTATATGCATGAAAACTACGAACTTTTTGAAAATCAAGAGTTGATGCATGCGCATAACATCCGTGGTGTCAAAACAAGACCTTTGCCTCCACAGACAAGTAAGACGTTAGTAGACGGTAGTACATTACTTGAATCAGTATAGCCCGGAATATATAGGCTTGATATCGCATCTTTTGTTAAGTACATATCTCAAACTTTAGTTTTAGGACTAAAATGAATGACGCATCTTCCAAAGCCTATCAACTTCTGCCGCTTCTTTGTGCTTCGTAGGATTTACGAAACTGTTTGATTGCGTCTTTATTTCCACGTCAAATAACAATTGCATTTAATACAACACTTTACAACTACATGTTACCTATTTCTAAAACCTACTACATTAACGTAGTACTAATCTTACCTTCTTGGTAGATCTCTGTTGTTCTTAATTTATAGAAAAAGAAAGCTTCTTCCAAATACAGTAACCTAGCACTTTAAATCTCTCTCTATCTAGCAAAACCGCTAAACTAGTAAAAAAAATTAATACACAAGTCTACAATTGGTATTGAACTATAGGATATAGTAAAAACGAATACGCTTTCAAATTTAACTTGTTTATAAGGTAATCAACAGACTAGTAGACAACAAAGATGTCGTACAAATGATAAATAACAATTGAATAATATTAATAGCTAGAAATAGCGGTGACGCAATCGATAATGTCGTGCTACCAACTTATCAATTTCTTTATTTGCGCCCTCTCTAGAGATTTTCACCTACTATTTCTAATGGAATCAGTCATTTGTATTAAAATAACATGTCCTGATAATTCATACAGCTCCCTTTCCAAATGCGAAAGGCCTCTTTGCCGAACCCTTTACTTTTGCCAGTCACTGTATATCGATCGATTTCTATGTGATTATGGAGAAAGTGCATTTTAGTGACATCGCTGCTTGATTTAACTACAAATAAAAATATTACTAATTCAGGTATTATTTATTAATTTAAACCATTATTTATCGATAATTTTAATTAGTATTATGTAGTGTTCCAATGCAAGATGTATGTTTTCACTAACACTTAATAAATATCGCACATCTTAATTACTTTTCGTGCTTAATATAAATCGACCGAATTTTTTACTGTATACAGTGAAGGGGTAGGAAACGCTTAACAGCAGTCATAAAAAAGGATGTGTATTAGCGAAATTAAAGCGGCCCAAGGAACGTTTGATATGCTAAAACCGCCATCGTCGCGGTACCGTCGACTATATAGTCGGCAGAGACGCCCGACGTCGGGGCGCCGCGACGGAGCTGGCTGATGCCGACGCCGCACGGTTGCGTGCTCTAATGTCACTCATTCGCGAACTTTATAGCGCGATTATTGCTGCAGGTACTGCGGTTTTACTGCAGTTTCTGTCGGATCGCTTATATACAACGGTTCGTATTGTGGTCGGGAGTCCTATTATCGGCTGTTTATCAAATAATCATCGGGCGGATGGGAGGGGAGTGGGAGAAGTTATTCGTGACAAATTCTCTCCGGCTTTGTCAAATTGGTGTAATTACGATGAGGATTAGGTACAATTGGAATAACCATTTAATGAATCGTTAATTTTATTATTACGAACATGGATTGTGAAATGGTCGTTTTTGAAGATTTTCCAAATATTGTGAAAATAAAGTATAACTGATGAAGAACATATTGTTTTATACATTTCTTTTGGATTATTGGGGATAGTTTTATCTTGGCCAGAACATATCACTATATAACAAACATATCTTGCACAAAACTTAAGTTATCTATCATAAGACCTCTTTAAGAAGAAGGCAGGAATAATTTTTGTAATTATCGTCCTATTAGTTTGTTACCTGTGTTTGCCAAGATATCTATAATGAATAAAAAGCTGATGATATATATATATAAATACTTTTAATGGCTTTTCTGTTAATTAACGTGGTTTTTATCCTAATAAATCCACAGATACACAATCTTTTAAAAGATATATTTATAGTAATTTAAACAGTAACTAATATTCTCTTGATCCATTGATTAGTCAAAGGCCTTTGATTTAGTTAGTCGCATTCATTCTTCTTTATAAGCTGGAGAGACGTAGTGTTAAAGATGTTTCGTTAAATTGGTTTCGATCTTACCTTAGAGACAGAAAGCAAAATGTTCGAATTGAGGATGTTCTAGTACTACTTTTTAGTAGTACTAATACCGCGATATCATAAAATTTATAAGTAGAAGATAGTACTGAATTGTAACTTAATGGTGTTGAAAATTATGTACTAGAATTGGTAAAAACAAGTTTGAATAAATTCCAATTGTTTACAATACATTGAAAAGAACGTACATGATTGAAGCCTATTTTCGAACTGGACTGCGAATTGATCGAATTTGGGTGTAGAGCCGGCATGGATATTTGGATGATTTCATGCTCCAATTCCCAAAAATTTTTATGATTGCCTTTCCAATTGTGTTGGTGTATTTCGTGAAACTACTTCTTTGTGCCGTAAATTACGTACTGGTAGACCAACTGTTCGTTCGCAAAAAATTGTAAATGATGTTCGTAAACGGATGGAAAAAGAGCCCATAAAACCTCTGAAACGTCTTTCTGAAGAAATTGGATTTTCTTTAAAAAATTGTAACGAAAAACTTATACATGCATATGTATATTCCTAGATGTATTATATAATAGATGTTCAAAGAAAAGATTCCTCTTCACGTTGTTACTATATCTAAGTTCTCGATGATTTTCAAATCTGAAGCAGTTTCACTTCTTAAGAGTCTAAAAGCGTTAGATTTACTTATTCCTAATCGTCCTGCCAATTGCCTGGTAGAAAGTCGTTTGTTAATTTCAGGTTTTCGATTAATTGGTTTCTACTTGCATCAGTTCTTGCAGTATACGGTCTTCTTCGTTTCCGATGATTTAATTCCACACACACTTCACTTTCACTTTTACATTTCAAAACTCGCCTTGATATAGTTGACGAATTTGGTACTATCCTTTCTGAGTAGATGCAAAATACAGCAGCCGTTAGTTGCAACCTTAGTCCCGAAAAGTCCCATATCACTATAACACATGGGCTGAAAAGTCCCGGGCCTAACACATAGATGATGCTAGTTTTATTGCAGTCACCTTTCTCTCAGTTAGTACTAACCTTCAAAAGACAGCTGTTAAAATTTCATGATATTCTATTCATTAGTTTGTGAGTTATTGTGCTGAGTCACGCTACTTTTGTTATTCTCAAAGCAATCGATCAAAAGCAATTTCGTGTTTTAATTTTACACTGCTTCTTGATGGGAAAAAATACCGTTCAGGCGAAGCAATGGCTTGAAAAGTGTTATGGGGACTCCACTCCATCAGTAACAGCAATAAAACGTTGGTTTGCTGACATCAAACGTGGTCGTAGAGACACCGATGATGCAGAAAGCAGTGGACGTCCAAATGAGGCGGTAACACCAGAAAACATCAAAAAAGTCCACAAAATCGTTTTGAATGATCGAAAAGTGAAGTTGCGTGAGTTAGCTGACATCGTAAAGATATCAAAAGAACGTATTGGCTTTATATTGCATGAGCATTTGACTATGAGAAAGTTCTGTTCAAAGTGGGTGCCGCGTTTGCTCACTGTTGACCAAAAGCAAGAACGTGTTGATGATTTTGAGCAATGTTTGGCCATATTTAAACCTAACAAACCGGAATTTTTGCGTCGATATGTGACAATGGATGAAACATGGATCCATCACTTCACTCTGGAGTCAAAACGATCGACATCTGAGTGGACAGCAACTGGTGAATCTCGTCCAAAGCGCCCGAAAGCACAACAAACGGCTGGAGAGGTTATGGCCTCGGTATTTTGGGATGTGCGTGGTCTAATATTCATCGACAATCTTGAGAAAGGAAATACCATCAACAGTGAATATTATATAGCGTTATTGGAGCGTTTGAAGGCGAAATTACAAAGAAACGACCGCATATGGCAAAGAAAACAATTTTGTTTCATCAAGACAACGCACCGTGTCATAAGTCAATTAAAACAATGGCAAAACTACATGAATTGAACTTCGAATTGCTCCCACATCCACCGTATTCGCCAGATTTGGCTCCCAGTGACTACTGGCTGTTCGCAGACCTCAGAAAAACGCTCGCCGGTAAGAAATTTCGCTGGAATGAAGAGGTTATAGCTGAAACTGAGGCCTATTTTGAGGCAAAAGATAAATCGTTCTACAAAAGTGGTATTGAAATGTTAGAGCGGCGCTGGAATGAATGTGTTGCTCTTGATGGAGGTTACGTTGATGAATAAAGCTAACTTTGAACCAAAAAAAACTGTTTTCTTTGTTAGGCCCGGGACTTTTCAGCCCATGTGTTAGTTCATTCACTTTAAGAATCCTATCGGCGTCCGTATTACACTGTCAAGACTTAACTCGATTAAATAATAACGACTGGTTTGAAAGTGAAATATCAGTTGTATTATAACAATTGTCAGTTTCTTTTTAAGTAATTCTAAATTCTAATCGCAAATATTTTAGTAATGTGTTTACAAACATAGATTTAAGTTTATTGCAATTTATTGAATCGAACTCAAAAGAAAGGGAATAATTTTATTTAAAATATGTCGTATATTTTATTATAAAACACATATAAGTAGACTTCTTTAGTTCTTTAAATGAGATACTTTAATAGTTCTTTTTTTAAAATAGCTACAAATATCGTAATTACAGAACAATGCGCCCATTACTTCAAATATATATACTGTTTTATGTTAACAATTCGGAATCGTCACTGAGTAAGGACATTTCTGATAATGATCCTGTATTAGCGGCGATAATCAATTCTTCCGTCATATCTACAGCAACGTTATCTAGCTTATATATCTTACTTTCTTCGGTAATGATGTGTTCAACGCAATTTTTCCATGCTTCAGGAGTTACCAATTGAAGACTTCAACTATTAATTTTTTATCTGTGGCAATTTTAAAGTTTTGTTATGTCCAACTATATACTCCTTGATTCGAGCGCATACAATTTCTATAGGATTTAGATTACAATGTCAGTCTTAAAATTGTACGCCTAGTTTCTGCTACGATTTCATCGACTACATAGGGTATCGGATTGTTATTAAGGTAATTTTTAGGGAGCTCTGAAAGTTATACTTCATACAGTCATCCATGGCAATTCCTTTTGAAATAATCCAATAAATTAAAGCATCCTTTTTCCATGCAGTCGTTGGAATTTTTTCTACCTTGATAGAATGATAAGGTGCATTATCAATTACAACAGCGCAATTCGGTTCTAATAGTGGTAGAACATTTTTCATCCATTCTGTAAATACTTCACCGTTCATTTCTTCATGATAATCTGAAGTTTTTTCGATTCAAAATATAGCAACTTATTCTCTACAAAGCCAGTGTCACCCCCGATGTGCTGTATTAGAAGTCCACTTCCTTTTCCAGATATACTTTTTAGTCCGATTGTTACTCCTTCAATAAGAACTTATCATTTCTAAAGAATTGTTGCATCTTTCCATACATTTTGTTAAGTGTGGCCTGCATCAACCCACGTCTCATCTAAGTAATGTACTCTTCGACCCTCTGCACGATATTTCCTGATGTTTGTTAGGTAGCGACGTCTTTATGAAACAATGTCTTGACTTTCCATTATAGTATTGTTTCGGCTACGTTTCTCTCATTTGAAGCCCAATTTCCTCATAATTTTCCACAGCGTCGTCCGTT
Organism: Trypoxylus dichotomus; assembly: GCA_023509865.1. Lineage (NCBI taxonomy): Eukaryota > Metazoa > Arthropoda > Insecta > Coleoptera > Scarabaeidae > Trypoxylus > Trypoxylus dichotomus. The sequence goes on along the minus strand of CM042076.1, from coordinate 8,363,818 downwards.
TTAATTCTGGCAAGGTATCACTTATACTAATGATCTACAAATATGCGATAAAATACTTTTTTACAAAGTCAATATTATAATTATGTTTAAAATTTTAGTGCATGTTAGCAATTCATTCCTCAATAAAAATGAATGGATATGTCTGAGAATTGTAGCCTTTTGGGCGTCGTCCAGTAAGTTGTTGTTCGTTTACGGTCCTTTGGAGGTAAACCAACGGTTGCTGTAGACTTCGTTTCCTTTACAATGTTCCATATGGTTACTTCACCAAATCCCAGCTGCTTAGAGGTTAACTTGATAGCTGCCGATTTAGAATTATTCTGTTTGCATTTCATATATTAATATAGCTTCCGTGTACATAGACATTGCCTTAGGTATCTGCCAATAGCAAACGTCGAAAATATTAGCCTACATTCTGAAAGTGAATGGACTATATCTGTCTTTTCTCTACCTTTGTGTATATGGTTTAAAGTTAATATTCAACTAACGTATGATATATCAAAATACCGCTAGTGTAAAATTATATTGGCATGTTGCATTTTATATGGACAAAGTAAGGATGTACATCCTGGTTTCCATGGAAATAAGTAACCTATACATGTTTGCTGTTTTAATTGAATGGCCATTGAATAAACAAACAATAACGATATTTCAGACTTAGATAAAATTTGTTAAATATATGAAAACTGTACTCTTCTAATCGTCATTTTACTAGTTTAAAGAATACGAAATGGTTCCAAAAATTATTTTAATTTGCTATTTACAGCTATATACTTTTTGCTAATTTTATGCGTGTATATAAATTCAACAAAAGAAATACAGGACAGGTCTTCTTCTCGTCTCTTTTTTTCGTTTCAATTTACCTTCGACGAAGTGACGTTATAAAAAGAAGAACCGTAGAAAGTGAAAACAAACATTTGCCGGAGAGATATACAAGAGCGATAAGTTTTCCTTTTTTTTTCGTATTCTCATTTAGGCGCAGAGCAAACAACAACGACTTTATTTCCTTTCCTTGGACCACGTGAGGGCAAACAAAGATATGTAGCCACTAAACCGGGCGTACATGGAAAACCGTTTAGCGAGCGGCAAACTGAAATCTCACAGAAAAATACAAAACCCACATAAATCGTACTTTCGTTCATTAAAGGGAAGTAATCCGCTGCCAGCAGATCTACTACGTTTAAGTGAAGGCTTTTCAGGGGCGAAGAACAAGGGGGAGCTGCACGACCCGTCGCATTTCGCTCTACCGGTGACGCTGATACTGCTATTGCTGCCAACGGTACGGTTTGCGTGCGTTTTCAAGAAGAAAGAGAAGTTATTCTCGCCGGTTTTATATGTATAAAACTCATACGCGGAAGGTCGTAAAAACAAATGTAAAACTTGGAATGGAGAATATAAAAATACAACCTGGAAACATGAGTACTGTCTTTAAGAGGGCGCAATGGTTTTATTATTATTACGACAATGTTGTCCGCGGTAGAATCTAATATTTAAACTACTCGCTCTAACTTTGTATGGTTGAAATATAATTATCCGAAGGTATGGATGTGAATTTCATTGATGTTCGTATTGGAAAGGAAATTAAAGCAAATATGTGAACCGTAATATTATAACATATTAATTTTCTTAGGGACTAATTTCGACCAGAGGCCATTTTCAACCGGAGTAGTGTAGTTTAAGATACTATAAATGTTCACAAATACTTATTCTAGCTTATTTAGTACACGAGCATAAAAACATAGGAGAGATAACTGGAAATAACTAGGAAACTGCATTCAATTTCATCAGGATGAGTGTCTAAGGACGGAACCTCATAAGAATAGATACATTTTCTCATCTCCCGTCTAAAGTTTTATTCAAGGACACAAGGAACATATGTAAACAATAATATATGCAAACAATACTACCGTAATTACATGTAGTTTGCAAATTGAATCTTATGGCCTCTATTTTTGCTGTTGAGCTTTACGCTTTAATGAAAGCTTTGCAATTTTCTTTTAAATTCCATCTTGAGCGGCGTTGTTATAATATCTGATTCTCAATCTGCCCTAAAGTCCACACAAAATTCTTGGAATTCTAATAAAGATCATGTCGTTGGCACTAAAATATAGTTACTGTATCAGTTACAAGAAATTAATGTGCAAGTTAAATTTATATGGTGTAAAGGCAATCCTGATTGGTCTTATACTTCTAGCCAATTAGGACGTTCGAATAATTCACTGATTTGTCTATTTTCAATAATGGACGGATTAGTAAATTTATTTATTTTAAATGAAATCGGAAAAGTAGAACAGAAGTTTGTTGCTGCTGCCATATTTTAGATGACTTCGATTTTTCGCAAAAAACATAAGCCGAAATCTCGATCATCTTGGATTTGATTCAAAACCCATCGAATGCTATCTCCAATCACACAGAATATGATTTTAAAACCAAAATTGGCGCAAGAGGACTAACCTAGACGTTATTCGTTTCTAAAGATTTGAAAACATGTGAAAAGTGTAATAAGTATTGCTAATCCTTCTCTAACTTTAGAATATTAAGTATTTCGCCATGACGGATTGTTTTCCGATCCTCCTGTCCAATCCATTCCATTGAGTTGACTCTCTGTTTCAACCTGACGTTTTCTTCTAAGATACAAAATAGTTTTAAGAAATAGGACCAGCAAAAAGATACATTTGGTTTCTTATTTTGTTCTGTACGATTTCGAAAATTCTGGGCATTTTCTTTATTAATTTCTGTAGATTATTACCACCCATTTGATTCGACGCTTCCTGTTAATAGCCCTAAAGCTGATGTACGAGGGGAGGTCCAGAAGTTCGTGAAATGGAGGGGTTGTAGTGGGGATAGGGGCGCTGGCTAGTTGTCATTCTGATTGTCGACTCATCATTAGTATATAAGTTAAGTTGCAGCCATATAGCGTCAGTCGTTCACGAATAGTTGCCTGCTAAACAAGTCCATCCGGAAGAAAACTGAAACTATGGAAACACCGTGCTGTGATAAAGTTCCTTACAAAGAAAGGAAAGAACGCTCAAACCATATTGAATGTAATGGAAACCGTTTATGGGGAACAGTGCCCTAGTAAATCAATGATTTGTAAGTGGCATGGTCTTTTTAAACATGGTCGGGAGTCGATTGAAGACGACCCCCGCTCAGGACGGCCAGTTGGGGCCACCGCATCAGACATCGTCGAAAAACTGCAAAAATTTCTACTGCAACATGCCCATTTGAAGAAAAAACAACTATCTGTATTAGTCGGAGTATCAGGTACCACCATTTTACGCATCCTACATAACCACCTGGGTATGATAAAAGTCAGTGCAAGATGGGAACCGAGAATGCTCACGCCGCTGCGGAAACAGCAGCGCGTCTGTGCGTCCAAACAATTTTTGCAGTTGTGTGGAGACAAACCCGCACAGATTTTGGAGCGGATTGTTACCGGAGATGAAACATGGGTTCATCACTTTGAGCCTGAGTTCAAACAGGAGTCCATGAAATGGCATAAAAAGGGGACACCACCGCCAAAGAAATTCAAAGTGTCAGAATCGGCTGGAAAGTTGATGGCTACTGTTTTTTGGGGTTGTGAGGGGATATTATTGATTGATTACAAAGAAAAAGGTAGGAGCATAACCGGAGACCATCAAGAAAAAACGTCGAGGAAAATTGACCAAGGGTGTGTTGCTCTTGCAAAGAGCAAAGTTGCAATGGCTGCTCTGCACAAACATGGCTTTCAATCAATAGTCCATCCAACCTACGGTCCAGACCTGGCACCTAGTGATTTTTATTTGTTCCCCAATTTAAAAAAAAGACTTACTTGGAAGAAAGTTTTCCAACTACAATGAGGTAAAGGAGGCAATTTTGGCCCATTTTGAGGCGAAAGATAAAAGATATTTCTATGATGGTTTAGAAAAATTAATTCATAGATCTAAGAAATGTATTGTGCTGAAGGGTGATTATATTGAAAAGGAAAAATAGATTTATTGTTTTATTTTATTTAAAACCCTTTCATTCTACGAACTTCTGGACCTCCCCTCATATACCTAGTGCCCGTCGTTCTTTATCTTTTTTTATCCAGGCCATCTCATAAAAGCTGAATAGGAAACAAATCAGGACCTTGAAGGTGCTAGACGATTATTAGCACCTCACTGATTGCTCTTATTCCTGCCATAAAGTTCTTACGTATCCTTGTATTCCATCTACATTAAAAATGTATTGCAATGCAGAATATACCGTCAAAAACCTTACAATCTGACACATCCGGCTTATTGGAACTTTTAGTATTAAGATATTTGAAATTTTATTCCATAAAATATTCATCCAATAAGGTATTGCGCCCCACTTTGAGAGAACCCATCTTTAAGACATTTTTTAACTATGGTACCGATGTATATTTCAATCGAAAAAAGAACATTGTTACCAAGACACAATAACTGATGCATACTGTAAACGTAGTAGCTTCATTATACAATCATTGGGATATGAATTACTTCAAACCAAGAAGTACTATTGGTCGAATGGATTTTTAGATGTAAATACGTATCTTCCGCGCGTGAATATTCGATATTGATGTTAAATAAGGATAGTTAGATTAACCAACGACTTCTGCTTATGCTACCAAACAATGACGTGCGCCTAAAGATCCATTTGACAAAGTACATCTAAGTACATCTTACCTTTCGAAAAAGGTCTAAAGTAAAAGACCTAAAAGACAATAGAAAATTTCGCCTATCTTTCTGCACAAAAAATGATAAACTGTGTTTTACCATATTTTCTCATTTTTGCGCATAGAAAAATTCCCTCACCAAAAGACACCACAGGTTCAACAAATACATGGTGTATTAGAAGACTTTGTTGCCGTCCTAGTTTCTAACCAGCAAACACTTCTTTTAATTTCGCAGACAATTTAAGTTGGTATTTCCGGTAATAGAGATCATATTTGCATTCATTGCCCTAAGAAATTAGCGTATATGATTTTTATTGTAGGAACCATTTTCTTTCCTGAAATTTAAAGAAATGTTGGCTGGGTATGGATTACGTAGCACTTATGAGTTTCAACCGTCTTTTTATTTTGATTAAGCAAGAATGCGAGGGCCATTGATGCGAAGAGGCGATAGTCAGATGGCGCCAGGGCTGGGAAGTATAGCGGATGTGAAAGGATGTCCAATCCAAGTGATTTCAAAGTGTCTTTCACTAGTGCTGTGTGAGACGGCGCATGGTCGTGTAACAAAATCATTTTGCCATGTCTTCTGGCCCATTCCGGTCGTCTTTCGATTAATGCGTGGTTTAAATCTATCATTTGTTGGTAATAGCGTTGTGTATTAACGATTTCGCAGGATTTCAAGAGTTCATAACACAGAATACCGCTCTGGTCCTATCAGACAGAGAGCATGGTCTTCCTACCGAAGCCATTTGGCCTTGGTATTCAAGGACCGGGTGAAAACCACGATCTTTTCCGCTTCGGGTTTTCAAAATAAATCCATCTTTCGTCACCCGTCACAATACGATACAGAAATGATTTCCTTTTGTGTCGTCGAAGCAGCATTTCACAGGTGACTTTGCTATTTCCTATTTGAAGTTCATTCAAATCACGTGGGAGCCATTTGCCTAGTTTATTGATCTTTCTCATTGCTTGTAAACGTCTGTTGATTGTTTCTTGTGACATATGTAATGGTTCTGCTAATTGCTGTTGAGTTTGAGTTGGGTCATCTGTGATCTACCAAAGTGTCACTGCCTTTCACATTGAAATCACCACATTTAAATGCTCGAAACCATGTCTAGCATGTTCTAGTCGATGGAACATATTCACCATATGTTTCTACCAGCAAATAATGACTTTCAACAGCTTTTTTCTTTTGATTAAATAAGAAAAGTAATGCGTGCCACAAATGCTCTTTTTCAGGCACAAAACTCGACTTGATCACTGAACGGTAAAGCAAAAGGCGCTAGTTTCTGGCGAATTCAACTTGGCGCCATCTCTTAGTTAAACCGGAAAAACCTTATGCATACGCCTGGTATTTATAAATAGACGCATTGACGTGTAGACATCGATTTATTACTGTAACAAATCTTTTTATTAAGGTAATAATTTTTTCGTTGGATTAATAAACAGAAGTCTAAATATTCAATTCATTGGTCCTATTTTTTCTATGTAAGAAATCATTCCCAGGTATAGCAGTAAACTCCACTCACACAAATTAATTAATTATGCGGAACGCAGCGTTTCGAGAGCACGTGGGCTCCCATTGTCAACCGTGTTACCGACTGAAAGTAAAAACTGTATCACACATGCAAATTATTTTCTACGCAGGCTCTAAAATTTCTAACCATATGACTATTTACAATCTACTAGGTGGCCTCATGCCTTTTACGGGGAAGGATGGACCGAAAGCGAACCGTATCATTTAACAGGACCTATGGTAATAAATCCATCAAACTCGAGTGTGCAATTGGGGGTGGTTCTCTGTTCAATAAGTTTCCGTTCTTTTTCACACATATCGTTTCGTACGCGTCTACTTCTCTATTCGAGTTCACGTTTTTAAGTAGTGTCAGATTTTTTAAATCAATCTTATGTCCGGATTTTACCATATGCTCTGCTACGCTTGATAGTTCAGGTTTGTCGAAACGATAGTGTCTAATATGTTCTTTGAACCTCGTTTCGATACTCCTTTTGTTTGTCCAATATAAACTTTCTCACAATCATTGCATGCGATTTGGTATATTCCAGACTTTTTTATCATCTCCGGTTTATCTTTGGGATTCCCTAAGAGATTCTTTAAGTTGTTTTTTGACTCAAACGACACGTTCATGTTTAGTTGTCGGAAAATTTTACTTAACCCTTTTACTGTTGGGTGAAAAGGAAGAGTTATAAATTTCTTGTTACCGGTGTTTGTTGATGTCAAAGTCGTGGAATTTCTGATGTGTTGTTTGTATTGGACCTTCCTTAAAATACGGTCGACATCCATAGAAGAGAAACCATTGTACCTCGCTACATCTTTGATATACTTTAATTCTTTGTCATACCTGCTCTTGTTTAGCGGAAATCTGACGAGTCTATTGACCAGAAAACTAATCGCGGACATTTTTTGTTGTTCGCAATGGTGCAAAACAAACGTGATGAATCTGTTGGAATTAGTTTCTTTTCTGTAGATGTCTATTTCTAATTTATTATTATTGCGTATACGCATATTATTACCATAGACCCTGTTAAATGATACGGTTCGCTTTCGGTCCATCCTTCCCCGTAAAAGGCATGAGGCCACCTAGTAGATTGTAAATAGTCATATGGTTAGAAATTGTAGAGCCTGCGTAGAAAATAATTTGCATGTGTGATACAGTTTTTACTTTCAGTCGGTAACACGGTTGACAATGAGAGCCCACGTGCTCTCGAAACGCTGCGTTCCGCATAATTAATAAATTTGTGTGAGTGGAGTTTACTGCTATACCTGTGAATTGTACATCCACACAGTCCTTGCAATCGTCATTCGTAAGAAATCATGTTGAATCCTCCTCTCGGTTATACCTATGCGTATTGATAAAATGGCAAACAAATAGAGGTCGGATGTATTATTACGCTTCATATTGCGTTTGTTTTATTTTCGACCTAGAGAATGAGATATCTTTCTTTTATGTTCTTTATTTTTCGCTTCAAAGGAATAAGTATGACCTTTAGAAAAAGCAAGAAATTATTTAAGACTGTTATTCCATACATTAAAAACTTCAGATACAGATACATCTTTGTATATTTTCTTACAACATGCGATCTTTAGCATTTCAACAAACGCCGTAGAACGTTATATAATGAATAGTAGGTACATTAATTAAACCGAATGTCGGCGAACATTCGGACCCGGAGCCCGGAATATTACGAAAAATACACACGGACGCAATTAAAATTCAATTAAGTTGATGCATTTCCTTTAATGAAAAGTACGGCCGACGCTTCTTCTCGCCGCGCTCTTTCTCGGTCGTAATTAAACCGGCCGACGGAATGTAAAATGCGCGTCTTTCCGCGATTAATTTATTACACGACCGGCAGAAATTAATAAAGACTTATATTTATTGTTTCGGCGAGGGATATGGCGCTCGCCTGATGGTCGACGCATTCCGCCGCCGGCGTCTACGGATGAGATCCGACGCGACGGCATGCGAGAGGTACGCGTTCAAGCTTTAACGCGGGCAACAAAGCGGTTACGTTTTGTATAATTCAATTAGAAGGTTTGGTAGTGATGAATGGTACAAGTGTTGGCTTGTTGAACTGTTATCCTTTTTTGGGTTTATTTCTCTACCACTGTAATTCTCTTATTAAGGTCGTTGTTACTGTTCTCAAACTTTACAGAAATATTACACGGCCAGAGGCAGATTGATATCAACTACGTTGAGCATTTGATAGAATTAACCATGACATTCTATTAAAGGTATTACATAGCCTTGACTTTAATAATAAAATCAATGATAACAATAATAATCTTTATTATAAATCCAATTACAGGACAAAAATAACATGAACATGGACAAATATAGGCAATGATCAAAATAGGCAAATATTGTTACTTCTCGTAGATTGATTATATATAACAAAAATGCTCCTAATATCGAACCTTATAAGATGCCCTTTTAATTTTGTAGCTACCGTGACTATCTCCGTTAGAATTTACTTGCATGTATTGCATTCTACTTGGTAAATAGAATTTTAGTAAGGTATACACTAGGGCGACAGAATAAAATAGACACCTACTAATTAAAAAAAGATTCTATTCTCGGTATATATACAAGATATTTTAGAATTTTTAAATTAGACTAATATTTTGTCGATCCACGTTTACTTGCGTGAAGTTCTGCGAGTCGTCGTGGCATAGAATCTATTAAATGATTAATGGTGTCTTCTGGAATATTTAACCACTCTTCTGTAACAGCTGCCACGAGTTCTTCCTTATTGCTGGGTTTTCGGGGTCGTTTCGCCATATTTGTCTGGATTATGTGCCAAACATTCTCCATCGGATTCATGTCTGGTGATTGACCTGGCCATGTAAAATCCGAATCCCCTGTTCCTCTTTCCATGTGGTTGTTGTTCTTGCTTTGTGGCAGGGTGCTCCATCCTCCATGAAAGTGGCGTCTTCTCTAAATAAAATGGCGTTGTCGAATATCGGTAGTAGTCCTTCTGTTAGTATTTGGATATATTTTGCCGCATTTATATTTCCGTCGCAGATTACTAATTGCGATCTTCCACCATACCATATCGCGCCCCACACCATGATGTTCACACCGCCGTATTTCACCGTCTGATGCAAAAATTTGTCGTCCAGTTGCTGTGACGAGCGTCTCCATACCCACGTACGACCACTATCACTGAATTGGCAGTATCTGCTTTCGTCTGAAAAAATGACAGACCGCCAAAACTCTTCGGGCGTCGTTCGCATTTCGATTGCCCAAGCCATTCGGCGCCGTTTTTGAAACGCCGTAAGGAGAGGTTTTTTCTTTACCACCCTTTTATATATCCCCACACTGTGGAGGTGTCGCAGAACGGTGCGCTGACTTTTCTGTGAAGTTGTCGCAAGCTAAGCTGTACTTTTTCGCGGTTCACTTCGCGCACAAGCACCCTTTTACTTCTTTCAGAAGGTCCGGCACGACGTGGTCTCGGCTCCACTGTTGTTTTTTCCTTGCGATTAAATTGTGTAATCACACGGTTAACTGTGGACAACGGGATATTTAAAAATTTACTTATTTCACGTTGCGAAGCGCCGCGTTCACTCTGGCCAACGATGCGAACCCGGGTGAAGTCGCTAATATCACTCGAACCTTGTAAGCGAGGCATAGTTGTAACGATACTAAACTATGGCGAATTCCTTCCGATACATCTACCCTTACCCTAATGACAAGAGAAAGTTCTTAATTCGTTCTTAGAATTTAGCTGTTTACATATTTATACCGCTTTACCTGGTGTCTATTTTATTCTCTAGTGTATACTATCCCTCTGAAACCTGTTCTTTCCAGTTTCTGAAGTAAAATCTCATGCTCTACACTGTCGAAAGCTCTTAGTATGTCCAGGAAAACTCCGGGTAGCTCATCTTTTTCAGATATTGCTTATGCTATTTTAGGTGAGCATGGAACGCAGCATTTCGAAAGCACGTGGGCTCCCATTGTCAACCGTGTTACCGACAGTCGGTAACACAATATACAACAACACAGTCCTTGCAATCGTTATTGATCTTCCTTTTGTATATGCATTCTGAAATGGCGTTAGAATGTTATAAGACGAGGTAAACGCTGCTAATCTTGATAAAATCCCATTTTCAACTACTTTACAATAGATATTAATACAATGGAAACATACTTCTCAATGTTTGTGTCGTATCACTCTTATAGATCGGGGTAATGGCTGTCTTCAAATGACCCGTTTCCGAGGTAAGATCTATCAAATATATATTAATCAATTTCGTTGGTAATCTATCTGGTCCAATTGATTAAAGTATCTTTTAGCGAAGTTGATATTAAAGACTTCTATAGCGTCCACGTCATACAATACCATAGACTTATCATCTTAAAAACGCAGCCCGCGTTTCCACTGTCCTGAGTACTGTGATTGCCTATATTTACGTAATAAGAGTTCAAACTACTCAGGATTTCATCAGCAGTTTACTTATGATGATGGTTTCTTGATTATTTCGTCTACATACGTAATATGTTATTCAAAACATTCAGCCTCATTACTTTATCACTCACTCCTCTTATCCTTAGGACATTCCATAACTTTTTTTTTGGGATTTTATCGAAAGCTTTCTCTAAATCTATAAATTCCAACAATATTTTCTTCTTTTCTTGCGAAGCTGCCTGTATTAATTGTTTTATGGAGAAAACGTGGTCTCCTCTTTTATGAATTCGCTTTAAGATTCGCTGTATGTGTCTTCTAATAGTGACCTTATTCTTTCGTCTATTATCTGTTCAAGTACTTTCATGGTTGCACTTAATAGAAATATTCCTCTATAACCACTACCATCCCTCTTATTGCTCTTGTTCTTATATACTGGCACAATTAGTGCCTTTTCCAAGTCGGGTGGGACAGTTTATTTATTGTTTCTTCTTCCTTCTCATCTGCTGCTTGCTCTGCGTTCGTATTTTCTTCTTCCATCTCCTCATTTAATAATTCCTGAAAGTGCCGCTTCTATCTGGCCGTTATTGCCGTACTTTCAGCTAGGCTCCATCTTTGTTCTGGATATAATTCTGCGCATCTTGTCTTTTTCTTGTCGTCTTGATTTCAAGAATCCATAAAACGTCTTTTGATTTTACTTTACTATTTTATACTCATCCAATATTGCTTGTAATTCATATAATTTAATCCACCTACATTCCATTAGCTGTTGTCATCTTTGTTAACCGTCTGCTCCGAAGCATCTTCTAAAGGCATGCAGTGAGTGTTTTTTTTTTGTTTTTGGCATGGTTGGATTACTGATCCAACGCAGAACCCTCCTTTTTTATCCGGGCATGACTCTGGCTGCAGAGACTTTGGAGTTACTCAATTTATTCCCCATCTTTGCAGGCAAAATTAGTTTCTCGCTATAGTTCATCTGTTACAGCTTTGGCGCACTGTTTGGCACTCAAAGGTTAAAATAGAACGTTACTAAAAGCAAGCAATTGCAAAATTTCTCTTTAGAACTTTTACAGATATGAAGAACGATTCTATCGGATTACTACTTATTACAAAGCTACAGATCATAAAGCCGTCTTCCCGAAATTCTCGAATCTTTCCCCTTCTTCCGTTAAAACGCAGTTTATTAGGTTTTTATACACATGACACGGACATAAAACATCTTATTTCCGCTGTAACACATTTTCGATAGCAGCAACAGTAGACTCGCAGACTCTAATATTTTCCCCGATTTTTCCCTTTTTTCTTCTTGTTTTTTTTTGCTTTCTCCTCTTTCACCGTCCCCACCGGTTGCCCGTCGGACGCGTCGCCCCAGAGGACTCGATATTTCTCCACGATTCATCTCACATATACTTCTGATGCCATTAGCAGTTCTCTCTACTTGCCGTTGACAAAATTTGCGATAATAAAATGAATTACCTCGGCAAGATATTGGCTTGGGATGCGGCGTAATTGCGTGGGGAAATCGAGCAACGACCGGGTAGCTACCGTGGAGTCAACAAAGTTATAGCGAGCGCGGAAACCGCGGACCATCACCAAGGAAGATTGCAGAGTTAAATATAAGAATTTGATGTATTTAAATGAGTTCTAGCGCGGTTGAAAATATTGAATTGTAGATGCATCCAGTTGTAAAGATGAAATTAATGATGTAGGCTGTGCTCTGCAAACTAAATTTGATGTAGCGAGAAATTAATAACCATTTTCGTGGTTAAATAAAACGCTGTAATTCTAGCGCTTACGAAATGAATTATTTAAATTCTCAGTAATCAATAACTCCTCTACACAGCTTATTTAAATAACAAATGCAATTTCAAACAGATGAACGTAAATAGTTACTAATAAATTCTTAATTCATGGCACCAAATGATAATGTTGTCGCACCAACTTCGTGTCACAGTACAGGATCACTTGCAACTAAGGCTGCAGAAATGAAACAGCTTTGTTACTATCAATATTAAAAATAATGGATACAATTACTTATTATTTTAGTTTGAATGTGTTGCTCATGTAGAATGATACAAAAATTCGTTGTAGTATTATGCCATTAGCACGCCTTCCAGTGCTGACTCAGTCATACTCCTACAATGAGGCGAAAATATAATAATAATAATAGAGGTTTAGTAACTGTACTACTAGCAATACCTAAAGCAATAGAATGATACAATACAGGCGAACACATAAGTAATATGTAGAAAGTACACTTAAAAAGGCCTTCATCAACAAATAGATAAAAAAAATAAAAAGATATACATATATAAATAAAAATAAAACTAAAACAAACATAAACATATGCATACATACATGCAAAAAGAAAAATATGAAAACAAATACAAATCAATAATTATTGCAAAGCCAAGAGTTAATGTTTAAACCAAAACTTGATGGTCGAAATCGATAAATAAAATGTGTTTATAACTGGTAGGATACTGTTAATTGTATTAGCAATATTGTTTGTGAAGTAATTTTTAAATGATTCACCACGATGTCTGGGTATGGAAAGCAGATTGCTTCCACGAAGATGCACGCTATGTTGGTGTATTTGGGAGAGGTCTGTTCTACGCTTAATATTGTGGTGACGACCTTTTCAAATTCAGGTCGTTCGCATCTTATTCGCATTCTTGGTTTTCAGTGTTAAACTCTTGCCTATACGCACTATAGTTTGAAAATCGAGATTCGGGATTCTTATTTATAATCGCACACAATTTATCGGTTGTTAATCCGCCTATACTATTTATTAGATTTCCTAACGAAGCTTTGAGCGGTAATCTACTATATTTAGCGCTTCATGTAAGGACAACTTGGTCTTCCCTAATTTGGAAATAGTATCTAAAGGAATTGCTCTATTTAAGTATGGATTTCGGTATTTCAAACCATCCCCTGGCTTACTTAAATTGGGTTTCTTGCTGATTCATATTTAAGATACAAGGTTTAAGAATATGCAGAATTTATCATAATATAAAACAACTTTAAGCCACGTTCCGCTCGAAATATACCATCGCCGCCAATGAGTATCCTCTCGTTTCTGCAGGCTTACTTGCAGCATAGAATTTATCCCAGTATCTGTAAATTATTATGAATTACCTATAGGCAAAATTTTTACAAGAATCTTGCAATAGTAAAGTAGGTAATTTTACTCAAAGGAACAAATAAGCATGCCATATAATTTTTCCTTAACGATTATTTGTACGGCCTGTTAGGGATTGCAGCTGAACGTACCATACCTAAAAAGGCACGCTAACAATCTTTCCTTAGCTGTACACTTTATGCCACGCACGTGAATTTCATACCGTAAGACATTATGTATATAGAGAGTCGTTGTTGTAGTTAATAAGTTGTTGTTGTATTTTCTGAGTGACAATTAACCAATTATACAGTCCACAACATAGTCCAAGCCCAGCCAATATAACGATAATAGTGCCACTTCATGTACAGGCACACCATTACCTCTAGTAACTGGCCAGTAGTCTTGTACAGCCTTGCACATACAAAGTACTTTGTTCGGACGCTTTTCGTTGGAGGAATAAGGAAATTTCAATTATCATTGAAAAAACCAACGGAAAATTATTCTAAACGATTTAATTGATAATGCAACTTGGCATTGATATTAAATTTCGCCTCTGCCTAGATATAAGCGCTATATCTGCAGCCACTATTACATCCAGGTATGAAAATTTGCCAATTGAAATCTAAAAACATAAATGGCGATTTAAATAACCATTTGGTTGGTTCCGTGGTGTAATGGCTTAACACATCGGTCTAGCGAATGGGAGTTGTAGGTTCAAATCCTACCAGAGCCGTAAAATTCTTGATTATTCAAAAATTTCACAAAGAAGTAATTGATTAAATTTATAGTTGGAGGAATTGAAAATTATTCTAAATGACTTCTTATTCGCCGTTCTGTTTCACATATTCCCGTTTATTTACGTGTTAAGATGGCTTTGATCTACGCTAAAACTTATAGGAACTTATCCCCCGTGTCAATCGGGGTTTTATTCGATATCTTGCGAGTATACCTTATAAACTTTGTTCTAGTTCTTTTTCCAAAATACCTTATACGAATCGCGACTTTCGCAACCGTACGTTTCATATGTAATAAGTGGAAAATAATTTCATACTCGTATCGAGCTCGCAGCTAATTACCTAGCGAATTATTCCCTGCCGCTATTAAAACTAGCAAACACGATTTGTCGACGGAACAAGGAAACGCGTGTGTGACGCAGTATGCAGAACCTTCCCCACGCCTAACCTTTTCCTCATTCAATCCGTCCCGCTTACAAATAAAGCTATTAAAATTAATACGGGCGCGAGACATGAAAGCATCGAATAGAAAACGCCGCCGCTAAGGCGGTTAATTCTAATTCGATAAAATTGCCTAGGTAACAAAGGGAAAGCAAGCGGAGAACGCCAGGAGCTAGTTACTACTAACAAACTATAACGACGTTAAAACAGTGCGCATAATATTAATAATTAGACGGAGAGCTGGTACTATCCTAGTTAGTATCGGGTTAGTATCATCATTGCTATGCAAGCAGCTCTGGATCCCGTCAGTAGGACGAAAACAGAGATACGTAGTTCAAGAATCATGTTATGGTTAGGTGGATATAGTTATTTCCATGTTCTCTCTTTATAAAATTGCTTAGGATTAATTGATTATAGCTGATCACCAAAAGTTGAATAAAATTTTTGTTCAAATAGAGTTGGTCAACAATTAACGGATCAAAAACGACTTTGTTACAGACAAGCTTTATTGCTTTCAAGTTGAAACGTGTGAACTTAAGTCTAAAACGTCTTATGCATTGCTCCATGTTGATTTACACTCTTACATTGATTACATCCATAAGTGTTACCAGATATTTTAGTTTTACGATATGGCTTAAAATCCAATCATGTATGCTCTCCTGCACATCCAAATAGGATTGACGTTCTTGATAGCCCTTGGTGCTTATGTGATATGAAACATTAGGTGGTGTTACTTGGATGTTCTAATTTCGCCGGATACCGAGATGAATTCTTTCAAGATTTATGTAAATTGTCTTTTTACCTCTTCCATTCTGGTACAAAATACTATAGACGTTTATAACATTATTATAGAATTTTTAGAAGTGGAAGTAGGAAAAAAGTGAACTCTATTGACTCTTTGCTTCAATCTAATGTTTTCCTCAAAAATAGAAAATAGTTTTAAAAAAATGAGCCTCCAATGGCCTGAAAGTGTGGTGGTAAAGTTTTTGGAACTACATCATAGGGACATCCCCCCATTAAATAAATATAAAAATAAAGATAGAAAGGAAAATATTTAGGGTTCTATTGCCAAAGAAGTGTAGATTTCTGATATGAAGAAAAAAAAATTAAGACGATTTGAATGATTCTTAAATCTGTATTCGTCTCTATTTCCTAATGCTAGTTCCTTCAACAAGATTTTCGATGTTTACCACCGGTTTCTTCTTTAAAATCTATTGCCTCACCCAGAAGTGACGAAATTGTTTCCAATTCTTCTTTTACCAAAGTTGTTAAATTGAAACACCATTTCACACTTGGGAAATGATTTTATAGATGAAAAGCTCGTGTCGCTTCGCCCGCGTAGTACTAAGATACTTACCATTGGAGTAGGAAGTTTATTGTGGAATCCAGGCAACTGGAAATCTACATAATGTTTAAAATTACGAAAGTACTCGTCCTTACACTCTATAGAAAAACGGTTTGTGTGTGTGTTGTGTTGTTTTTTGGTTATGATCACAACATACCGCACAGCAACCAACCAACGGCCAGAATTAAAAATCTAAGCACAGCCATGTAGCCGAAACGATTATAAAATTGTCGAAACACTTTTAGATACCACCCCCATCATGTGCCTACTTCAAGTCTAACTGTACTGCGTGTGCCTCTACATTTTTATGGGGGTATGCGAATCTCTAGCCCAGTGCTTGGGTGTTTAGTCCCTGTGGAGCATTTTACGGAAACAGAACGCGCGTGCTGTGTGCCCGAGTTTTTCAAAAATTTCTCAGATGAGGCGTATTTTCACCTAAATACCGTGTAAAAAATATTCAACAAATTCATAACAGAAGCATGAGAACCCACTTCACTCGCCAAAAGTTACTGTTTGGGCTACAATCTCGGTGCAAGGAATTATCAGCTCGCGCTTTTTGAAGATAGCAGATTTCCTACAGTAACCGTATATTCGGAGCAATATTTGGGAAGCTTTTTAATCGGAACACTTGGTTCCAACAAGATGGAGCGTCTAACGTGTCCTTAGGAATTGTTCATGAAACTTTCCCTGAAAAATTGATATCCAGACGCACTGACATAAACTTTTTTCCTATGGGGCTACCTTAAATCGAAGGTATACAGCAACACTCCTCACTCTCTGAATCAAGTAAAAGAGAATATACAAAGAGAAATGGCGGCTATCATGAAGAATATATACCGAACAGTTCCCCAAAATTTTGCCTCACGTTGAATATTATTTAGTAGATATAATTTTTAATAAATAAATTTTAATATTTAAATCTATCTTCTTTTTATTTTGAATTCTGGAGGACCTCGTACTACAGCATCGATTTCTGTATAACATTGAAAAAAATTACATCAATTATCGGGATGAAATCGAAACAATATTAGCTTAATTACCGCCAGAAATTAAAACCGAACCACTAAAAGCCTTTCCCTTCACTCCGAAATATATTCCAATATATACATATAGGTACGCGTTTACCATGAAATTTATTCTAATGAAGGGCTTGCGACCGACACGGCGACGGCGGTAATACCGCGCCGGTAACAGAGATAGGAAAAGGAAGGAGGCTTTACGGTTAATAGAGGCTTATTCTGGCGGGTCGGCGAATTTTATAGAGCAAACGGAGGTCCGCATATTTTCCGACTAAATTGCGATGGAGTAGATCACGTTTCAAGAAAGCATTGACCGCGTTGTTTCTATTTCGTTGAAATGCCACCCGCCTTACACGTCTTGTCGTCTTCTATTCGGTCTAAGATGGATGTCTTTTTGCCGCCATCGTCGGTCGTTGGAAGGAGGTGCATATGGAAATACATGTACTCTCTGCAAACGATAAGTAAATTCTCAAAGTCTCTCTTCCAAAATTCGCAATAACCTTTCGAATCCGATCATAAAAATTTGATGCTCAAATTAAAATAAATCCGTTGTGTTACAACACAAAACCGTCAAAGGATAAAAAAGCATTTTATTTTTTATGTTTATTATTCTGATGTACTTCATTTCTTAATTCGGAGGAGTGAAATGACAACGCGTTTAAACGATAGAATTTTTCAAAGTTACTTTTCGGCGGCAGTTTTAGAACTAACTAGGATTATATATCAACTATAGTTACGTAATTAATTATATATTCATTACTCATTACAAAAATAATTAATCAATTAAATATAGACAACACTGCAGAATAATATTTATTGATCAAATACACATCATATTGAATTCCAACTTTATACATCGTACCTTTCTTAATGGAAGTTTAAAAATGTTGCGAGATTTGACTATAATTCTTATTTTGATATGATTATTTACAAGCGAATAATAATTTCGACTAATATTCAATATGAGACATATACATTAACAACCATAAATTGACCCTAAATATACGTGAATAGATTACATAATCTTCTAAAGTAATTAGTAACTATCGCTTTTTACTTGAACTACTATGTTTGCCCACTGATATAATAAATGATACTCGATATTTTTAATTTCAACCAAATCTGCATATCGAGTTTTCTAGATGTTGTTGGATTTTTTTAAATTTCTCGACTATGATATGTAGCATTATCTATAGCAGTAACAGCCTTGTCTGGCAGTACTGTCAATATTTGATAAAACCATCTTTCAAACACCTTGGCATTCATTTCTTCACGGTAATCGCTTGTATTTTTACCTTCGAAAAGAAATAAACCATTTTCCACAAAACCAGCCTCAGATCCTATGTGCAAAATAATGAAACGTCTTCCTTTTCCTGCAGAAATACGTAAGCGTCTCGTCAGTCATTCATTAAACGCTTGCCATCGACTTAACATAGGCTAATATTATCATTTACCCAAACTTTTTGTTTGGTATGACCTTCATTTAACCACGTTTCGTCTAAATAATAAATTGGCCGATTTTGACGACGATAATCTTTTATTGTATTGATTATATCATCACATTCTATTAAAACACTTTTCCGATGTCTCTTAAAGTATCTGTGATAATAATTATACTTATTCTAACACATCAAGTGTGTAACATATATATTTCAGTAGCTATACTCAATTTTTTTTGCATATTAATTACAACATCGGCACTAACCTGAAGTTCATCATTTTCATAAATTTGTAGAATGTTGAACTGCTTATCTGTGGCAAAATCATCACGTTGTTTTAATTGATTCAGGACTTTATCAAGTATAGGAAGTTTTTATATAAAAAAAATTAATCAATTGTCTTATAGAATTCTTGACAGTTCCATCGTAATCAGCAACTAAAGAATGTCTTCCAGATGTCTGCTTTGGTGGAGCAACTTGTCCTTTCTCCTTGTATTCTTTTAGGGTACGATAGACAGTAGGCTGTGCCCTCCTGTGACTCCTAAAAATAATATAACGTAATAATAATAATTTATTACCCAACAGCATACAGCTTAATACAGGATAATCGTATAATAACTACTATGAAACAAGAGTGATTGTGTAATACCAAAAAAAAAAGCAAATGAGAATGCAAACATTTCTTAAGCAACAGAAAACTGCTCTAACAAAAGTTGCCTCAAAGCATTGATCGAAATGTTAAACAAATCAAATCTAGATGCATATATGTACATTAACACTGTTACATATTGACATAAGTGGTGGCTGAGAATGGTGGCGCGTGTTAACCACGGGAAGATAAAAAGTTAAACTATTCCTACTATTAAGTCTCGGTATATAAAAATTCAAAAGGGACAGCAAATCCGGAACTTGTAAATCACCGTTTACAATTCTATGTGCAAAAATTATTTGTGATACAACGCGACGATCCGCCAAAGAAATAAATGCAAATTCTTTTAGAAGATTAGTATATAGATAGCCATGTTGCAAAAAACGTGGTGTTTACGGAAATATAAGGTTTTCAAAAATTTACGCTGTACCATCTCAACTAAATTGATATATTCATGATATCCCGGATTCCACACAATAGAACCATATTCTAATCTCGCTCGAACAAATGCATTATATATAGCAACAAGGGCATCACTACTCAAATGTTTAGTATTTCGAAACAGAAAGCTTAACGTTTTAAGAAACTGTTGGCATATACTTACAATATGCTTGTTAAATGTTAGCTTAGTATCAAACAATATGCCAAGATCTCTGTACTCCTCACAACGCGTTAAAAGTTCACCGCCAACATTGTACGCATACCCCACTGTATCAGTTCTACGGACAAACGTCATCGCTTTACGCTTAGCAATATTTAGAGGTTCTCTAGACACCAAAGGTGAATAGATAGCAGGTCACCCTGCAAAATGTCACAATGTGCAGTGGAGTACATTCTGCGAAAAATTTTAAAGTCATCGGCGTATAAAGCATTTAGATCTAAGCCGGTCAGGAAGATCATTAATGAAAATAATAAATAGGAGCGATTCAAGGACAGAGCCCTGTGGCACACCCGAAGGGGACTGATATAAGCCGCACCGAAAACCACGGTATTCAGCGTAATTGGTACGCCCACTCAAATAGGATTGCAACAACAATATCAGATCGTCAGATATTCAGTTTACGTAATAGGGTTTGACGTTCAACCCTATCGAAAGCCCTGGCAAAATCTGTATAAATGACATCTGTCTGAAGACGTAGATCTAAAGCCTCAGACACATCATTAGAAAATGCGCACAGGTTGAACACTGTTGATCTGCCTTTAATAAAACCATGTTGCACCGAGGACAGTTTAGCAGCAACGTGCGAATATATATATTTATAGATAATTTCAAAAATTTTAGCAAAGTTACATAATATAGATATCGGGCGATAATTTCAAGTGTTATTCCTCGACCGGGACTTAGAAACAGGTGTAACACGAGATACTTTCCAATAACTTGGAATATTTGGAGAAACTCCCTGTCTCAATATTAGATTGTAAATGTGAAGGAGCGGCCCACAAAGAACGAATTTACAGTCCCCAACAACAAAATCTGGAACGTTATCAGGACCAGCTGTCATTTTTCCCTTCAATTGACACATGGCTTGTAAGACATCTTCCTCGTTTCTTTAAGAAAAAATGAATCGGAAGCGAAGGTATCGTTATCGGAATGGATAGACTAGCCTCGGACATTGTCTCCGAGAAATACGAAGCAAAGGCGTCAGTAATCTGTTCAGGGGACGAAAAGGTACTGATGTTATCCGTCATAATACCTGGTATACATACGTGCAGAATTCAGTTTAGAATTAATGTAAGGCCAGAGTCTGTTGGGGTCCGCCTGAATGGATAGATCAATATCCCTAATATAATTATCGGAATCCCGTTTAACAGATAGTTGAACATATTTTCTGTATTCCTTAAATTTATTATTATATAATTGTAACCCCGTGCTTCTATAATTTTAATATTTCTACGTGTTTCATTAGAGAACCAAGATGGAAATGCATTCTTCCTAGGTACCGTCTTTGGAACAGTCTTATCAAAATAATGAGATAATGTAGAATAAAGTTCATTGCAGGCACCCTCAACCGAATCACAACTGATCACTGAATCCCATTGTGTGTTAAGGAAGAGTTCATATAGGTGTAACAGATTGGCACGTCTGAAATTGAAGCTCGCGACTCAGTCACTTTAAAACGTTTTTCTACTACCGAGGCACAAGCAACATCAAATGTAAGAACAGGATGATAAACATCCTCAGCCACCAGCAAAATATCGGCCCGTTCAAGATCACACCTCAAAACCCTAGAGCAAAAAATCAGATCTAAGCATCTATTATTACAATTGTTAATAATAATAAAATGTATATGTGTGCATAATAATGGTAATGTAACATCAACCTATAATTCTTGATATTCTTGGAACAATAGCAGTAATTCTCATTCTCGGCTTCTCACTTCGAAATTTTTCGAACATATTCAATATAACAACTGACCAACAGCCTATAGTGTATATAATTACTAAAGAACCTAAAAAGATAGGTGTATCAATTTTGATCGACTATACGATATAAAATCTCCATAAGAAGGATGTTATAGGGGAACTCGCTTTTCAAGATTCGCGGGAATTTCTCCAATTGAGCGACGGCTTCCTCGTGTCGTAACTTCGTCCTCTCATCCGGTAAATTTATGAGTATTTATAATGCAGTTATTTCATTTCCAGTCTGGAACATGGCGGGCGATAGGGGCGCTAGCGTTTTACATTGTCGGAGCGGTAGTGTGCCTCTATTTCCGCATTTTTTCACGTTTTCAATATACGCGACGCCCGTTTTACATGCGTGCTTTCGCGTAAAATATCGAAATATATTATCCTCGGCGTACACGCGAGCCCCTTTGACGTTCCGTTCCGTGCGCTTTTAAAAACGTACAGCGCGTTTTTTTTTTGACAGGCGAGCTTTGAAAGCTCCCACTCTTTAATTTTTTTGAGTGTAGTGATGAAAAAGTTATTACTATTTCGCATAATATTGTTGCATAGAGCGCCTCTAAAGTACCTCAGCCTTTTTTCACTATCGTTAACGTTAGAACATGAAGATATAAATCGAATGACTTTTGACAGTAGCCTGCGAATTTGCCATGGCTCGGGCGCTTAAATGGGGACGTCTGAAAAACTTTTCACTGTCAAAAAGTGTTTGACAATGGGTGCCAGAAACGTAAAGTTTGGTAACATGTTAATAAGGGACGTCTGCTTAAGGAAGACATGTTTATTTAGTTTTAATGATTTTAGATCAGTAACATTGGTAATAGTGGAAAATACCGTTACATCCAGCAACCTAGCGTGTGTGGGTAACTGCTTGCAATAACGTCAATGTAACAACGAAAGACTCCCAGCAGGTATACAATTGTAATCGCACATGTCATGCACATTTTTGTGATGAGAATCGATCCACAAATAATTTTTGAAAAGAGATGCTATGTCACATCTAATTGTATGGTATGAGTATGTACACAACGAATACAATAATAAAGTAATGTGACTAAACTACCAAAAAAAGATTTATGTTGCTAATATAACAATAAAATTGTTTACGTATCTTTCCAGATCTTTTAGATTACCAGTATTGCAGAAATGTGTCTGGAACCACTACTACAGCATTAGACTCCGATGGAGTACAAAGAAGTTCTGTTAATCTGTCTAATAAAACAAAACCAGCTGAACCTTTGTATTTAGGATTCCATCTACGAAATATGCCCACGATACAGAAACTGATGAAAACAAAACCTATCGGTAATTAACTTTTTGGCTCAGTGTTTAATTAATTCCCGTTTAATTAATGCTTAATTAGTTGATCAAAATTGTAAATGTTGACATATTCTCCACAGACGTGGTCTGTAATACTATAAAGTAGTGTAAGAATAGAATTAGTATTAGAAATGTGAGTACACAAGAAAGTAATAGTAGTATATAATAGTAAGTATGTAAAGTTGCCATTTTAGCCATGCTATACGAAAGATCATCAACTTCTCAGGGAGCAAAATATAGAGCAATCAACTATACACTGGGCAGACACAAAGGATTTATTAAAGTTAGATATTACTAGCATTTGGTTCTTTTTAAAATCAGGAGGATTGACAAATCGTGTCGCCCTACGACTCGAAAGATATCATTATGGGGATAAGATAAAGCTAATTGGAAATGTATACAGCTGTGTTCATTGAAACTCTTATGAAGGCATGGAATTTACGAAAACCAACATGTTTTGAAGAATACAGATCCCTGAATTTTGAATTCCAGTCTTTACTCATTACTACATCTTGTAATACCACAGTCGTAACATGTAATATTTTTAAGCTTGCATAACTTGCTGAAAATACATTTTTGTGAATGTCAGTAAGACTTTGTCCGCCAACTAAGATTCCAGAAATCAGTGCTTTCCGCGATGCGTGTGGCTCGGTTACTATCTGTATTAAGAATAACGAATGTACTTACTATTTTAGTTTATGTTTTTGATATAGACACTTCAACAACGCAATCAAACTAAAATATGTAATAAGTAATTACATTGTTTATGTTTAATATTGATAGTAATCGATCCGTACATCTGGAAGCACCCCTTTCTGCAGCCATACTACCAACGTAACTAAAGAAAAAAATTAAATTTAATTTTCCCGCCTATAGCCACCTAGCGCCGAAGCCTAGTACTACAGTTTTTGACAGTACGGCTGTCAGAAAAAAGTTGATAATAGGATAACAGATGGCACTTTTAGGGTCACAACATTTACTATTAATTATATGAGCTATCTATGGAATTTGTCACTGCAACACAGATGTTTATATTATTTCAATGGTATTAATGCTCACTATACATAAAGTGAAGGTACAATAATAATAATAATAACCGCTGTTTATTTCATATATGTAAAAAAAGCGTGAAATACATTAAGAAACTTTATTAGGAAAAAGAAAATTAAATAACTTTATCTCGTGTAGAACGTTGAATAATTTTTATCTGGGAAACCAGAGAAGCTATATCTTATTTTTCTACAACTACACATGAATACGAGCTGACCATTGTCGAAACGGATGGAAAACAAAAACCCAGTACATACACGCATACACAAGCAGCTACGGTCCATCCGACAAACTAATTGGTCATTGAGTTGGTTTTCGTTTCGCTGCGAGAGGCGTTTTGAAGTGCGAACGTGCTCGGGACGAGCTGACCTGGCTCAACGTCTCCCTCAGACGCCGTTCAAAACAATCCATTGCGTGCCAAGTACGTTTGCTGCAGGTATTAAGAATATACGACGTTTTGCAGGCACGTGTTGCGAGGCCGGTATATTGTATCGTAGCTGGTTTGTTGTGTTATCTATATTCGCAGGCGTTTAAAGTTAGCCGGCCATAAAAGACGTGCAAATAATAGAATGATATGTTAGGGGCAGGAATACGGATTGCTCGAATTGCTCGATCGGTTTAGATATACTACTGGAAAAAGTAATATTGTTAGAAATTAAACGTACTAATGAATTTCTTTTAATGGTGTTAAGGCAAAGATAATTCGAAGTTCAATAGAAATTTTATTGTAAACTCCTGTTATTCAGGCTCGTACCTTAGTATAAAACATGAAGTAGTAGCCCTTCATTTCAATAAGCTTACATATGTAAAGGTGAACTTCATATAGAAAAATAAATTCTTTGTTAACAAAAACGCCTTCATTATATAATACGACTAATGGCAAAGTACCTAGTACTTCAACTTGTGCGGTTTCAATTAAAACTTTAAGGTTCTATTTTTATTCCACAGACTTCCACTGTCTTGAAATTTATGAACTAAATCTAATACATACTGGTCGCCAACAGTTGTCTGGATGTCTCTGATTAAACAACGATGTTCTTCTCTATAAATGAAAATGATTTCAAGTCTTTCTTGTAATGAGAAAATCATTGAGACCAAATTCGATGATTACTATACCTACAATGAAGGCAAGTAACACATGGGCTGAAAAGTCCCGGGCCTAACACATAGATGATGCTAGTTTTATTGCAGTCACCTTTCTCTCAGTTAGTACTAACCTTCAAAAGACAGCTGTTAAAATTTCATGATATTCTATTCATTAGCTTGTGAGTTATTGTGCTAAGAGTCACGCTACTTTTATCATTTTCAAAAAACAATGGATCAAAAACAATTTCGTGTTTTAATTTTACACTGCTTCTTGATGGGAAAAAATACCGTTCAAGCGAAGCAATGGCTTGAAAAGTGTTATGGAGACTCCGCTCCATCAGAAACAACAATAAAACGTTGGTTTGCTGACTTCAAACGTGGTCGTAGAGACACCGGTGATGCAGAACGCAGTGGACGTCCCAATGAGGCGGTAACACCAGAAAACATCAAAAAAATCCACAAAATCGTTTTGAATGATCGAAAAGTGAAGTTGCGTGAGTTAGCCGACATCGTAAAGATATCAAAAGAACGTATTGGCTTTATATTGCATGAGCATTTGACTATGAGATAGCTCTGTTCAAAGTGGGTGCCGCGTTTGCTCACTGTTGACCAAAAACAAGAACGTGTTGATGATTCTGAGCAGTATTTGGCCATGTTTAAACGTAACAACGTAAGATGTGCTATCTACGATATTGATTAACCGAATAATTCTAAGAAATAACGTTTTGAAATTGCAATGAAGCGACGTTAATCCCCTAACACCATACCACAACTTTAACGGCATACCGAGCAGTTTCGTCTTCTTCTCCAGATCTCTATTTCACTCAATAAACTCGATACGGTTATGGCCGAACGCCTCGCCTATATTTGTAGTGTTTCTGCTGTCGTAAAAAGGGAGATACCTTATTATACGCTTTACGAGGCTATCCACGCTCATTTCTTGTACGGAGTTATTTCGGACACCCATAAAACTTCCCCCGGAAGTTTTATTTTTTCATTTTTTTTACGATAACCACTTACCGCGCCAACTTCGACGGCCACTTGAAGGGCGCTGTAATACGGCAGTTTTCCGGTCCGCGCTTACGCTCCCATAAATACGAGATGTGACTTGATAATTAGTTAAGTTCTTCGCGAAGAAGTACTTCTCTAATAAAGGTATCAAATATGTATTACGGGAATTCGGCTGCTTTTTCTTCCTTTTCTAAATCGGCTGTAGGCTTGTGAGGGTGTAGAAGTTCGGATATTCGTTTAAGAAGGGACATCTCCAATACTTTGTAAAAGAATGGGAATGGTTGTTATACAAAAATGATGACCTTTTGCTTTCAAATTTTCTGTGACTGCAGCGGATGCGGTATATGCTATTAGATCAATAAAAAATAACAGCACAGCAGGTAGCGATAATTTACCTGTCTTTATTGTTGTACGCCTATATTTGCTTCTCCTCTTTATTACATGTTCAATCTCGTTGTCAAACCTTCTACCTTCCCGTCTGTAAGATTGTCAAATTGGTACCAATTTTCAAGAGCAGCGAGAAGTATGTTGATAATTGCTCTTTCCTTGTTCCTCCAACGGTAAATTTAATTAAATAGTTCTTCGTGAAATTTTTAAATAAGGTAAGATTTGAACCTACAAGCTCCCGTTCGCTAGACCGGTGTCTTAAGCCATTACACCACGGAACCGTCTAAAGAAATCGCTATTTAAATCGCCATTTATGTCGTTAAATTTCAATTGGCAAATTTTCATACCTGGATGTAATAGTGGCTGCAGATATAGCCCTGATATCTAGGCAGACACGAATTTAATATCAATGCCAAGTCGCATTGTCAATTAAATCTTTGAGAATAATTTCTCCGTTGCTTTATTCAATGATAACTGAAATTTCCTTGTTCCTTTAACGTTAACTTTAATTAATCAGTTCTTCTTCTTAACTTCGCATTGATATTAAATTTCGTGTGTGCCTAGACGTCAAGTCTAAATCTGCAGCCACTATTACATCCAGGTGTGAAAATTTAACAACATAAATGTAAGTAGCGATAATCTTGCAAAAGCTTTGGAGGAATGTTAATGCAAGTATATTTATGCCCAAGTTAGATCCTGGATTTCAGGTGGCCAACACGGTTTCGTTGCTCAGCGATCTACAGTAACTAATCTTGCTACAATTTCTCAATACCTATTTAATAGTGTAGATGCTGGGGGGCAGGTGGATGTTGTATATACCGACCTCACGAAGGCATATGATTGGATCGACCATACCTTGCTTATTAATAAATTGACAACAATATTGAATTTTCATCTTCACTTTTGTCATTGTTCCATTCGTATTTTCTTGAGAGAAAACAATATATAGACCTCGAATCTAGTTACTTCACACCGACATGCGGAGCTCCTCAAGGGCGTAACTTGGGTCCACTTTTGTTCTTGGTGTATATGTATAAGAGATTTGCGCTATCAATTGAACTGTCGCAAGTTGCTATACGCAGATAGTTTAAAATTATATATTACTATCATATATTTGCAAAGCCAACTTAATATATTCCACCCGCAGTGTATCAACAATAACCTGACGGTTTATATGAACAAGTTTAAAGTTCACTTATACTCTCACCAAAGTTCATTTACTCTCATGAGGCAATTCCAATTATCCATAATTACCATTTAACTGGATCTCTGGTGACTAGAGACATGGGTGTCATCTTTCATTAAAGACTGATCTTTGCTCAGCACATATCTAATACGTGTGCATCGGCGTTGAGTATGTTTACAATTATTTTCTTCTAGTAGCCATTTTTCGTCTTTATTTTGTTTTTGTTCGGTCTAATCTTGAATATGAATCCCTGGTCTGGTCACCTATATACACTTATCAGATACAGCTTCTGGAACAAATTCAGAGAAGGTGTTCAAAGTTTTTATACTTAAAAAAAATTACCTGATACATGGATTTAGTCACAATACTCTCCTACAAACATTTAATATTGATTCCTTGGAACTACGTAGAAAACAAGCGAATTCCTATCTAATTTACTCAATAATGGACTTGTTGTTCCTGAACTGTTGAGTCAAATCAATGTCGTTGTTTAGGATCTAGGCAATCAAATATACTGTACTATCTCGCACCCGGAACTAAGGTTATCATCAGGTCCCCAATATATAGAATGTGGAATGGCTTCACCTCTATTGATACTGGTGAGTTGGAGATACACACCTGGTGCTTATAATCACTGTTGGCAAAATGTAAACCGTAGATACATTAAACATAACAGGATTCTTTTTTTTCTCATCTGTTCTATTTTTTTTTACTACCGGTAAGATTTTCGAGTTAATTTAAGTAATTTGGGTATAACTGTGGATTTGATATGGTCCTCAAGGTTCTAATCAGATATAAATTGAAAGCAGAGAATTTTTCAGCATATAACTATAACATAACAATAAACCACAACAAAATCAATAGCGCATTATTAAAATTGATGATCAGAATATCAAATTTAATATCATTCTGGCGAACCACAGGGAGACAAATAAATATGGTGAAATAGGATAGCATCCTGTGGTATACCTGCTCCGAAGTTCGGTATCAATTGCAAAAAAGCACAATTCTATTCTTGATAATCCTAATAAAGATTAGTACAGGGTATGTTTTCATGCTATACCTGACAACTTTTAACTCAATTTGAAGCTAAAGTATCAAACTCCTCCTCATTAAAAACAATAACTACAACGAATGTTTTTCAGTGTGTTTTTTCGTGTTTGAACAGGCTTGTCCGGACATTCGTCACCACAGCCATTATTGATGAGATGGGGTACGTGGTTCAAAGCTATTTTATATTATAAGAAATTTTTGCACATTATTAAATCTTGTATCGTACATTTAAATCCGCAAAATATAAAAAAAATATAATAAACAACAACATTTGGTTATCACACCAGAACTTATTGGAATTTAAAAGGTTTCCGTTATG
This sequence comes from Trypoxylus dichotomus, assembly GCA_023509865.1. NCBI lineage: Eukaryota > Metazoa > Arthropoda > Insecta > Coleoptera > Scarabaeidae > Trypoxylus > Trypoxylus dichotomus. The sequence goes on along the minus strand of CM042076.1, from coordinate 8,334,679 downwards.
TAACAAAACTGCATTTAGGATGGCGTACAAATAACTTCCACAAACTGGGCTTGCGATGTATTCCAAAAGTTTCATCTCTAAGAGATTTCATTGCCGTAGTTACGATCCAAGGAATTCTCCTTGTGATTTTAATATGTTCAAATACCCCACCAAGCCAATTAATTCAAACTAAGTAATCAGATGTGGCTCACTCAAATCGGGATCTATTGAGTATTCAATGCTTTGAGAGCTAGTATTATTATCAGTTGTAGTTTGACCCTCCTCGCCTTCTTTGTTAGTTGATCTAACCTAAGTTTTTGTGCTGACATTGCCTCTACGTAATCGTGTTTTCCTTTCTTAGGACTGTTGAATCTCATTAAGGTGAAAATAGAAATCGTCAACATAGTTCCTTTGTTCTCTCCAAGGTATAAAGAGGACTGACGTTAAAAAAAATTTCACTACCCAGATAAGCAGTCCTCCAAATATCTGGCGGGTAAAGCATATATTGCATATGATAAGTCTTGATTTTTGACAGTGATATTGAAGTAAACTTCACAGGTTCGACATACCCTCGGAGTTCACTTTTCGCTCTTACCTAATGGAACAAGTTAATCACATATGTACGTGGGCTACACAAATGCGGTATGATTGTATCTTTAAAGACCTAAATTAATATTAAAAACATTCATCCCTTAAATAGAGTGTACTTGCTTACTTTGGCCTTCTTTGACTAAGCGAAATACACCGCTTCTGTTATAAGCTTCAACCTGCATTTTCTGCGTAACCATAGCCAATATATACTTTATATATGTTGCTTAATTTATCAGTTACCGACTGCAGGTAATAGCTTTGTTAGCCGATGATATCGATATCCGTCATAACAGTCGCTAGAATGCCCGTAGCCAATATATTTCTAAAAATATTAGAATAGTCTTTAGAAGACTTCTTGAAAGCTTGAAAACCAAGGTAGCAATGGAAAGCAACCACGGAAGTGAACTTTAAAGCTATTTTATATTATAAGAAATTTTTACACATTATTAAATCTTGTATCTTACATTTAAATCCGCAAGAGGTCAATGTAATTTCATTAAGCCAACCGGTGTTTTCAGGTGCTAAAATTCATACCCAAACAAAATAAATTTCCGAAAGTCATTCGATTCTATTAGATACTATTTTCAAATTAGAGAACACCAAGCTGTCATTACATGAAGTACAGTAGGTTACCTCAAGACCTCGTTAAGAAATCTAACACATAGTATAGGAAGATTAACAACCGATAAATTGTGTGCGGTTATAAATAAGAATCCCGATTTTCAAACTATAGTGCGTATGGACAAGAATTTAACTGAAAACCAAGGGTGCTAATATGATGCAAAGCGCTCCTTTTCCAAATACACCGACAAGATTAAGTCAGCACTGGAAGGCATGCTACTGACACAATGCTATAGTGAATTTTTACGTCATTCCACATCAGCCACACAATTAAACCTAGAAGGCTAAGTAATTGCATTTCAATATTGATAGTAACCGAGCCGTACGCTACTGCGAAAGCATTCGTTTCTGCAGCCTTAGTTATTAAACGATATCTTTGAATAAATGAAGGGAAATAATCTACACAAGTTCTTATCTAAACTTATGATAAATACTATCAATTGTTTTTTTACTTGATCGTATATCTGCTTTTGTCCTTCGTATTAATTTCAGATACAATTCTACATTCATAATCCCTTTTTCTAACAATAAATATGAGAACGGTCTCCAATCTAAACACTATTACAACTCGTCAATGATAGATGGGAGGACTCCTTAATTTGTCATCAACCTTGAGCAGCAGTTACGAAATGTATTTAATCTTCATGTGCACAGCATCTACGCTACTGCTCAAAAGTGTTTAGGCACCCCTGTTTTCATGGATTATTCATATAGTATTACGTTTACCAAAAAAACATTATAATAAAATGAAATACGTATTTAAAATGTAGTTCAGTAAGATAAACACCCACTATATCGCATAAGCTTTACTATCATTTACCTGCACTTGGTCGGATTACCATAAACTGTTTATTGCGGTGCAATTACAATAACAATCCCTCTGAATTTACTGGGTAAATTTAGTCATCTGTTAGATTGTAGGTAATAATGTTTAAATTACCTTCCTAGAAGATTATAGTGAAATCTGTAACCTATGGTCAGTTGCAGTGTGGTATTTACTCTATTCACGTCGTGAGCGAAATATCGTGTGACAATTTTTTAAAATACCTCCGCGAAGAGAAATTAGTACGGAAACACGTGCACTTATAATAGCTAGTGGCATAACTAATCGACAAATTGCCAAAAAAATGAAAATATACCACGCTACGGTTGACTATAACGTAAGAAAATATTGGGAAACTGGCAGTTTTCTTAATAAAAGACGGAGTGGAAGGCCAAAAGCGACAACATTTGCAGATGATCGCAGAATAGTGGTTACCAGCAAGTTAAATAGGTGTAAAACAGCCCCGAAAATCACAGCAGAATTAAATGTTGGTCGCCAAAAGCTAGTCAGTGTTTCTACAGTCAAACGTCGCCTATAGAAAGCCGGGCTCCATGGACGTATTGCGATGAAAAAGCCATTACTACGCAAACAAAACAAGCAAAAGCGACTTAAATGGGCTCGTGAACACCAACACTGGACCATAGAAGAGTGGAACAACGTCCTATGGACGGATGAGTCCAAATTTGAGCTCTTCGGAACCCGAAGACGCATATTCGTAAGAAGATCTGTGGGTGAACGTTCCAGAGAAGAGTGTATTGCTGCTACCGTGAAGCATGGTGGAGGTTCTATCATCATTTGGGACTGTTTTGCTGGCACTAGTGTAGGGGACATTATGAAAATTGACGGTATATTAAAAAAAAGAAGGCTACCGCGAAATTTTGGAGAACCACGCAATACCTTCCGGAATTCGACTTTTGGGTCAAAATTTTATCTTCCAGCAAGATAATGACCCAAAACATTCCTCTAAATTATGTAAAGACTATTTACGCCATTTAGAAGAGGAAGGAACTCTCAAAATTATGGAGTGGCCTCCCTAGAGCCCCGACTTGAATCCAATCAAGTTACTATGGGAAGAACTAGATCGGGAAGTACGGAAATCGGCTCCGACATCAGCTACTGACGTGTGGAACAAATTGCAATCGAGTCGGACCTCAATAACACAAGAAACTCTGGCAAAACTTATTGGGAGAATGCCTGGATTGTGTGCTGCAATTATTAAATCACATAGATGAAAGCAAAATTTAAATTAAACGTTTTAATTTTTACATTTATTTAATATATTTTTATTCATGTACGTGTATCTGTACATAAAAAATAAATATTATTAACATATATATTTTTGCTGAGTTTTTATACATTTTTGCTGTCAGTGAGCGGTAGTGTACATATGCCTTTATAAATGCATACGTAAATGCACAAATTCGCACGCACATACCTTGAAAAAATTAATTCTAGTTTTATAATTTGCGCAAGTATCAACGTCAGAAAAAAGGAATTTGGATTTTTTTTTGTGTGGTACTGTTTAATCTACCGAAATTTGGTATCTAATATCTCGAGATTATATTTGTTTCTCTCACAATCTTGCACTTGAAATACGTTATTTAAAGATATCTGCCAATAAGATAAGAACGCATTTTACTGGCCGATACCAATATAATTGATTTAAGAATTTAACGAATGCATATTTCGACTGTGTATTCCCAAAATATTTCATCAGTTTCATTTTTTTGTATATCACAGATTAAGTTGATGGTTTTTGGTTACTTAGGAAATCCACTTTCTTTCTAAGAAAATAACACAAAGACTTTATACTTTATAGTTAAATATTTTTTTTTATTTTGGCCTTGACAAGTAGTCATTTAGCCATGTAAATATACTAAAATACAAACGTTAAAAATAAGATTCGATACGAAAGGAATAGTACAAGGATACTGTTACAAACGTTAGATTTACGTATTAGACATATATATTATATTATTGTATATTTATATATATATTATATAGCACTATGGATTAGTATTACTAAATTCAATCATTATTCATTGTGTTTATCATAATGTTTGCTTCTCCCGATAATTTAACAGTTCGTGTATTTAAGTTCTGATTCTTCAATCATTGCTTCGTTAACTTGCCGATGACGTGTACCTTTAGCAGTTTGCATATCTATTTTTCTCAATCATTTAATTAATTGTTCCGCTGCATATTTACAGCGCATTTGTTTAAATTTTGATTATTAAATCTTTGTTTGGATAACTTGCCGATGATGTATACCATATGACACATTCATCTCAATATGAACGATACATTAGTTATTTAGATAACTGACAGTATAAAATCTTTAACAATGTTAAAATCTTAGTCTAAGAAGTAAGAATTCTGCTTGAGTACATTGTAAAACCACGTTGTGTATTTTAGGAAATGAATTAGTGTTAGTAGCATCCATTCTTTTTCGTTGAACATAACAATACACACTTCACGACACGGGGGACCCAAGGGATGGTAAACAAAGGAAACGAAACTGAATTACAGAACTAAAAACGTATCGTAGCGATATCGTATAAGTAACACTAGCACTACACTTATGGATGTAATCAATGTGAGCAGGTAATTCAGGGTAGAGTAACGCTTAATGCGTTTTAGATTTCTGGGTAAACCTACTACACACAGTAGCCTAACGTTTTCTGCTAAGCTAGAATTAAATGCAGTACTGTACCAACTCACGTTGCTCTTGTAATTGGGATATAAAATTATAGGTCTTATAATAGTCGTAGGATAATCGGGCACACTAGTAGCGGCCAGAAGATTGATTTGACCTGAATATTCAAGATGATTAATATATCTAAATGGGGAAACCAGAGGAGAGAAATTTCTAATCTTCCAAAACCTATTGGTTAAATGAGATGTAGCGCTGTTATATGTAGGCGTAAATAATTGTATTAGATTTAAATTCTTCGCTTTTAGGATATACTTTCTAGCGAAAAATCATTGTCGAATACAGAGAGGTAGATCAAGGGATTCAGCTAACACAGGAAGGCATGGAGTGGACTGCATTGCCCCTATACATAGTCTAAAATAGATCGAATATGAGCTTTATAAAATGTCAGACATACAGGTGGATCAGCCCCCCACCATTTTTTTGCAGTGAATAACTCAAAAGATTTAAGCCTTTTTCACACTTTGCAATGATATGATCAATATGTTTACCTCATAAAAGTTTTTGATCCAGAACGATACCTAAGTACTTAATAGAATTCTCCATAGATATTTCTAAATTATCAACCGCTGTCTTGTTAGAAAGAGGAATTCTATGTGTGGTGGTTATATTATTCTGCATAAAAAAAATGTTCATTATATCAAATGCCGAGCTTTACATATCACAAATATTTTACGTAAAATTCCATTACGAATTCCGTTCGAAAATTTAAGAAACATTTACTGAAGTGGAAAATTTCATTTATAAAACTTATTCCGACCTTCTATACCCATACATCTAAAGGTATCTACATTAAACAAGCGGCATGTTATAATTTTTCACGTCAAATATCGAAATTGATATTTTCCCTCTGAGACCCGGACAAGCGTACACGAATCTCACGGAATACGTCGCCTCGGAAATTTAATATTCACGTCGAACTATGCACTACCGGTGGCCGTACGTATTGCATATTGTAAATATTGAAACTGATAATATATTAAATGTGACGCTCACGTATCGTTAGCATGTGTATGAGATTTATTCTTGGCACATGTTCCTTTAGAGTTTACGAGGATCTCGCATACTTTTGCGCTGCGAGGGCAGTAGGCGTGAGATAAAGGAGGGAGCATGCGGAAAAAGAAAAAAGACTGAAATACGATAAAATAGCGGAGACGTATAGATACAATCGGTGTAAAAGAAAACAAGTACTATTCTGCTGAAATGTTCTAACATCACCTCTCATATTTTAATTATGCTAACTGGGGAGGTGGTCGTACTATTATTATTCCTATTCAGAATATGTGATCACAATAGCGCATGTACAGCACCTATGCCGGAAAAATAACGTAACTTTTTAAATTTACGATAAGTTACTAAATCATCAAATGGTATCTAAGTTATAGTGACAACGAGCTAATATTAAATTCTCAACTCGGTAAAAGTTTTAAATGTTCTTCCCTATAATACAATATAAATACGTTATAATGCGTAATACGATGTACAGGTCGTCTAAAATACCTGTGCCGGTGAGATGCGCGGACGGGAAAGCGAGATGATACAGTGTGCGAGTGAGATAAGTAGACCGCTATTAGATAAGGTACAATCCGCGGCAAAAGTGTAAAAAATACATAATAAATTTGGTTCATTATGTACATATCTACAGCTTATTACTGCGCTAAATTCGTAGACTTAGTTTATAATTTAATGGTAATTACAGTAAATAGTCTGCGAAGTAAGTTTATAAATCTGATCATAGAACGACTAAATCTCGAATTAATGGGTATTCAAATCAGAATGAAAAGAAAGATAATACTCAATATGTATTTACAGTAAATGCTCGGAAAGTGGAAACGTCACGGTCATGTAAACAGAAAATTGTTACTATAGTATCAAATAGAACGCCCGGTAATGTAAACAAGCTTGCACGACATACAGTTCGATAATGTAAACAGTTTACTCCCGTTGATTGTAACTGTCGAAAATCCGCTTGGATGTCTGAAGGCATATTTCTGGAATGGTTCCAGAAGCACTTTGTTCTTCAGGTATGGCAATAAAACTGTAATAATAAGTAATATAATTTAATGATACATATTCAATTTGTAAGTGAAAGATTTCTTAGGAAAGTAAAATCTTCTAATAAAGACGGTGTTAATCTTGGATAACGCACCAAGTCACCCTCCAGAGGAACAATTAAGAAGCAACGATGGCTCAATTTTTGTTATGTTCATGCCGCCCAACATAACTCCTCTTATTCAAGCGATGGACCCAAATGAAAAAAAAATTGTATTATCGAAAATTTCTACTTTTGTCTGCGTTGCCAAAAACTCCTAAAAACATTTCCGAATCCTTAAAGCAAGTAACTTTACGTGAAACAATTTTGGAATACCCTTAACCAGCAAACAAGATGATTAAAATGATGAAGACAATATACCGTTAACCATTATTAGAAAATAGCTACTATCTGACGCTGAAGTTATTGACAGTGCATTATCGGACGTTCTCAAATTATTAAAAGCAATAAATCACGATATTGTTTGCACAATTACCGATGTTAATTTATGGAATAACAATAAAGAGATGGATGATGCACATGAAGAGAAGGATAGGATGAGTGAAGATGACGAGTCTCCGATTGAAATAAAAAATACAGTGAGTGACGCACAAGTTGTAGGAATTTTTAATCAAGCGTTAGATTGGGCTGAAGAAAAAGAATATTATAGAAGAAGAGAAGAATATTATATTCATGCAATGGCAATAGAAAATACCAAGCGTACATTTACGCAAATAAAAATAAAATTTATTTTTTATTTTTTAATATCGTATGTATTATGTTATTCATTGTTCATAATTTATTTTTTAATAGACATACATATTTTCTTTTATGCAATTTCTTTGTAAATAAAATAATGTCCGCTAATGTAAACTTTCAGTACGGTGCTTGGTTGATATCGTTCACATAATCGAGTGTGTACTGTACATTTTTTTCAAGTTCTGCAAAGTATAATATAAAAAAAAAACTCATTCAATACCGTACGTACGAAGCAACGAACAACTGAACGAGGGTTGTAGGTAGAGCTTTATACGAGAAACGTATATTTATTTCACTCGATTTCATAATGCTATCTTATTTTAGTGCGCAAATTGATTTCTACGGCTGTTCCTTCCCATTTCAATAGTACTCTACCATACGTGCGTACACAGCAGGGAAACAGAGATTGCTTCAACGAACCGATTTTCGTATCGGTCGTACGTGTGGGCGAGTCCGGATCTGACGCGCCGAAGATTTGGCCAACCCTAACAATAATTGGTTATAGTGCAGTCTGGACAAGGTGTTATAAACTCCTGTGTCAGAAAAATATCTCTCATTAATCCGTCGTGCAATGCGAGCGCGCCGTATAACACAAACGTTCAAATTTAACACAAAAGGAACCAATTTGCTGATACTACTACTATTACGCACATACACCGAATATATTCTATATCCCAAAGGATGTCATTAGATTTTTACGATTAAACTGTACGTTAGGCGAAACCCAAAGCCTATGGAATGAAAAAGGAAGAAACGAAAAACTAAAAAAAAAAGGAAAGGAGAAGCCGAGAAAGAGAGAGAACTAAACATTAGAACGGCGGAACATTTTTGTATGTAGCACGTACGACTTGGATATATTTACATATAAATTATTGTCACAAATGAGATTTGCAATATAGCGTCTCTACTGTTCGTTTCCGAGTCCGAGCACGTATCTTACGATATCTAGCAGCGGCGCAAGGCTGCCGCTAGGAGCGTCGGCGTCCCCGTCGCCTTCGTCTTCGTCGAACTCGAGGACGTCTTTGTGACGTACGTGTTCGACGTGCGACGCTAACTTATGTATGCATGTTTATGCGAAAGTCAACTTTTTACTTACCGAGGTGACGGCTCAACTTCCATTGAATTACGCTTATAGTGCGCATGTTGAAAAGGTATCCGTCTTACATACGTATGTATATACAGACATACCAACGTAGAAATATCTACTGCGGTAACTACAAGGAGTGTTCAAGAAAAATACGTTTAGAAGCTGTAGGGTAACGTTTCTTCAATGATTTTAAAGGAAAACTGTCTTAACATTAATATAAGTCTAATAGTGTATTAATCTATAGATTTTATGCTAATAAAACTCTCAGTTTCCGTATTGGACCTACGCATAGTAGTTGATTTTAGCGGAGATCTCGACAAAACCTTTGCTTATTTTGCAAAGTATTCGAGCTTGTTTCAATTGCCAACACTACAAGTGGGTACGATCGTGTATGGCGTCACAGACGGCTTCTACTTATTGCAATCTAACTGTTATTTCTTTTCATCTATGAAATGGTAATAAACAACTTTTCAAATCAGTTAATTAGTGAAAAGAAACGTAGACACATATTCGAATTTCATTCAGTGAAGTCTAACATGTTTTGTTGAACTTAAAATTAACTTTTCAATGCAGCAGTATAATGTAATTTCTATTTAGGAGACACCTCCGAGGAACAGGAAAATGTCTACCATTTAGAAGCTTCCTTTAAGTAGAGTTTTAATAATATTTTTTATATTAAAAACAAATGGACAAATCGCTGAGTGTAGGCTTTCACGACCGTAGTCCATAGTAGAAATGTTTTCATGGTTTTGTCGTGTATTCACTGTTTTACTCGACGTTTCGCTGATCATGCCATCAGCTTCTTCAGAAGATTTCTAAAGGCAGTGTTTAGAAACCTTCTAAAGAAGCTGACTTCTAAGTGAATACACGACAAAACCCGACAAGGGAAAATATTTCTACAAATAGACAAATCGAAAGTGATATTTACTTCGTTTAGGATATTATGTATATCTTTTGGATTGCAATTTCTATAACTTAAATTCTTAGGCTGTAATTGTACTAAAGTTGTGGAACATTTTGATTTCGAGCACTTATGTCTTCCTAAATCGAACAATAAATTGGATTTTCAACCTAGTGCCTTTTTTATAATTGCGCTGTGGACTGTCAACGTGTTTTTTACATTTCAATTTATTCCGGAACATGAAAGCGTTGTCACAAAGTTTACAAATCATCATCTTGCACACTCAGCGAAATTTCTATAGTTCCATGTGAACTTTTGAACTGAGTATTTGATTTTCTTTATATCTTCCACAAATCAAGCATCGAAGTTAGTGCTGAGCTATGAAGATACACAAAATACATAAACAAAGCTGGTTTTAGGGCAATTGAATTAATTACGCGGATGACTGATATAGGAACATATGATAAATTATTTATGTAATACGAACATGCTTAGGAAGCTCTATAATAAAGCTCGTTTTACAGAACTGACCCAATAATAATAATCAACGGAACTTTAATTGCTATTTCTAGTAATATTGTATTTGTACATAATGCTAACCACTTAGTTAATTTGATTTCAACTATTGATTTATTTGTTTGTAAATGTTAACTTGATGCAATGACTTACTCCTTATGGTCATGAAATATTCTTTCTTAACTGTCTAAATTCTAATTCTTGTAAATTAAATGATCGAAAAATATTTCCACTTAATCACTTCTTGTCAATTTTGTACTTAAAACAATATAATAAACTGAATAACAATGGCAAAAATCCATCAATTATTTTTCATCGCACACGTCATTTTCTGTAACCCGAGATACTAACCCGCTTCGACCTAAAGATTCATTTCAACCTGGGTGAAATATATCCTCTAGCATAACGAACACCAAATTTACATGTATGTATATCATATAGCAATAATCCAAGATTTAACTTTAAAAATACTGACTACCATTCACTTTATGACAGTTTATCCAGTGGATCTTTATTGAAACATTCAACAACGTTGATGACGCTGCTTCAGCATTTATAATCAACTACTTGGTACCATACTTGTTCTTGTTCCCACGCGCACAAGTCCTTGGCATAGTTTTCTTCCAATGTTAAATGCTGATGTTAAGAGAAATTTTAAAAAATGGAAAAAGAATGAATTGTTTATATTGCAGGTGGAGTTTACAGGTTTAAGGAACTTGATCAAAAGGCAAATTGTGCAGCTTATAGAGAGTATCATAGAGAAACTGAGGAAGGTATTGTGATCGATTCTGACTTAATCTGAGAAACTGTAAATACCAAACGTTCCTTCCCCAGAATTTCTATCAGGGAAAGTCAGTAAGCGCAAAAAAGCTATTATAAAAATAATTAGGCAAAAACAAGTTTTATTTTTCAACAGTCTCCATCACCATGTATACACTTATTCCATCGCTTTATTAACGACCCAGTGCCTGTTGCATAAAAGTGTTTGAGTTGCTGTCTGAACCAAGTGCGCCCCTCTTGTTGAACAACGTTATTACCCTCGTAATGTGTATGGCTAGATCGAGACTGTAATCTGGGTGTTCAAGAAATTCTCACCCTAATTCTGCAATTCTCGCTTAGGTCAAGTAGACCGAATACAGCCTTACATTATCGTGATGGAGTAATATTCAAACGATCGTGCATCAGTTCGTTGGCCAAACCATGAGAACATCTTATTACAGTTACTATGCTGTCTGTTGCTACCCGCCTTTGAGTTCGAATCATTCCTTCCACCCGTTGAAGTTTTGTACCTGTAGCAATTTGAACAAGGTGGCCACTTCGCTGATCCTTCACAATTTTCGAGCGCCCTTGAGAGAATTTCTCGACCCAGTTATACCATAGCACCCTGCTCTTCCACAGTACACTCTTCAAACACGGTTGCCATTTTAACACTGCCAACATACGCGCACGGCAACTGTCATTTGAGTATCATAAAAATGGATTGTGCTGACACCTAGTGACAGATGGGGAAATAGCTCACTGATAATTCCAGCTTTCCCACAGCAATTTGTGACTTATTTAGTAACTTTTCCTTATATATGTGTGAAGATTAATAAAGCAAGCCTTGATAAACCTCGGCTTAGATGTTAGTAGTTGCTCCATCAGTGATATTTTACTATTCAAGAGGTTTTGAGTGCTATAATCAAACGGAAGGCAGATGTGGAATGTGAATGTGATGCACTTCCGAATTTGCAGATACATGAATGGGCTTGGATATTTCGCAAATCTCCACTTTATTTTATACTTGGCTATATTTGCATTCTATTGGAAAATCAGCAGTATTACGCCGGTGTTCACAGAAGGTGACAAAGTCAATATTTATAATTACAAACCAATTAGTGTTCTTTCTAATTCTGCTGAAGTTCTTGAGTATATAAATGCGTCCAATCACTCAAGCGTTATAAATTTCGTTAAGCCTAATAAAAAGGGAAAATACTAAGTGCGCTAGATTTGAAGTCGATTTCAATTATTCCAGTCGTTAAATTTCAAATGAACGCCACTATACGTATGTAACTCTACAATTTCCGCAATATAATCTAGACGTGAGGCATTTCGGTTTAGAATTTGCCGCAGCTCATAAACATCGATATTGTGTCTAATAAATTTAGGCGAAGCGAACCCGGTGACAAAGTAGGGTTATTATGTTTTTTACTACTGTGCTGGGGGTAAGACGACGACTGGATTAAGGAAGTGTTTTCCGCCAATAGGGGGCGCGCAGTGCGCCCCCCGGTAACGGAATTATAAGTTTACGATTGCGGATGTTTGTAAATCCTTCAGGAAATTATCTGATGTAGTGAATTTTATTACACGGTCAAAAGAACACAAATAGAAGTGAAAAGGACGAACCGCGAATACAATCGGATGAAACGGGACGGATATATAGTTGGAAAAAACGTACGAAGCGAACACGTGACATATTTTACGCGAAAAACTTTCGTCGGCTTTCTTCTCTCCGCTTCTACTTTTTCGTAGATGTCGCTGTCGTTCGTCGCGTTCTTCGCTTTCCACTGGGCGGAGCTCTATTCTTTACCGTTCCAGCCGCCCTTAAATGTGCATCTTATATTTTCACTAGTCGAGAGAAGTTAAATTGAAGCAGAAAATAACTTAATTGCGAGACGTTAACAAGTGGAAACTTTTAAATTAAGTTTTCAGAAGAAAAATTGAGTTGTTTTTCGTACCAGATTCTGCGGGATGATCTCCGTAATTCGCCGCTGTTAATTCGAGCGACGGCAACTCATTTGTTCCTTTGTGGTGTCGCCTGTTTGTCTCTTTCAGCTTGAGGGTTGTGGAGATTAAATAGAACGGACCATATTGTTGTGTTAAGCTTGTACAAATGTGTATGCATATGCAAGTCGTTAGACATCCACTTATTACATGTATACCTTACGAATTTTAGTTGGTAATAAGTAGACATTGAATTTTTATACAAAAATATGCAGAATATATGCAGAAATATGTCAAGTTTTTCAAAATATATGCTTTTGAATATATTTAGCCCTCTGGAAATCCATAACATAAGTACAAACAAGGCGAACACGTTTTCAAATAAAAGAGCAACTACGTAATATATAATAAACTTAACTTCTAATAAGAAAAGGTTCCCGGGTGTCGAATTGAGATCTTAATGAAGCTTTATAGGTAAGTAGGGACTTGAAAATAATTTTTTTGTTTGTCCTTCGAAAATTTTTCAGTTACCTTGATTTAATTCTTGAATGTAAATAGATAGAACAAAAATTTTAATGCAAATGTAGCTTATCGAAAGTTTTTTCAGGACTCGCGAATGTGGTACATACAGGATGTTGCATTTAAGCGCCACTCTCTTATGCTAAAACCGATTATAATAATATGGACAAAAAACTAACGCAAATTGTAAATGTTAAACATCCTTTATTGATTTTAAAGCATTTAAAGTTACACAGGGTGTTCCAAATCTATAGAGCAAATCATACCTTATGATACTTAAAACAAAATCATCTATATATTACATACACATGTCTTCTATTAAGAAAGACCATCATTAATTAGTGAAATTGTATCAGTCAGTATGTCCTCATGTTCATAATTTATATAAATGTAAACACGGGATTACACGTGATAAATCCTTAGCACGAAATATTTAGGAAGCTCGTCCTATTATTTGAAAACTCATAGTTAGGGTGTTATTGTCGTTTAATAACAATTTTCATAATATACATATTTTGACATTACTGGTATTTGTTCGATTTTAGATATTTTCATAATATACCACAAAATTTGTTTTTTGTTAAGGCATAGAAAAAGAAATATATAATAGAGATAATGTTATGGTATTGCAATACAACACCTATATACCTATTCGACGAGTTTATGAACAAGCAGAAATCGTACATTTCGTAAATTTTACAAGTCTATCTAATACAGTTCTATAACCAAATCAAAATTTGTAAAATATCATTCATAAACGAAATCAATGTTATTAAATTATTAATGGAGTCGTTTAATATTGCTGAAGTCAGACAAAAACCTGTAAATCGACACGAAATAGAACTGCATGATATACTAAAAGAATTAATCACAAGAAGTATAACCGATATTACTTCTGAAGTAGATATTGATAAGACTTTGGAATTTCTTCAACCGTTTAAATCGCACTCCATCGAATTCATCGACAGCGAATAGCCAATTTCTCAAGAAGCTCTAGAAGAGTATTAGCAGGAGGAATCACGACTCTGTACATTAGAAGAGGGCGGCATTTTAGATATGAAGTACAGAGAAGAGGGCGGCATTTTAGATATGAAGTACAGAGAAGACGCTGTCAATTATTGGTAGAGCGACTCTCCGTAGAATCGCTGTAAAAGGCATTTAGGAAGGTAAACTCTATACGACAACTGTATTGATGGATGGAAAGTATAGAAAAATCTGAACGCAGAGAGAGAAATCACAGCAATATCTCAATACGTGATAGAAAAATTTCAGGAAAAGAGTGGACTGGATACCATTATACACGATATAAATATATGAAATTGGGCATTAGAAGCTAAGATATTAAGTTAGAAAACTTTAAAGCTTCAAAGAAATGGCTACTGCATTTCAAGTCAACATATAGTATTGTTTGCAAAATCACCAAATTTATTAGTCGTTCATAGTGATCAGATAGTCCGCAATTAGAAGAGATTACTATTGATTTTAAAGTTAAACCAGTATTCCAGGCTTACGATTCCGAGCATGTATATAATGCAGATGAAAGCGGTCTCAACTGGGAGAGATATTCTAGACGTTTACTAGCATTCCAAGGTACGAAGAAAATTAAAGCTGTCATTCAGTCTATACAAGCAACAACCCACAATAATATCTGCATCTTGTAAACTAAGAGAACCTGGTGGTAAATTTGGGTCCCAAGTGCAACAAACCCTATTTCAACCTGCAAACGTTGTTATTCGAGCCTCATCTTCAGGTAAATTTGATTTATTTAGGAATTAGTTTCTTAATACTTATCACGCACTGGGTCAAAGAGTTTGATGCGTTTAGACCCATGAACAGTTCACTGTCTAGAGTCTTTGAAGAATGAGGTCCCATCTAACAAAGATGTTCAAATGGATTTCGAAGACGGAAGGAATTTATACGACGATTTTCTGATTCTCTTCTCAAATTATGATGTTATAAAATTGCAATCATTAGTACACACTTACTAACTTCTTAACGGATTAGAAACATCCATTAAGTTCACTATAGAGCTAGAGGTAGATAGCAGGATTCCTTTCCTAGACGTCCTGGTACATAAACAGTCCGATAGCACACTACGGACGACGGTGTATAAGAAGCCGACACACACAGGCCAATACCACCATTTGGAATCTAATCACCCACACATCAAATTGGGTGTCGCAGTATGTCTGTATAATAGGGCCCGAGAGGTATGTTCGAATGATGGAGATAGAGAGGAGGAATTCCGCTCCATCACATACACTGAAATTAAATAGATACACAGAGAAAACGCTGTCGCAGGCGAAAACAATGTGTGCAACTAGGAATGATAGTATAGAACGACAACCGAATGTATGTACTACAACAATTTCGTACGTGAAAGGCCTATCGGAAAAAACAGACGAATAGGCAACTCAAACACGAACACGTCGAAGTTAACAAAAACAAACCCCGACAACGAAAATCAAAAACCCAAGGACTGTGTGTACAAAATACCGTGCGAATGTGGAAGACCGTACATAGGAGAAACCGGCAGACCCTTGTCAATCAGAACCAAAGAACACCAGAGACTGGTTCGGTTAGGCGAAACGGTCACGATTGGCTTTACATGGTTGGGAAGAAAATTGCATGGAACAACGCAGCAGTCCTGGATAAAGAAGACAACGCCACGAAAAGAAAACTGTTGGAAGCAGCATATACGGCCACCACACTAACCGTCATCAGCGTACCAAGCCTGGGGATAAAGAACGTTTGGCTCCCTACAATTAAAGAAAACATTAGCCGAAAACCGGCGACCGCGATCCAAATGAGAAGAATAACAAGCATATGCAGAACAACCCCGTAAAATGGAGGAGGATTAGCGGAATACACAACGGCCCATGCGCAAAAAATCGACCTGCTGCGCACTACCCCTGCGCAGATCTACTGCGTATCCCCTTCTGCTCAAAAAATTGTAGCTTAAATATAAGTTTAACACAGTAATTTCCGTCCCCCTTATTAGCTTAGTGGTTGTCAGGTAGAACTCAGAAACCGAGAAAAAATAATCGAGTTCGATCCCCAGTCACGACAAGTTTCGCTAATAAGAAATAGGGAAGACAAATACGTGAAACAAAAACCATCGAAGCGTGATTATTCTCGCAAGCAGGGCTACCCTGAAGAGGGCAGTAGACAGACAGACTTTCGAAACGTCGAACTACACAAGTTCAACGAAGGATGGAATTAGCCCAAGCAACAACTCTCTAGTGTTATCATTAGTACACAACCAATTGTCATCCTCCAAATATATCAATTTGTTTGCGCATACTTGGTACAAGTCAGGTTATGTAGAGAATCGATCTGGACCATTCGAACATCCCACGAATTTTGCCTTTACATATCAAGACTTTCCGTTTCCTCCTCGTTGGTTTCAATGTGATGCTTACCAGTTACTATAAGTATTTACTTAAATTCCAGTAAAATTACCGACATTTTCTATTGTATAGAAGACCCCTTCTCAAATGAAATCGCAAAATAGCCAAGGCGAAGAAGACGCCGAGGTCTATCAAATATTAAAATTAAGAGCCTTCTCAAAAATTCTTAATCAAAGCGTACCCAATGAATTTATTATATGGTAGGGTGACAAGCTTAAATTACGATTAGGAAAGGAAATGCACCGTCGAGGTGCTGATGATGGGCTTTTCGCCGAATGTTCCCGTAATACCGCTCTTCCATTTCGACGTCGCATCATCGGCGGCTACCCTTATGACGCCGACCTTTCCTTCGGTGAGCATTAGAAGCTTCTCCGCTTCTTTCCGCCCGCCGTAAAGAAGATTTTAAATTAAGCGTGTTGCCCTGAATAAAATCGAGTATTGATGCTAGCGGGAACCGGGTGAGATAGCAATCGGCGCTGAAAATCGTATGCATACCAATTTGCAGCGACCGGCGCGGGGTTGTGCCGGTCGGAAAAAAAGGCAGCCGCCGTCATCGCCTGGCGTGAACTGGGAAGCGTATCGAACGTACAGAGCGTAGCGGACGGGCCATTACAGAATGCTAATTTCTAATCGATTCTTGCCCACTCGTTTTTCCATTTAACGTTGATGTGTCAATGTGCATTTATGTCATGATTTGGATATATGTAGATTAAGTTGACGTCAAACAGTCCTTCCCTGGATCCCCTTCTGAATTATTCGCATCTATTTTATTATTGTAATTATTCTTAGCGACCCCTAAGGCGGTTTAGAGTAAAACTAGCAAATTCTTCACGTTTTTTTACTCTTCAAGTAATTTACTGTACATCAAGGTCTTAAAGTATCTCTCCCTCCTCGTTATGCTAACTTTTAAACGATAACAGTTGAAATAACAGTAGAGTTCAGTTAACTTTACGTGGAGTAACTCACAAAGAAAGCTATCCAAGTGCCAAATTCAGAATTGGATGAAATTTGGCAAGGATGTAGAGAGATTTTTGTTTATCGACGGAAATTTACAATTTATTTTGAAGGGGTGAAATCTCGAACGGCAAAAGTTAGAAGTAATGTTTAAATGTAAGAATTACTTGATATACGAAGTTCCTCCAACGTACTGTGGAATATACAAACTGTTGCTCTCTTTTTTTTATCTGTGGTGACACATAGCCTCAAGAGTCTTAAGGTGTAGCAAAGTACAAACAAGTGTAAAGTGTTCCACGGCCTTGTTACTCCCTCGCCGTAAAGGGTGAAGCGTCGTTAATTATTTTCCCAACGGCGAATGGTGACTCGGAAGCATATCGAACTCGCCCGAAAAGTGCCGCCACTGTATTCGTTAGACGCAGGTTTCGAACGCACGACACCTGAGTTGCCAAATTCAAGTGCCGGTCCTCTTACCCCCGAACCACCGAGCCGTTAAAGGCAACAATTGTGTGATAGGCACATTTGTAACAATATGAAAAAAAAATAGAAGAAGTTGTTTGCTGTTTAAATCGACTTAAAATTATATATAGATATATACACATATATACACTCGCATAGTATATATAGTATATATGCGAATATTTGCGAAATCGACAGGAAAAACACGATATTGGTGTGGTTTTTTAGTCTCCTCGAAGATCAATATACTTTTTCAAAAGGTACCCCAGTCTCTTAAAGCTGTCGGAAAAGTAGGATGTTGCGAGGTCTGCAATAGCCATCTGTAGCAACGATGAACTTCTCATTTGTGGAAAATCTCTTTCCTCCCAGCGATTTTTTCAGATTTGGGAATAGAAAAAATCTGTGGGAGCTAGGACCGGTTAATATGGAGGATGAGAGACTAATTCGTAGCGCAACTCATTCAGTTTGAACACGACAATGCGGGATGAATGAGCCGGTGCATTGTCGTGCCCCTGCAAACGAGGCCGTTTTTTCTTCAATACCGCATCGAATTGGGTCAATAAATCACTGTAGTATTACCCCGTGATCGTCCTTCCCTTCTGCAGATAGTCGATGAGGATGACATCTTGGGAATCCCAAAAGATGGTCGCCATGACCTTTCCGGTAGAGTCGTCTGGAAAAGTCCACTGTTTCGACTGTTCTTTGGCCTCCGGTATGTAGTGGTGGATCCAAGTCTCGTCCGTAGTTACGAAACGCATGAAGAAATTCCTGGAATTGCGTTGGATCCTGACCAGACACTCCTCCGCTTCGGTCACCCGATTTCGTTTTTACTCCGGTGTGAGCAAACACGGTATCCATCACGCCGAAAGCTTTCTCATGCCTAAAATTTCGTGTAGGATATGGCCAACGCCTTCTTCTGATATGCCTGTTGTCTCTGCTACCGCTTTCAACTCGGCGAACTGCTAACACGATTCATTCATTGGTAGCGGTTTTTGGGCGTCCACTGCGTGGTTCGTCACTCGTGCTTGTGCGGCCACGTTTGAACTCGGTCATCCAGAAGCTGATTGTCGAAAATGACGCGGTACATCCGCCATGGACTTCTAGCTAAATGTTTCGAATTTGCGTGCCCGTTTCTTCAGCCAGAAGTGTTTTATCACTGCATGAAATTCGATTTTATCCATTTTTTGCGAGACCGCCTGACTTGCTACACAAAACATACTCTTAAACAACAACTATTGACAGTAAACGTTTCAAATTTTCACTGATGCCATAAAGAAGCTTGCCGATTCCGGAAACATTTCAGGTCGCCCTCGTATAGGTAAGCTAGAATCTCAGAATATTTTGAGCTAATCATAATAACAATAATAATATACTTTTATTTCACAATCAACGTATAAAATACGTCACTTAAAGTGGGTACTGGTTTGCTACAAATAATGGAAAAAATAAAACTTACGAAGGTAAGCGCATGTTTGGGGTATAATTATTAATTAAGTTAATTGTATTTTCTTGTGCGTACATATAAACATTTAAATTCGAATAGAAGGAAAAATATTCTTCTCACCGCCTGTTTCAAACGCATAACAATAAGGGTTTCTTGTATACTTTAGTTGTAAATAAATATTAAATGGGATCCTAAAGAAGTTCTGAATTATTTCTTTAGCTTGCCAGATGACGAGTATGACTCAAAGAATGGAACATGAGTCAGATAAAGAAAGCACTAACAGTAATAACAGTTTGTGTGAACTGGGCACGTACTGTCGTTCTATCCCAGTACCATGCAACTTGTCAAAGAACTTTGAACAGCTTATTTACACATGTGTCTACAACGATATCAAATCCCACATTTCACCGAATTTACATTTTACCTTTATGCTGTATTGTACAGCAAGAATTTTTCACAAATGTAACCAAAGGGAAGAAGAACAGATCTATGTCCAACTACAATTTATTTATTTATCCCTACAGAACATATTTACGTAAAAGAAACCTTCACCGAACCTTAACCAACACCTTCTGCAATTGATTTCTGTTACAATTCTGTCCGCCAGTCTCCTGCTGCCAACTATCCCTACTCTTATTTTGAATACTACATTCCATAGCGGCGCTACCTTTTATCTCCTCCATAAACTTTAGGAGCGACGCGTTACTCGCTGTATCGCTTTCGGTCTCTTGAATTATCTTCGGCTGGATATGCTCCTTTCGGAAATAATCTAGAATATCGTGTTCGCTTTCGCTATCCGATTCCTCGTCGATGTTCTTGTACAGCAGATTCTTGAAGAGGCTTTGCGCAAGATCCTTGCCCTTATTATCGTCGAGCGTGAAGACGAACTCTACTTTACTGCTTCTACCTGATGCTGTAGACGCGCCATCGACGACTAGAGTCTTCGGCTTTTCCTTGATGGCCGTATCTGCGTTGAAATCTCGCGAAATAGTGCCGGCGTAGGGTATCTTAATGTCTAACGATTCTTTAGTGCGCATCAAGTTAGGATTGCAAGAGACGTCGAATTTGACGTTTTTCTCCTTGCTGTCGTGGAATTTGTTTATCGTCGATCTGATCGTTTGTAGTTTTTGACTTAGTTGGCTGTAGTCTTGATACGGTTCCTTCTCTTTGATGGCTGTTGAACATCGTTTGGCGTTGGTTATGTTCCTCTTTGCGATGAGCTCTTTCGATCTCGCCATCGCTGTAAAGGTTTTAATGCGTCTAACCGGAAACGATGAGGAACTGTTTCTCTTGGTCACCTGCTTAAAAGGCACCGATTTACACTTTTGTATGTTCCCAGAAACTATGGTGGATGTACACGAGGTCGTTTCGTGCAGCGACGATTCGAATGGTAACGTGGTGGTCGTCAGACACCAAGGGTAATCGGATTCGTAGCCGAATCTCTGCTTATTTTTCAAGATCTCCAATATTTTCTCAATCGTATTCATCGAGAGCATTTCGTTATTGCGAAAATCGGCGACCTCCAGCGACTTACTATAATCAATAACGTCTATTAATCTACTTGAAATGTTGTCGGTGATATTACATTTTTGCATGTCCAACGCTTTAATCCACAAGTCATCATCCAGCTCGTTGAGTATATGAGTCAGGCCTTCGTCGCCGATGTTAGGGTTGTTGTTCAGCGTGATCCGTTTCAGACCGGTCATTATGCCGACATCGGGGTCCTCGTAGCGCAGCGAGCTGTGCCAACTTTCGCAGTATCGATTTATCTGCTGATAACGGATTACTTTCGCGATATACTGCGCGCTTAACGATCCTAAGCCGCACGCTGTCAAATTGAGTATCTCGATGTTGGGGATGTAGCGAAGGCACATGCACAACTGCTGACAACCGCTGTCCCTAATCGGACAATGCTTCAGCGAGAGTATCTTTATCGTCTTATTCTTGGCGAGCGCTTCCAGGAACGGTTCTAAATATTCGGTGGTGATCGGCAGGCCGTCCAGTTCGAGACAGCTTATCACCTGCGACCGCTTAATGACGCACGTCAGGGCCGAGCTTAGCGCTTTCAATATGTACTTCGTGTAGATCGAACCGCCTTTCCGTTTCATTTCGCGAGCCTTACGCTCGGTATCCACATCTTCGAGAAACTTGCATTCGACCCGGCTCCGAATAGCGATCACGTGCAAGCTGGTATCCTGTCTGAGAGCGTTCAGGATCGGACTCCATTCCTCCGCCTTGATGCGGTCGGCGGTAAAGTCCAGCACGCTCTCGTTCTTCGGCTTCGCCGGCTTAACGATGGACAGCGGCGTCACGTTCGCGCGCCTACACAGTTCCCCGTACCAAATGTAGAAGATATTCACCGGTTTCGGGCTGTTCATGGTCGGCGATCGCAGCGAGCAAGACATTCCAGATTCGTACGAGAATAGCCGCAAGTGTATGGACTCCTACTACTAAAGTATGCTAGAGATGAATGCCGATACGTAATGGTGATTAGCAAAAATTAAAGACGCTTCGAATATCTGACAGTTGACGTTAAAGTTTGACGTTATATACAAAAACTGCCTAACTACGATTTTCACAGTTACTAAATTGCCCTATAGTTCATTCCAAAAAGAGAGAGACAAAATTCTGAACAGACCCCCAGCCCAAATTAGAATCTATAAATTTGTGGAATCAATTTTACGCGGTAAATTTAAATTTGAGGATCTGTCAAATATTGAGTCTGTGCCAAATAAAATTACATATGGATTCTTCAGAGATAATTCTACAATTAAAACAACAGAATTGTAAATGCAGTAGTTATAACACATGAAGGTAAATAAATTTGTCTAGAAAGCACATATTTCATTTATGTATTGAAAAAAGTTCAAATAGTACGTGTCATTATATAGATAACAGTGCATAACATGCTAACACATAATAAGCAATGGATTTGAAAATAGCTTCAATTTTGCAACCATAACAATGCATGACAATTATTTAAAATTAGAACTGACCAAGTTAATAACATTTAATTTTAACTAAACTATTTGAAGAAACCGAGTCGTCACTATCACTGTCGTCTCCAACGGAAATTATAAATGATTCTATAACGTCATCGATAATTCCATCAAGATCCTTCATACACTCTTCCTTTCTGATACCATGATTTATGCAGTTACGCCAAGTTGTTGCAGCTACTTTATTGATGGGATTATGTAAATATCGCTTAATTTCATTTAATTTGAAAGTTCTGTTGTGTGCAGCAAGCTTATTTTTTATTTATGCCCATATGAGTTCAATTGGATTGAGCTCAGGGTGGTATCGAGGTAAACGAAAAACAATCGTGTTCTTTGACTTTGCAATTTCATCAATTACATATGAATTGTATTTACTTTTGACCATGTTTATCAAATTCAACAATTCTGCATGCCAAAGGAGGCATTACAAAATATTAATTATATAGTTGTTACAATGTCTATAAACAGTTAATAAACATATGCTTGTACAATACAAAATCGCTACTATAGGAAGTAGCCCTAATAAATTGGACAGAGACTGTACAAACCTAGAGATAATTATGAATAAAAAGAAATCAATGCTACACATCGCAGTTTATTGTGGTTTCTAATTGTCAAATGAGTATTGTCTTATTATTTCCCGTTTTACTAATGCAATTGTAACGTTGGATTTAATATTAGTTGTACAAACTTCGTAAATCGTCTTTACAATAGCTCTCTTCGACAGTTAATTATGAATATGTTATTCATATCATCAATAGCGATATAAGAGTGAGCTTTAGCGAAAAAATGAATATCAAGCTCATTTTATTTCGTATCGCCAAATGTAAACAAATCGGTGCTGCGGCCACGTGCTTATGTACACTACCGCTCAAAAGTGTTTGGGCACCCCTGTTTTCATGGATTATTCATATAGTATTATGTTTACCAAAAAAACATTATAATAAAATGAAATACGTATTTCAAATGTAGTTCAGTAAGATAAACACCCATTATATCGCATAAGGTTTACTATCATTTACCTGCACTTGGTCGGATTACCATAAACTGTTTATCGCGGTGCAATTACAATAACAATCCCTCTGAATTTACTGGGTAAATTTAGTCATCTGTTAGATTGTAGGTAATAATGTTTAAATTACCTTCCTAGAAGATTATAGTGAAATCTGTTACCTATGGTCAGTTGCAGTGTGGTATTTACTCTATCCACGTCGTGAGCGAAATATCGTGTGACAATTTTTTAAAATACCTCCGCGAAGAGAAATTAGTACGGAAACACGTGCGCATATAATAGCTTACCATAAAAGTGGCATAAGTAATCGACAAATTGCCAAAAAAATGAAAATACACCACGCTACGGTTGACTATAACGTAAAAAAATATCGGGAAACTGGCAGTTTTCTTCATAAAAGACGGAGTGGAAGGCCAAAAGCGACAACATCTGCACATGATCGCAGAATAGTGGTTACCAGCAAGTTGAATAGACGCAAAGCAGTCCCGGAAATCACCGTAGAATTAAATGTTGGTCGCCAAAAGCAAGTCAGTGTTTCTACAGTCAAACGTCGCCTACAGAAAGCTGACTTAAATGGACTCGTGAACACCAACACTGGACCATAGAAGAGTGGAACAACGTCCTATGGACGGATGAGTCCAAATTTGAGCTGTTCGGAAACCGAAGACGCATATTCGTAAGAAGATCTGTGGGTGAACGTGCCAGAGAAGAGTGTATTGCTGCTACCGTGAAGCATGGTGGAGGTTCTATCATCATTTAGGGCTGTTTTGCTGGCACTAGTGTAGGGGACATTGTGAAAATTGACGGTATATTAAAAAAAAGAAGGCTGCCACGAAATTTCGGAGGACCACGCATTACCTTCCGGAATTCGACCTTTGGGTCAAAATTTTATCTTCCAGCTAGATAATGACCCAAAACATTCCTCTAAATTATGTAAAGACTATTTACGCCATTTAGGAGAGGAAGGAACTCTCAAAATTATGGAATGGCCTCCCTAGAGCCCCGACTTGAATCCAATCGAGTTACTATGGGAAGAACTAGATCGGGAAGTACGGAAATCGGCTCCGACATCAGCTACTGACGTGTGGAACAAATTGCAATCGAGTTGGACCTCAATAACACAAGAAACTCTGGCAAAACTTATTGCGAGAATGCCTCGATTGTGTGCTGCAATTATTAAATCAAGAGGAGATAACATAGGTGAAAGCAAAATTTAAATTAAACGTTTTAATTTTCACATGTATTTAATATATTTTTATTCATGTACGTGTATCTGTACATAAAAAATAAATATTATTAAAATTTTTGCTGAGTTTTTATACATTTTTGCTCTCAGTGAGAGTGCCTAAACACTTTTGAGCCGTAGTGTACGTCTGCAAATGGAGTCCTTCCATTTCCAGTCGCCCAGAATGTAACCGACACCTTGCCGCTTTTCACCCGGTATGGATCCTGTGATCATGTTACATTTCTTAAGCCAAATACCTTGAATTATTTAAGAAGGTCCTATATTGTAACCAACGACTGTACAAAAAGGTTTCCGTTTTCTATCCTCATAAATACTTGATCTAGATGCATGTGGAATATTCTTCCCCCGACTTCTTCTTGTTCACGCCGACCATCGTGAAAATAAATCAAAAACGAATCAGGGTGGCTACCGCGGAGCGTTTGTTTATATAACTATCCTCTACATCGGAAGCGAATCCAATATAAGGAAGTTTGCCTCTTCGTATCGTACCATCTAACCTTCTACGTTAGTATATGCATAGATGTATGTGTGTGTTTGTGCGCGCATACGGAAAGGAACGGCTCATCATGTCGGGGTGTCCGACAATCCATTTATATGCAGATCTTGCCATATTCCGGATCGGGAGACTTCTCAAAGTAAGACGCAAGATTTATTAATTTGCATATTCGTCTCTCTGAGTTGCCGCGGTTGCCCGTTTGAAGTCTACCGCTACGTTCCTTAAATTATTCATAACATTGTCACCCCGTATCTGAAATACGAACTGCCCTCTCCTCTTAGTTCCCTTCTTCGCCAGTCGACGCCTTTCCGACCGTTATTCACGTACCACGCCTTGATTTTCTAGAATCTGCTACTGATATTACTATTATAATTAAAACTAGTAGTAGTAAGGTGCGAATTGATACGATTCCTTTTCGAGACAGTTAAATGCCTGAACAGCGTCGCCGAGGACGATTAAAATCAAACGAAGGAAGCTCTCCTCCTCTTCGATATAACCAATATTAAACGAAGGGTTATGCGCAAATAGAGAAGAAGATGCAGTACCATTAGAAGCAGACCTAATTCACTCTCCCGTTTCGCACGCACTTGATTATAGTTCCACTATAATCGCTAGAGCTCTGGTGGCGCTGATTTGAATATAAGGCAGCAATTGACACGTGTTTATTTTATAACCTACAATAAGGTATTACCAACTTGTGGCGTTTTTCTATTAAGCTCAAAATGGTATTTACTTGTTGTGTATGAACTTGCACAAATACCAACAAGGATCAGAAAATGTATTCATTTCCAAAAGAATTAGAGGTAAGTGAAATATTCTTAGCATTTTGTTACAGAAAGAATAGAATATTAATTGCACTTTCAGACGGCAAGAAGGTGGTTTGTCCTTCTTGGCAGAGATGACTTTATAGGGAAAGAATTTAAAACTGTTCGAAAAAATTACAGGGTATGTGGAGCTCATTTAGATAGTACCTGCATGTTTGAAGCATTTCATAATAGATATCAGAAGTACAAACAAAGAAGGAAGTAAGAAGGTGATAGAGGAAGATTTTTCTCCCATTCCAGTTAAAGCACCGGGTGTTACTGACTTTTCATTTACCGTCTATGACGAAAAGGTAATAGAAACACAAAGTTATATAGCCGGCTATTTAGCGATACACATTCTTAAAATGGTGAAAGGATGTGAAGTATGTGTCGGTGAAATTAATTCATTGAGCGTACACACCAGATAAATTACTACGACCAGGTACATGTTTTATAACATTGAATGGAAAATGTGTACCGCAAATAAAATTTCACATAAATTAGTTAATTAGGTAGATGGATTGTTTGAAAATGACTTTACGTAAAAAAATCACAGTTTACTTTCGCTCTTTGGAAACAGATTTGTTAATTTCTATTTATTTGTGTGGATAGGAAATGTGAATAGTATATTAAGAGGATTAGAGAGCAGAAATGTAAATGATTGTATTAAAACTTTAACTTTGCTAACAATAAGACAGAAATACAAGCAAAGGAGGAAGTAGGAAAGTAACCTAACGTGTATACATTGAACATTTATAAATTAGGCTCAGGATGAATAAAACAGCAACTTTTGTCTTTTTCAAGCAATGTATATACAGTGAAATTTCCCTTGAACGGACACCAACGGGACCAACTGAAGATGTCCGTTCAGGAGGGGTCCTCATAAAAGAAATATGTAGTAGATACAACAGAAATCGTGTTTTAACGAAAAGTGAATATATTAAAGAAACTGGGACATCTAATCGTATACGTATATAAATGTTTTTAAAATAAATAAGAAACTTTAAACTTAAGAAAAAAAGTTTATTTCCTTTAGATATATACATACAAAGTATAATATATCTACATAGATACATAGATGTAGTATATAATACAAAACAATGAAATGAATAGTCACTCTAAGGACGCAAAAATTCATATATTCTTGTTTGTCTTCTCTTTTTCTTTAAAATAGCGCCTTGAAATCGTATTTCTAATTTAGAAAGAAGCTCCAACGACTCTGTATCTCCGTGATTTGCGACAAGACTTTTGAGCTGCTTGGTCAGGGTAATAGCTTTACCATAATTTGGGATAGCTTCTGTTGACACCGGAACCTCATCGACATCAGAATCTTCCGAAAGTTCTTGTATTTCAACTGGAAAATTCAAGTAGGGAAGTAAGAGAACTTTTTCAAAACAAAAACACGTGTTAAAACTAACCTATACCTGTCAATTCTTCGTGTTTACGTTCTTTACTGTGCTGTTTTATTTCACTAACTTAAATACGAAATACTAGAAAAGATTATTGTATTGCCAAATGTATTTCACATAAGTTTAGACATATTTTCTCAGCTGTATCTATTCAGTCACACCCCTATTTACTCTAGAGTCAAGTAAATTGGAGGATAATAATTTTGTGGTATATGTATACACGTAAAGAAAATGAGCTGAAGTCATTAAGAAATTATCTTTTGGAATATTTTTGTCGAAGGGAGATCCCTTCTATGCAGAAAGACAGTAGCAGTAACGAACATTCCATGACCTGCAGTTTTGCGCATTGGTCTAGGGAAAGACGATACTTTTCCAAGTCACGTACGTGCACCGATAATGCGATAAAGTTCGTACTGGCGCAATGTCGGAGAGCCAGCTCAGCATCCCGCTGCAGAATGGATACTGCAACTCGCAACCGTCCGAAATGAAGACGCGATCATTAGTTTCAATCAACATATTAATCGGATTCCGACCGTGTAGGGTCCGTGGCGGAGCGGGATGAAGGCGAACGAACACGTTTTACCCTCGATTACTCTCCGATTGGTTGGCTTCTTGCGCCAGGTCGCTAGCGAACCGGACGACGCACCAGGACAACATTTATTTGGACGCGCTCGCAAGCTACTAATGTAATTGGGATAATTCATTTTTATACGTCCTCGTCGTGGTCGTTCCTTTCGATCAGTTTCTAGGGAGGTAGGGTGGTTCTAGCGTCGCACATAGTGGACATTTCGCTTAATGGAAGTGGAGTGAAATTGGTCGTTTTTCTCTATATTATCCGAAGCGGGCAA
Source organism: Trypoxylus dichotomus (assembly GCA_023509865.1). Taxonomy (NCBI): domain Eukaryota; kingdom Metazoa; phylum Arthropoda; class Insecta; order Coleoptera; family Scarabaeidae; genus Trypoxylus; species Trypoxylus dichotomus. Next base: position 8,306,355 of record CM042076.1, on the reverse strand, counting down.
GATTTTGATTTATTTCAGCCTAATAGAGTTTTTAATGGTATATCGTTGGTTTGTTGCGGTAAATGTCGGAGAAGAAGTTGTTTTGTAATTGTAATGATGATAATGTGCGATTTATTAACGCAAAATACAAAAATTAACAATCATATACAAATATGTACCAGTGGTCTTAGGAACAGGGACTTAGAAATAAGCCTCCATTCTTCCTCCTAACAAAAAAATTGCTTAGATAATAATAAATGAAATATTACTACTTAAGTTTAACTAAAGATGAATATGAGAATGAAAATAAAAGAAAAGAAAGTGCTAACTAAGTAGTAAGGCTTCAGAAACTAGTGCTTTCGCAGTAGCGTACGGTTTGGTTACTATCACTACTAAAAATAATGAATGTAATTACTTACTATTATATATTATACTATATTGAACAGTACTATAAAAGAATGACATTTTAAGCATCTTTAAACTGGGCACTGGAGGAGCAGGTAGACCTGTAAATCTCAAATTAACGTTACGAACATTATGAAATTAACTTGTGATAAAAAGTACGAGGGCCACCTGAAATACTTCCGGAATAGACAAGATAAACATGATATTAGTGTGGTTTCTTAATTTTATTTTTCGATGTAGTCTTCACAAAGATCAATACACTTTTTCAAACGGTGCTCCAGTCGCTAGAAGCCGTCGGAAAAGTAGGATGTTTCGGCATCTGCAAAATAGGCAGCGGCTATGACCTCTTCATTTGTGGTATATATCTTTTCTCCCAGAGGATGAGAGACTAATTCGTAGCACAACTTGAATTTGGACACGACGATGCGAGATGAATGAGCCGGTGCATTGTCGTGGTGAAAAAGCACCTCTTTCCGCTGCTAACGAGGCCGTTTCTCGATCAATACTGCACCGAATCGGGTCAATGAATCGCTGTAGTATTGGCCCATGATCGTCCTTCCCTTCCGCAGATAGTCGATGAGGATCACACCTTGGGAATTCCAATAAATGGTCGCTTTCCGGCCGATGGAACTATCTTTGCTTTCTTCGGAGCCGATTCGCCCGAGAAACTCCACTGCTTCGGCTGTTTCTTGGTCTCCGGTATGTAGTGGCTGATCCAAGTCTCAGTCACGGTTACGAAACGCATGAGCAAATTCCTTGGATTGCGCTGGATCCTGACCAGGTACTCCTCCGAAATGGTCACTCGATTTCGCTTTTGCTCCGGTGTGACCAAACGCGGTACCCATTCTGAGATGCCCGTTGTCTCTGCTACCTCTTTCAGCTTCAATCGGCAATCGGCTAACACGAAATCATAAATCTGTTTTGGGAGTCCACTGCGTGGTTCCTCACTAGTACTTGAGCAGCCTCGTTAGAACTGGCTCACCCAGATGGTAGTTGAAAATGATGGAGTACATCAGCCATGAACCTCTAGCAAGATATTTCGAATTTCCGTGGCCGTTTTCCCAGACATCCAGAAGTGTTTTATCATTGAACGAAATTCGATTTTACACATTTGACTTGCTACACAAAACACACTTAAGCGACAGCTATTGACAGTAAACGTCTGAAATTTTGATAGTTGCCATAAAAAATCATCAGGTCGCCCTCGTAATGGGAAAGAGCTCAGGTTTAAGTGTCATCCACGAGATATTCTTTAAAACTGCGGCCGCTGAATTCTAATTCTATCAATAATGAACACCCATGCAAAAATAACATCTCGATAAAACAAGATATTTATATAGTGTGTTCCTTAAATTTGTTGCTAGTTATTTTTTGCCACCTTATAATATTTTCAAATTACAGTAACCAGGTCTCTATAACTGAGATATGTATTTTTTGGAATAAAGTTTCGTATATAAATGAAGTCCTAAATTACGTGGACAATCTGATACAGAAATAATTTCATCAATAATTTTTTAAATAAATATGTGGAGTAGCAGCATTACGAGTTTTGATGCGGCCAAAAAGCAGGACAGACGTTTTCCGTGCAGCATTTGAAGATCATTATTTGTATTGAAAACAGAGTTTACTGACAGAGTTTCAAGCACTTTGCAATATTAGATATATAGATAATATATAATATAGGACCATGAGTGCTATCCTGAGGGACGCCAGATACGATTGGAAGTCGAAAAAACAACGAACCATTATTTGAAACTACATGAAGCAATGAATAATATGAAATTAGTACTAAAACCGATATGCTTTCAAATAGTAAGCAAAAGAGGACAATATGGTATTGCAACTCTTTGAGTAATCTAACAGAATCAAAGTAGTAACTTTGACAACCCGGTTGTCATCAATACTACCCAGCAAATCGTCTAGAACGTGACCCAATGCATAATTACACCTATACGCTGAGCGAAATCCTGTCTGTTAGCCAGGTAAAACACCGTGAGTATCAAAATAATGTCGAATTTACAAACTAACTGTTTTCTTAAGTAGCTTAGACGGAAAAGGTAGCCTTAAATCAGAGAAATCTGCAGATTTCTAGATTCCGGAGTAGGTATAATAATGCTTGTCTTCCAGAAAAGGCACTCCCCAGCAAACAGGTGCTAGCTATATTTGTAACTGTCGGCAGCGCAAGGTTAAGATTTTAATAGAGATACCATGATGTTGATTGCGATTTCATAGAATGAGATAAAACATCAATTGATAATGATATGAAATTAAACCTACTATCAATAAACACATTGCTATTGCAATAATTCACTAAATCAGTGTCAACACAAACGTCGAGCATAAAGCCATAGAATAGATTATTAACTTCATTAACGGCCGATAAGCGGACTGATAACTTGAAACTTTAGATATTGTTATAAATATTTAATGATTTTAAAAGCTTAGCATATCGCATTTTAAATATATGACCTAAATAAGCGCGTTTGCCATGACGAATAGTATAGGTTGTAAAATTGCGTAGTTGCTGATGATAGTTGAAAGATATACTAGTTTTGACTCTCAGAGCGTCTGGTAGAAGGTTATCTCTGAGTTTCATGATAAATTTTATATTATCAGTTAATCATGGGGTGCGGTTTTTTCCAAAAACCGCTATTTCGATCAGGGCGTAGCTATGGGTTGGGTTAATAAAGATTTTTGCAATATTAGGTAAATCATTGATATAATGTCATGAAAGTGCCTAAGTCAATAGCAAAAGCAACAGGATCAAAACTTAAGAAATCTCTGAAAGTGCAGGTGCGAGAAATATGTGACGACATACCAAACTCTAATTGAACATGAAGAAGAAAATGATTGGATGTAATTACGTCATGTAAACATTTAGCAACTGCTAAACGAGGTATCAGATAATAGATTGATAATCGTTGGGGAATTTTCCCTTTTACCAATAGGACTGTTGAGAGTGTATTTGACACAACGAGAATCGCACTTGTTAGTAAATGAAACGAGATAAACTCCATTATGTTATTACAAACAGTAGGCTTTCCTGATGAGAATGAAGTATAATTTGTGAATTTTGAAAATTTTAGCCATTTATAATTGTTTTTGGAAATGTGCGTACATTCCGATATATAAACACACTCTATGTAAGTCAAGTAAAATTTTTAGACAATGATCCTCTGGTAATACTATTAAAATATTGTTAATCTTTAACTTTTTATCTAATAAATCGTTTTTAATTAAATAATCTTTGTATTCTTTATTCACAATTACTTTCAACAATAAACTTTTAAGATAAGTGTATGTAAGTCTGTAGGTACTCTGTAACTTACCAATGAGCTCATATTAAAAAGGCCAAACAAACTGGAAAAAATATGAAAGTAGAAAACTGTAAAATAAATGCAATTAATGTACAAGAACTAATGTTTGCAGATGATATGATATTGATAGCAAACTCGGAAAAGAAATTACAGCAAAACTTGAAGATATACCAAGAAGAACTAAAAAAGATAAACATGGAGATAAACACGATGAAACAAATGCAATGATAATAGCGGTAGAAGAAAAAAAAACATAACATCAGAATCGAAGGAACGGCCTTGGAGCAAGTTAAAAGTTAGAATTACTTAGGAACAATCATTGAAGACACCGGAAAATATATAATACATCAAAAAATACATTTTTAGATAAAAAAAGAAACAACAAAGCAAATAAAGACAGATGTGTACAAAAGAGTAGTCAGATCAACACTAACATATGGCAGCTACTGATGGACAACCACGAATAGAATCAAAAGCAGAGTTACGGCCACGGAAATGAGAAGAATAGAAGGAGTAACTAGAAGAGACAGAATCAGAAACACGACAGTCACTAATAGTCTAAATATCAAATAGAAATATTCATAGAAGAGAGACAACTGGGATGGCTTGGACATCTACACAGAATGGAAGAAGATCGAATAACAAAGATGATTTTCGAAGCCAATACAGAGGGCTTTTGCCCTCTGTATTAGCACACAGAAACGATAGACCCCGAAACACTTGAAAAGGACAAACGTATAGAACATTAGAAAAAAGAACTATGGGATGGATTGAAGCTAAACAATTAGCTCAGAAGAAGATACAGTGGAAGACAAAAAAAAGAGAATGGTAGTCCGACACCGCAAGGTACAAAGGACGTAGGATCAAAAAAAATAAAAAAGGTGTATACTGAACACTTAATTTTTAATTCTTTTATTTAAAAAAAGACACTGCGTACGAGGGCGACGTGAAACGTTTCCAGAATCGGCAAGAAATGGCGCACGACGGCTGGCCCGCAAGGGCAACCTTTTTTATGGAAACTGTCAACATTTCAGGCGGCTACTGTCAATAGCTATTGTTTAAGAGTGTATTCTGTGTAGCAAATCAGGCGATCTCGCAAAAATGGATAAAATCGAATTTCGTGCAGTGACACAACAGTTCTGAATGGCTGGGAAACGGCCGAGGAAATTCGAAATATTTTGCTAGAGGTTCATAGGTTCATGTACTCCATAATTCTCAACCATCAGCTTTCAAACATGACCGCACAAGCCCAAGTGACGAACAACGCAATGGACGCCCAAAAACCGCTACCAACGATGAAATGGTCGACTAGATTCATGATGTCGTGTTAGTCGATCGCCGATTGAACCTAAATGAGATAGCAGAGACAACAGGTATCTCAGAGCAACACGTTGGCCATATCCTACACGAAATTTTGGGTATGGAAAAGCTCTCGGCGCGATTGGTACCACGTTTGCTCACACCGGAGCCAAAGCGAAATCGAGTGACCGTTTTGGAGTGTCTGACCAGGATCCAACGCAATCCGAGAGATTTCTTCATGCGTCTAAAAATTAAAATTGGGAAACATATTTTCCATTTTCCATTAAACTTTATCTAATTGAAGATGTGATTACAATTAGCCAATTTTACGAAAGCTATTGCATATAATTCAATATTAGCGTTTCCCTATAATAATATTCCTTCCAAATTCCAGCTTTCTCCCTATCTCACTTATTTCGATAGCGTACCATTTAATATTTTGAAAATCACACTGTCCTGATATGGTCCGATATAAATCTCTGGTGATATCTTATCTACACACTTTATTATTTTCTCGTCTATAAGAAATATAGTCTTCTGTATTCGACTGAACTAGTAAAGCATATGTTTTACGAACAATGGCACGCAAACCTGTTAGAGATCTCCTCAGTTTCTTCGAAAACCAGAATGTCCCCGAATCCTCACAATCTACAAACAACAACCGCGAACAAGAATTCCAAATTTACGAAGCAATCGGTAAGTAATTTACTTTTTACTTTATCGACAAAACTTATCAACATTATATTAATCTCCTATAGCTTCCTCGAAGTTGTAAAATTGTGCATCTTCTTGGAAACAAATAGACGTCCCAGAAAAGCGGGTAAATTTTACCTGTTTGAATTTCTGAATCCGATATTTAATGTTATTGACCTGCGTAAGTCGCACGTATGATATTAACGTATCTTCATCAAGAGAGATGAAAAAGAAATTTCTAGCGCGATTTATTTAAATAATGCCGTGGATGTTTGATGACCAGAATCTTGTGGTTAAAAGCACAAACCCTTAGAACACTTGAAGTTTTGCGCTAAGGGTTATAGTGAATTCAGTGTTTTAGTACCACATAGGTACTTTAAAGTGTAACCTAAACGTAGTTCAGAATCAGTTGATATTCATTAACATTAATTCCATTTTGTTATCTGTTTTCTAGAATGTACACATCTTCTGTTTCATTGTATTCATTCCATATTTATTTTTTTGTGTAAATTTAGGTGTTACATTAGTTTTGTTTTTGAGCATTACCATGCTGCTAAATGGGTTGCATAAGTAAAAGAAGTCCATTGAGTTTCGTTTCTAAGTAAATACATTGTACCTGACGACTACCTCATAAGAGATTGAACACCCGCACTTACGAAGACAGCCGCTACATGTGCTCCGACGAAGCTATAAGTGGTTTCGGCAAAGTGGGGCAAGTTACAGTACAGTGCGGAGAGCAGCCGTATCAGGGCTTGTGTTCAGTAACGTTTACGTACACGCATAATTTATGATCGTGACCTTCATGAGTGAGCAAAGGGATGTTTACACATAAAATAATGAAGAAAAATATATTATATAACGTGCTGAAATACTTACAGTTTCACGAAGTTTCCACGAAATCACAAACTAATAAATAAATCTTCTTTTTAATTCTTGAAACATTTTCTATTTTTGCTTTAGAGTATCCATCAAAATGTTCGCAGTAGTAAAACGCAGCTTTTAACCATACTCCCCAACGCATGGTCATCGGCTGTAGTGGTTTAGGAACTTTGTACGTCTTGGGGACTTTAGAAATACTGGTTTCGTATGAGCTATTAAAGCATTTACTCGTGGATAACATTTGGGGATCAATTGCGAAACAAGGTTTAAAGCATGGATTTTACATGTCATATGTAACAAATTGCCATTCTCTTATTCAAGAGATCAGTCTAAGGAAAGCATGTTAGCGGTAGTGACGGACTCACAAACATTAAAGGTTGGGTTGTTGAAACTTGAAATGTTAAAATTGCCGAATGTCCTCAACACTACTTTTAAAAATTCATCGCTAATACATTTTGCAACTCTTTTGGAATTATTCCATTATTCCGTCCACACATAACCACAATCTTTCAATTCTGCTTTGATTCGTCTTTCAACATAGTCACGAACAGAGAGCATAAAGTTTCTTAACGATGTCCGACTTGGTGGTGTATAATCCGAATACCTGCTCCAGAAGGACACAAATGCTTGTTGATCTAGTAAGGTGAACGGTGCATTACATAGAATAAAACGAGCACCTATATCAAATATTAATTGTACGCTGTATCGTTTGCCATGAATTGCAGAACAGTGTTTTATACTTTTCACTTCCACCTGCTGCTACACGTCAAATAGTTGTCGCACTTTACACAGTTATACATAGAGCATACTCGCTATTACGTTTTCTATTTTATTCGAAATACGCCGTTTCCGCAACGTACTTAAGTGCAACATTTTCTAAGTATGTTTGTACTGACAGACACTCACAACGATTAATGGCATAATACTGAACAAGCGTGCCTTGATACGGGTACTCCATTCTCCGTGCCGCGCGCTTTGCCCCTCCAGGTTGGTCTCTGCACGGCACTGCGTCTTGCCCTTCCTTGCCGAGATTAGTTATAAGAGATCGAGCGCGTGTGCTTGCAAGAACAGCCGCGAACGCCTCAACGACCGTCTTTAAATTTAACAGCTCCAAGCTTAGTATCTACAACTGAATATTGTGAGTGTTGAAGACATATATACATGTTACATAAAAAACACATATATGTTACATATTAATAATAATATTGACAATAGTATAAATAGTAATGAAAGGTGATAAGTAATTGAAATACAAAGTCCTTGACAAAAATATATTACTTAAAAAAACCGCAAGTCCTTAAAAACATATGTACTTATATTCATGATATCGCATGATGTCAAAGATAATGATAGCAATTTTAAAACGACCAATGGCTTTCATAATTACGAAGCCAAATATAGACATTAATCAAGAATCTTTTAGGCAGACTTTAAAAAGATTAGATAGATAATGTCTTTTACTTTATAGAGGTATTCTTTGATGCATCCAGTTACGTGCAAATTATATGGGATAACTGGTGACGTGGTGCCTACTGGACCCCAAAAGGTTTTCTAGAATTTTAAACATGGAGATCAGTGAATGATACGAAGTATAACACATCTACCAAAATAAAACGATATACGCAATATCTTGATTCGTTTTTTTACTTACATATTTAAATAAACTGAAATTGTGCATATTCTCTTTGTAGATTATATATATGGAGAAATAATTAAAAAAATAGTAAATAATAGATAATGTAACTTTCAATAAAAGACTACAGCGCTTAAAAATTCGTAACCGAAAAGTTATTCCGGGTAAATTTTACATATACAAGCTCTATAATCATCACACATAGGAATATGACAAGATTTTTTTAGTTTTCTTATCAACAAAAGGCACATCTTTTTCCCTTATTTAAGCTTTCTTGAATGGGCTGATAAGTTATTGGTTTTCCTAGAATCCTCGCTATGTAAAAACGTAAATCTCGAGGGAGTTTTGAATTTGTCAAGCGTCTATTTAGCTGATCTGTTACTAATTGTTTAGAAATCTGCTTGATAAATTCTGCTCGCAAAATTTCTTTATTGCCTCTATAACTTTGGTATAGAACGAAAGAATTGACAGAGGCCTTTGTGTTCTCGCTCTTTGTATTAACGGTTCTGATATGCACTCAAATCAATTGCTATCATCACCTTCAACATTTTCGGAGGCGTCAAATTCCGATTCCATATCATATCCGTTTTCAATATCACATTTACTAACCTCTCTTTCCACGTCTCCGTACCATTTCATTAGTGTCTCCTCGAAGTTAGAATCACCAAATCGTTCACTTCTTAAAGACTTAGCTATACTCCTACAGTTACACTTATGGCGACGTGGTGTCAAAAGGACTCCTGGCGAATTTTAATTTATAGTTAAATGAAAACTACGCCTTAATTTGTTGTAAAAATGTATGTGTCAGCATAAGTACTGTTAATTTAAAGGTAGATGGAACGATAACAGCTCAATAGCAACATTCTTAAAATACCATTAGGTTAAAATCACTTGCGGTCCAGAAGCGGCCACGGCACCAGTAGAAGGCCAATACTATGCGACAAATACACCATTATAATTGCAATCTATTTTGTTTTTACTTCGTTTCAGAAAACTTAACCCATGATCCTAAATATAACCAAGGTGAAGGCCAAAACTATGACCAAACCAACGCTAGTAACACTAAGAACTCACACGTAAGCAATACAGACGAACAGGGTACTACTGTAGCAGACAATTTTAATAACCTTAATATTCAAGCTATAACATCTGAAACTTATAAAATCGGATTGGATAGGAAACCCAGTAATAGAATCCCTCTTGCTAGCGAATCAACTGCAACTAACTCAAAAGTCCTTGAAAATATTCTTGGTAGTCAGAGAAACAGTATGGCTCTACGTCGGAGTGTCACAATGGTAAATAATTCGAGCCTTGGGGCTACAAAAGGACGTTGGAAAAGTACTGGAGACGTCGGAAATAGCGCAGTAAGATATTCGATTAAGGATGACGCAAATAACTCACACATTAGCCCACAAAACCAAAATCAGCCCCCACCAGTTCCCCCAAAACCCAACAAAAATACCAGAACCCCATCTTGCCTGCCGGATTTGAGCGAAGAATTAGAAATATTATTCCACAGCAATAATTCTGTGAAGAATAGCTCTCAAAACACTGAACGGGAAAATGTGAAAAAACCAATTGGTATTGCAACCCCTCTCATTGAAACGAGTTCGAAACTACGTGGGAGTACTGGAAATCTCAAGGTGGTGTTTCAAGATTCCAAAGATGACACCAGGAGACACGGAATTACGGTTGAAGGAGATCGAGTCGTCGTCGAGCTAATATCGAATGGGAACGAGGAATCGGCATCGCAATATGAGGAAATAAGATGTGATGAGATGAAACCCAATATCGCCAAGGTAAGCGGTGAAAGATATAAGATATCCAATATCAGGCAGGACAAATCGAGCACTAACTTGAAACAATATATTTCTCAGCAACCACTGAAACGTAGTCATACTGTCATTCATCACGAAAGGCCGGGAAGTAGTACGTAAGTATAAACTATACAAGACTTTGATCGAATGATTGATCGAATCATTGATGACTAAAACACCTCACTATCACCATAACAACAACACTTCACTAAAATCTGGACGCTTTAATATAACTGTTGTCGAAACGTGCGTCAAGTTTTTAGTGAAGTGTTGTGGTTAGAGAAATAGTGAACTGCTTCAGTATTTGAGTGTTGTGGTTTGTCATTGATGACGTTTATGCGATGTCAATTTACAGACAGATGACATATTTAAGCTATCGGAAATAGACAATAAGGTTTTATAAAATATTTGCGATATTATGCACCTAAAAAAAGAGAGTTTAAAGCAAGAATTTATAAAAAGTTTCTATCGCGTAAATTAAATCACTTGATTAAAAAAGTTATAGGAGAGAATAGTGCAAGATGACATGTTTGGTTTGTTTTCCAGTTTATTTGAAGAAACAAAGAGATATATCAAACTGCTTGATCGATACTGATAGTCAACAATATTTTCTCATGTGTTTTGCAATAAAACTACCATTTTCATTAAAAGCTTTATAATAATTAACTAAAACTTATTTTATGACAAAAAAACCATCTTGCTCAAAATGACATAGTAAATCCAATACACTCAAAATGGGAAAAAGGCGAAAAATTGTTTGAAGAAGGTTGCTACTCCAGGCACACCTACTCCTGGCACAGATCACAAATTAACCACCATTTAGTCGATTTTGATCGACTAAACAAGCCATTGCAATAAGGACAAGCACAGTTCTCTTCGTCTTCGCTAAGGCTAAAGGGATCTTCTTGATTCATCCTCAACAAGTTTCCTTTTAACCACCTTGAGCTTTTTCTCTGACGTTGCTGCTTCTTTTAACGATATTTCTTTTGTTCTTGGTCTGTTTCTGGTTCTTTTCACTTTCTTTGTCGCGAAGACTTTGGTGGTATGGGCTTTCGGTTACTACTCGGTAGCTGCCAGTCTTGGATTTAGTAATGTTTCATACATTATTTTGACGAAATGGAGATACTTCCGTATGCTTCATTGAAACGTTTGGACATTTGATAAATACTGACCGTACGATTAGGGGTTTTCTCTTAACCTCTGGTTAGAGGGGGTGTGTGCAGTATATCGGTAAATAAAGAAGAACAACCGCATTTTTCTTCTTAGCTTTTATGGCTTGAATGGTTAATAAAGCTTTTTGGTCTGAATTAGGTCTGACGTGATCGATAAAATGTCGCATCCATTTTATGAACAAGTCTCCCGACATGTACCCGGATTCTTTTTGAAGTTTTAAAATTAGATAAGGATGACGGTACATATATTCCTCCAGGTCCCATGCAGGATACAACTATTGTGTGCACTTCTTTACACTCTTGGTTGCGCCAACTTGTTTTTCATCCATATTTAATATCATGGTCTTATAGATTTTATGCTCCTCGATAACTGCAAGAAAATTTTGTACCTGTAGTGTATTAAAAGCCTCAGCCTCTTAGAGCTGTGGCTTCTGGGGAACGCAATAATAATTGTCGATTGCCTTTTCGAAAAAACATATAGCCAACTTACGTTCCCTATTCAAAGGGTGTTTCATTTTTTCCGAAAGTTTTTCGTCTATTGCATTCTGTGCCCCTTCGTTTAGTCTAGATTCAAACGACCCGAAGTGTTTTTTAATACTAACAGCAATTTCATTCTTCTTGAGACCACGGCGACTTAAAACGGCAGTCAATTAATTGAACATTTTACTCACCTTCAGCCAAACCATTTTCCCCTTGTGGATATCTAGAGCTTTCTCCATGTCTACCTCATTCAAACTTCGCCTATTCCTCTTTCTCTTATGGATAAACCACGTTAAAATAAAATTATCACTTCAATCGAACATCTATAAGAAAGATAAGCATTGTTAATCGGCAAAACTGCCGAGTTTGGGGATCGGAAAATGCGCGAATGAATGTCTGGTGTGTATTGTGGTCTGGAGAAATATTTGGATCGTATTTCTTTGAAGAAAATATTGCCCTTGACGACAGGTGGTTTCAGAGGGACCACACGTCACACCGCCCGGGTCATTTCTCGGTTTGGTGACCGTTTTTGCGATTTAACATCTTTGGATTTCTGGCTGTGGCGTTATCTGAGATCACAGGTTTGTGCCAACAAGTCTGCTACCACCGAAGCATTGAAGGCCGAAGTTAGACGCTCTATCAATGAAATACCGCCACATGTATACAATACTGTTATTGCAAATTTTGTCAAAAGAGTACGCATGCGCCAGGAAAGCCATGGCGGTCATTTACAAGATAAGAAGTCCTGCGCTCTTAGTGGAACACACCTTATAAAGATTAACTTGGTACTAACACGCTGCATTCGTTTTTTACATTACACGGGTGAGGGCGCCGCGTACTCAGTACGAACCTGGCACGCAGAAAAACATTTCAACTCTATTTATTAAAAATAAACTACATCCGAGATAATCAATAATATAGTATATAGTAATAGATAAATAATAATAATGGCAGTGAATTTTCAGATCCTTATATGTAATTCAGGAACTGCTTCAAACTGAATTAGCTTATTTACAAGGACTACAAACTGTTTACAAGGTAAGGAAAGTCCTTAAAAGTGTATTAAGAGAAGTAACTTTGTTCCTTACCATGTCAACCTACAGCACTTTCATTCTTCATGATTTGACGTAAATTTGTTTTCGCTTAGGAATACATCGTTTACTTCAAGGCATCAAATGTTCTTTGCGGTTGTGATTTTCGTAAAATCTTCTGCAACTTTGAAGATATTTACAAGAACCAAACCAACTTTTATATGGCGCTGGCGGGATGCAATAATAATGTTGATGATATAGCAGAGACATTTTTGACAAATGTGAGTTGATAGTTTGCTAAAGAGTGTAAATTCATAATCATGACACACGTCACCACACAGAATAATCGCTTTACACCTACTAAAATGTATTTATTTTTCCCTAGAAAATGCTTTTCGATTTATATAAAGACTATATATTAAATAAGCCTTCATCCCATGAGCATCTAACTGGACAGTGTTCAGACGCTATCAAGGTATGCACATGAAATTATTAATTTTTCAATTACATATGACGAAGTATTTTCTTTCGTAGATTAGAGAACAGGAATTAGGCATCAACTTGGAGCTGGAAAGTTTTCTTGCAACACCGTTCCAGCGTCTTATTAGGTATCGACTTCTTTTGAGGACCCTTAATGGCGCTCTCGAGAAAGAAAATGCCCCCAGCGCTAAATTAAGAGTAACCATTGCTTATCTGGACGATTTGATAGAAGGTACCAATTTGCAAGCGAAACTGATGAATGATAAGAATATACCCTTAGACGTCACCAAAATCGGTAAGCTTCTTATGATGGACGATTGTTCCTGGAAAAATAGCGGGAAGAAATACTATGGAACTATAACACTATTCGAAGAGGTAGTAGTTTTCACAAAGAAGGTAAGACTGTCAAATCACTTATTATTTAAAATACGTACCCAGATTTAACATGCAGTCATATTCTAGACTCAAGACGATAAATACGTTTACAAGGATAGTATACACTTAGGAGACCTATATATATGTTCAATAGTGGATGAAGAAAAAGCGTTTAAGTTGCAAGATTTTACCCAGTATAAGATTAAACACGATGAGAGATTTGTGTATGACGTATTTGTCAAAACCGGAAAATTAAAAAAGGATTGGGTTAAAAAAATTGAAGACCTTTTATGGATTCAGTTCTTGAAATGCAAAAATAAATGACTGATTTACTATGGCAATTTATACTTACGTTCCGCAAATTTTTATGCTATCAATTCTGTTATCGAAAAGGTCAGCACAACGGTTTAGAAAGTAATCACTTGTATTTGAAACGTACAGCAATTAAGGAAATAAACGTGTATCAAACAGATATAGAAAATCTAAAGAAAAGAAGTCAAATTCAGCGAGTACCATACTTATAACTAAGACAGCAGGTGCTTTTTAGATTTCGTATCGGTATTACATCCAGCATTTAAATTTGTTCGAGTTCGAAATACATCGAAGAAGCAAGTGAATACATATGTTTTCCAATATTATTCAAAAAATTTTTCCTAAAATAATCACAAACATGCGGACGGTGTACTTCTGTAGGGTGAAAATCAGTTATTGTTACTAAACTATTATTATTATCCTAAAACGTATTAAAATAAAGATAACTAACTCGTGTTTGTATTTATTTTGAATGGGAACATTATTTGTGCATCGAAATACGAGCGATTCTAGTTTTATAATGGCGCCATCTTTCGGGTATGTGCTAAAATATATCGACAGTTCGGATTATGATCGAACTTTATAGATGACGCCACCTATTAATTGTAATACATAACCAGAATATAACCAATAAGGATAATTGTCGGTACCTTTGATGTTTTAGTGACCGTTTTCAAGAACCTTGTTTAGGTTAGGAATGAATGAAATATTTGTTTCAAGGGAGACATGAAAAATGTGTCCGGATTTTATCTTAAGATGAATAGCAAACGCTTGTTTGTTGTTATTTAATATACGGATGGTTATACAAAAATATAAACATTGTCACATTATTTTGAAATATATTAATAGTAGACTGATAAACAGAATTTGCTGCTAGAAAAAGTGAGATATTTGCAAAAATATTTTTGAATGAATTACATAAACAACCGTTAAATTAAAAGCAATTTATATTTATATATAAGGAAATGTATCTAGAAAATTCATGTTTAATATAATATATAATTTTCATAAAATAAATATTGTGAAAAAATCAATCAACGATTTTGAATTTATTGCATCTGATCCTACTTGTTACCTATTACCTTAAACACGATTCGTTAAAGATGGTTTTGATCTTCTGAGATAAATGCTCATACATTTTACATTCACTGCAATTACTCCATTTAAATGTCTTGCATTTCGTTCTTTAGGGAAGTGCATTTTATTTAGATTTTACAAGAGACCAAGCTATATTAATTTTTGATAAAAACAAATTAAATAACAGTTTTATTTTTCATTGCTTTACGTCCTTCCAGTGTAAGGCAGCCAAAACCAACGATAAGAAGATGCATGCTCGGTTCTTGGATCTACATACAATTAATATTGTTCTGCGTTATTTAAGTTGTTGAATTGACTAATAATAAGAGTACATTCCGTTGTTATCCTTATTCCATTAAAGAAATCACTGTTTACGTGCTAGTGCAAAACTATTTGTCAATTTCGAAGATGTGGTTTAAATAAAATTCTAGCGACTCTATGATATATATATACATGAACGTTTTGATTACCTTCTATTCATAACTCAGCGAAAGATGGCTGATGATAACTTGCATAAACATCGGTTTTGATTGTTTTAACAACGCAACTATTGAGAACATTTGAAGGTCAGTGATAAAACCCAAACAGTGCTTTTAAAGAGCGCATTTATTTATCCTGTAATGATAATAAGTCAAAGGAAGTTTGCAATCGAGAAGACTTGATTGGTTTTAATTTTACATGTTTTTCACTTTATGAACTTCATTCATAAATAGAGGTGCTGATTTCTCAGACATATCGCAACCGTCACCTTAGTGATCGTAATATTTCGAACAAAATGAAATATGTAATACTAACAAGAGAAGATTCCAAGGTGATATCAGATTAAAAGTTGGCAGATTCAATAATAATTGTCATTGTCCAACAGATTTATAAAGTAAATGGGGCAATATACAAAGAACTATAAGAATGCAGTGTAAATTAGCTCGAAAATACAATGAGAATATAAGTCCTAATCATAAATATATTATGAAATAATGTATAACAGAGTCTGCGCGTATTAAGAATATGGAATAAATCTGCATACATGTAATTGAATTTCATTGAAACTCTAGCATATCCTTAAACAACATAAAAGGTATCAACAGACCTGTGATCTGTATTGGAGCTCTAGAAAACATTTCTCGTAAAGTAAGGAGAGCGAATCAGCAACGCAATTAATTTATTTGATGAAAAGTCTTTCACTAGCCATGTGTCTGCAGTGACAAAGAATCAAGATTGTGCCTACAAACCAAACTGTCATAATCAGTATCACGGTAAGGATAGAGATTGTCAGACTTATATGAGAGGCAGTTAAGAAATCTCCTTAGGATTTTCTTCAGGTAATAATTGATGATGATGATAGTGAGGATATCAAACGGTAGACATTTTTGAATACAGAATCGCTGGGGAAATTCTTGCAAATTCGAAACAAAGATCCAAATAATTTAGAGGCTGAAGAATACGTTGTTTCCATGTTTGAAGAAAATGACAATTGCCCATCGAACGGCGCACTGGTATCCCTGTCTAGCGTACTTTTGGGAGGGCAGCATTAAACACAGTATAATAAAATGTCTGAGGATTAGAAGGATGAAAGTAGGCAACTACTGCATATTCATCAACGTCTACTTGAATAGCATTAGAAGAGCATGAATCATTAATTGTTGTGATTATTTCTCTGTAGATTTAGAACGTCAGAAATCGAAGTAATACTACGTTTAAAGATCGTCAGCATAAGCAAGAACGTTGCCATCAAGGGAAAACGACAGATATTTTACACAGACGTTAAAAAAAGGTGGACCTAAGTTAGATTGGTGCTAAGCAAATAGTCTAAGTCCCAATCTGAGCAAGAGCTGCTGGAGTGTAGCATTTTCTTATTCAGGTGTCCTATCATGCTGGAAATTATTAACTTCCACGAGTTTTTTCGGTGTGCGATCTGATATTAAGATCGCATTTGATACACATATGAATTCCATCAGTCACATCGAACAAGACACTTGGCTTCATTTATAGTGTTCTTAGTGTTATCAACAGTTTCACCAACATCGACCCAATCAAAGCGTTATATAACGCCTTCGTTTTATGGAATCTAATTTATATGGTTCACGAATATATGTTTGGATTGCGTACATTGAAGATTTCTAAAATTTATATCATTGAAACTGGATGGAATGCACCCACCTAATGCTACTTGCCAAAATACGTTATTACAACGGCATGGATCACAGTCTCTATTAAACTACCTGATGAACCTAGTGTTAAATTATTATGGAACACTTATCTCAACAAAATAGACCCAGAACTTTTACTATCCCGACTGCCACTTAGTGTACCACGTTCTGCATCCAGATATACTACCTTAACTTTTCTAATTTCTGCGGTTCACATAATCTGCTATTGTAAGCGCCAGTCTTTGCTAGGTGTAGAAGTACTAACAAATATTTTGAAGGGGTCTACATTAGTGATGTTTCTTGAATGTCCTGGATAGGACCAAAATATATATATATATATATATATACAAATGTAATGTCTTGTGACTGGGTGTTTCCAGTTGGGCTGACAAGCATCTATTATTATTATTATAATCCTTTTTATAATAAATATATATATTTAGATCATCTTATCTAGTTTTTATACGTATTTCATATTTATATGTTTGTGAAATTGCGACTGTTCAAGTATTCAATATAACATCGAAAATAAATAATAAGTTCGACAGTTGACTTCCTGCCTTTGTACGCAGTCACGTAGAGAGGAGAAAAAAAATAATATTCCAAGATATTAATTTTTGATTGTTGTATTAAATTCCAATAACAATTTTTAGAGCAATCATGCGCTCTAAAAATCAGATACAATAAGACGAGAAAAAGCGATAGGCACTTTAATATCTTTTAATACCCACTTGAGATAGGTTGATATTGTTTTACATATGTCTGACATATTTCATTAGCTTAAATTATGTATGTACATTTAAAAATAAACCAGTTTACGCTATAAATACTACATATAATTGATTATTAGCTTTACTATGTTTTAAAGCCGCAAACAATCCTAAGGTTAAAAAAAAATAGTTTCAGCTTAATAGTATTGCGGCGTACAGGAATTGATATCAACTTTCTTATTTTATGTTTAATAGTACAATTTTTATCGATTTATTGAACTTCTCCTATGATTTACTTAACTTGCATTATGATTGACTATATCTAAACTTAGTTTTTGAAGTATTTAAGTAACCAAAACTAGTTTTTCTCATACAAAACGCTAAACACACTATTTTTTAACTTATCACATTTTGTTACCTTCTCCACAGTTGTTTAAACCAGCATTGTTTATAATTTTATAACTTAGGCTATCTCTTAATTTCTTCATGAAATCTTTCATTTTATCGAAATGCCAAAAACAAAACATAATAGCAAATCAAAATTTGAAACACATTGAAAACATTATACAACATTGGACAATATTGCACTGCGAGGATTACTATTACTTTATTATATTAGTCTCTAACATAATACTGTTTTATTGTAAACTTGAATGTGTAGAGTATACCCATCTTTTGAGTACATTATTATTAACAAATCGTGTATTAATTTAGTTCAACGTTTTAATTTTGTTTCATTTTAATGTATTTCCTTATCTCGAATGGAATAAGACCAACAGCAGTTCGATAGGACTATCCGCTGTCTAGATATTGTTTTTTTTCCGCTTTTCGAGCATTTGACCGCATTGTGCGTTGGGAACAATAAACTGCGTATTTTCGATAACAAACAGATTTTGTTGCAGGAGCAGGAACGTGTTTTGAAAAATGTTTTTCAGTCAATCTCAGAGATTCTGTCTTCTAAATTACTTTTTAATCCTATTTTGGTTTTATATAGAATTAATGAATTTGAAACACATCCAATAAGTATACTTCCTGCCCCTTTTTTGAGCGACCTGATAGCTGTACAAGTACTGATATAGATGATCGATGCCAATCCTTTTTATATAATAACAAACTCTCATCCATCGTAACACTTCTTCTTGGAACGTATAAACTAGAACACCATTTATGTTTTTATAAATAGGCAAGAATTTTTTGAGCTATGGATGTGGGGGTGTTCGTGGATTAGGTGTCATTATTGGAGTGCAATTTTTTATAAATAAACATAGCTGAGAACTCAATAATCAAACCATCAATTGGTTGACCAATACATTCTTTGCGAGCTTCGTATATATTCTTTTCAAAACTAGAACGTAAAGAAAAATTTGGATCATTTCTGCACGCACTGGTGACAATACAGTATGCAATATGTCGTCCTGGTTGTCCTTCCGCACAGCAATTAGTCTGTGTAACCAACAAACTTACTAACAAATGAAAACCGATAACTAGAAAACTACGATTTTGATGAAACTTTAGGAACTAAAAGCATATGTCAGTATAAGTACAACACAGTTTTTAGCTGTTGAATCATCGGACCATTTCGGAATAGAATTCTCTCCAAAAGAATTCTTCCATCTTCAAATTTTTGTGAATATCTTGGGAACTATAAGAGATACATATTTTTTTTCTAAGAACATAGTTTGAATTACTTACTTAGTCTCAGGGATGATGTAAATTAATTTCGAAGAAAACATAAGATGGGGGACAAGATACTACACCCCCCGTTTTTGCCATAATTTCTTTTTCATTATTTATCAAAATTAAAGTAGGTTTTGTATATAAAACGGTGTTGTACAAAAAAAATGTAGACAGGCAAACATTGGACGGCGCCAGGCCTGGGTGTACGGTGGTACAAGTGATTTCAAGATATCTTTCACTGCTTTTGCTATGTGAGATGACGCATTGTCGTGTAACTAGGTCACTTTGCCATGTCTTCTGCCCCATTCTGGTCGTATCTGAATTAGTCCGTGGTTCAAGTTAATCATTTGTTGGCGATAGCGTTGTGTATTAACGGTTTCTCCGGGCTTCAAGAGTTCACAATACACAATCCTGCCCTGGTTCCACGAGCCACAGAGCATGGTCTTGTTGCCGAAGATATTTGGCGCTAGTGTTGAAGGATAGGCTTCGCCAGGTGAGAGCCGCGACTTTTTTCGCTTCTCCAATGCTCGTAAACGTCTCCAGGTTGTTTTTTGTGATACATCTAATGCTTCTGCTAATTGCTATTAAGGTTGGGTCGTCATAAATAACTCCTGCAATGTTGGATCCTTCCAAAGCGTCACCGTTTTTCACATTGAAATCATCACTTTTAAATTGTCGAAAGCATCTTCTACCAGAAAGCGATGACTTTCAACAGCATTTTCCTTTTGCTAAAATGAGGTAAGTAGTGCGTGCCGCAAATGTCCTTTTCAGGCACAAAACTCGACGTGATCACTGAGCAAAGACGCTAATCTTCGGAGGACTGAACCTGTGTGTAGTTGTACTTTAAATGTCAGACGAAAAAAAATGACGTATGTGTCAAATTAATACGCTGCGTATTTTTCGCTGGCGCCATCTCTTAGTTAAACCGGAAAAATGTACGCATGCACCTGGTATATGTTAGTTCAATGAGAGCGTTTATCTCCGATCAGATATTTATATTAAATAATTAAGAAAGTTAATTAGGACTGTGGCACATCGCAATTGAGGGATATCTAAAGCATGGATGATTATCTCGTAGGATAAAGTCATTGTTGTAGATCATTACTTTTGTAGAGATAACAGTCCTCAAGTTTTCAGTGTAACGATTCAAACTAAAGCTCTATTTGCATCCAGCTGTTTGTTTGCGACAGTATATTATACTTTAAAATCTTCAAATTTAGTGGTCTGGTATAAATTTTTATTGACGATATTTTATGTAGCTATCCTTTGCCTAGTCGCTCAGCTTCAGTAAGATTTTAAGAATCATGGAAGGCGATACAGTTAAAAATCTTCTCGATAAGTACGAAACTCTGAATAAGCGCACAGAGCATGTACCCAATACTAACCATTCTAACGGTAAGTCGTTTACTTTTTTTCTACTGCCAAAACTCGTGCACGCCTTCTTAACCTTTATAACCATGTAATTTAGAGGAACGCTTAATAGATAGTCCTATGATTCTACATCTTTTTGAAAAGTAATAAGCGTTTCAAAGAAGTGTGCAAATTTAATTCGTACGTAATTGATATTTTAATCTATTGACTTTAATAAAACTAGTACAAAAGTTTTGTTACAGCAATAACTCTTGCTGATACCTGTGCGATTTTGACTGGTAAAGCCGAATATGCTATTGTGTGCTTCTTGTAATTGTATGATTTACCACAAAACTGGCAAATTCTTATACATACATTTTTATACGTATTTAATGCTCCAAATATCTATTTTTATCAATAAAATGCTGCTTTAACCATTCAGTATTAATCTCAATAAATGCAATAATTAATGGTGGAAGGGTAAGGGAGTTGATTTGGATGTGACGCATTTTGTTCTGAATTGTTCATTTCCTTACTATCGTATTTGAAGTGCATACCTGTATTCTATTAAAATTCCGAAATAATAACGATTTTGAAATGACTGCTAGACCGTTATAGTAAATACCAATAAACATATAGCATATAGCCGCTTGAACGAAGAAAATATTATCTACGGTACATGGATAATACAACTATGTATATATATACGAAACACATTATTTACACCTACTATTACGTAACACAAATTAAATAAATAAGATTGATAAAAAGTAGTATTACGTAGGTTTCCACATTTATCTCGGTGAAAGATATTCGTCTTCATGAAAAAATCTTCGATCAACGAATCTGCCGGTGTATTAAATTAAAAATTTAAAGATATATACATTCAAACGGACAAATTTCACTGAAAAAAAAACAGAAAATGTTTTAATTATTAATGCAAATTGTACATTATTTGTTAGTGTATTAATCTGCTTTCTGCATATCAAGATAGCGTGTGGACAATCATTGACTTACACAGAAATGGGTTTAATTCGTATTTGGCCCGACAAAAATTGCTCAATTGCAAGGATAGCAAATTTAGGCGGTACATGTCTTGTAATTCACAATTTCTTAAATAAAGGCGAAAATTACGGAAAGGCACGCAAATCTAAAGGGCCTGAAGCGATAATAGAACATAATTAATAATAGAACACAACTTTAAGGTTTGTATCAAACTCAGCAATGACTGCCAGGCAAACGGCACAAGCAGCAGGTAGAAACATCAAACTGCGAAAGGTTCAACGTCTTCTGAAAGCAACTGAAAATGAAAAAGACTGCAAAGAAAACTTCCTTTAACGCGTCAGAATAAAGAAGCCAGATTAGCATTCGCAACCGCGCGTTTACATTGGCGTAAATGCTGGAGAAAAATCATTTTTGCTGATGAGGAAAAGTTTAATTTAGATGGTCCTGATAGCTATCAGCGTTATTGCCATGATCTAATAAGGGAGGAAGTAGTTCTGAATCGTAAGCAGATGGGTAGTGATAGTGTAATGATATGGGCAGGTATAGGTATAATGGAAGAATTTACATG
The DNA here is from genome assembly GCA_023509865.1 of Trypoxylus dichotomus. Classification (NCBI taxonomy): domain Eukaryota; kingdom Metazoa; phylum Arthropoda; class Insecta; order Coleoptera; family Scarabaeidae; genus Trypoxylus; species Trypoxylus dichotomus. Next base: position 8,283,949 of record CM042076.1, on the reverse strand, counting down.
AAGTTCTGCAATGGCAAACTGAATAGCGCTAATCATATAAATCTTATCGTCGATTAATATGATGACATTAAAATTATCCTTACATCGCGTGTTTGTGTCCCAAGTGGTGATAGAGATAGTGAAATCTGTTTATCGTATATAGAAAAAATATGCAAACTTGATATGCTTAACTAAACAATTAAATTTCTTTAATAAATGCAGTGTCCTATACTCTATTCGTACACCGAAAGAGACACCTACATAAATTTTATGGAAAGGAAATTTAACAGAAAATGTGTTACCGTAATGTAATAACTAGAGACCGAATTATATGGAAAGTGCAAAAACTTAATTTGATTCATTTATTATATTTTACGTCTATATTAAAGTTAATTAGAGTTAATTAACTTTAATCAGTGTAAGACATCTACAAATACACGTAAAATATAATAAATAAATGAAATCAAATAACACATGGGCTGAAAAGTCCCGGGCCTAACACATAGATGACGCTAGTTTTATTGCATTCACCTTTCTCTCAGTTAGTACTAACCATCAAAAGACAGCTGTTAAAATTTCATGATACTCTATTCATTAGTTTGTGAGTTATTGTGCTAAGAGTCACGCTACTTTTGTTATTTTCAAAACAATGGAGCAAAAACAATTTCGTGTTTTAATTTTACACTGCTTCTGGATGGGAAAAAATACCGTTCAAGCGAAGCAATGGCTTGAAAAGTGTTATGGGGACTCCGCTCCATCAGAAACAACAATAAAACGTTGGCTTGCTGACTGCAAACATGGTCGTAGAGACACCGATGATGCAGAACGCAGTGGACGTCTAAATGAGGCGGTAACACCAGAAAACATCAAAAAAATCCACAAAATCGTTCTGAATGATCGAAAAGTGAAGTTGCGTGAGTTAGCTGACATCGTAAAGATATCAAAAGAACGTATTGGCTTTATATTGCATGAGCATTTGACTATGAGAAAGCTCTGTTCAAAGTGGGTGCCGCGTTTGCTCACTGTTGACGAAAAACAAGAACGTGTTGATGATTCTGAGCAGTGTTTGGCAATGTTTAAACGTAACAAACCGGAATTTTTGCGTCGATACGTGTCAATGGATGAAACATGGATCCATCACTTCACTCCGGAATCAAAACGATCGTCATCTGAGTGGACAGCAACTGGTGAACCTCGTCCAAAGCGCCCGAAAGCACAACAATCGGCTGGAAAGGTTATGGCCTCGGTATTTTGGGATGTGCGTGGTGTAATATTCATCGAGTATCTTGAGAAAGGAAATACCATCAACAGTGAATATTATATTGCGTTATTAGAGCGTTTGAAGGTCGAAATTGCAAAGAAACGATCGCGTATGGCAAAGAAAAAAAAATTATTTCATCAAGACAACGCACCGTGTCACAAGTGAATCAAAACAATGGCAAAACTACATGAATTGAACTTCGAATTGCTCCCACATCCACCGTATTCGCCAGATTCGGCTCCCAGCGACTACTGGCTGTTCGCAGACCTCAAAAAAATGCTCGCCGGTAAGAAATTTCGCACGAATGAAGAGGTTATCGCTGAAACTGAGGCCTATTTTGAGGCAAAAGATAAATCGTTCTACAAAAGTGGTATTGAAATGTTAGAGCGGCGCTGGAATGATTGCGTTGCTCTTGATGGAGATTACGTTGATGAATAAAGCTAATTTTGAACCAAAAAAAACGTGTTTTCTTTGTTAGGCCCGGGACTTTTCAAAATATATAGCGTGACTCTCGTATATAAACGTACGATATAGGCGCCATAAATTCTCGGCCTGATATAGAGAAAAGAAACTTGGAACAATATAAGAAATTTTATTTTTTAAAGTAATCTCCGCTAACTTCTATATACTTATTATAATGACTAATTTCGATACCCTTGTAAAGACAATCTTTTTCTGTCGTCCGTAAAACGACTTCTCCTAAGGTCTTTTGTTAAGTTAGAAAACAAATATAAATCACAAGGAGCCATATTCGGACTATACGGTGGATGTTCCAATTCTTAAAAGCCAGATTCGCGGATGGCTGTTTGTGAAAAGGCAACAGTATAGACGGGAGCATTGTCGTGCAATATTCGCACACCTTCTGTCATTTTTCCCCGGTATTTTGGAGGAATACTGTCCTTAATTTATGTAATAAAGACGCCGTTCACAGTCCTATTGCGCTATTTAAAGTAAATTAGCAAAATGACGTCACAATCCCAGAATATTGTGGTGACAACCTTTTACGTTGATTGAACGATTTTCGTTTGAAGGTCGCCTTCACTTCATGGCCCCCCTTCGATAGAGGATGTTAAAGCACAACCATTGTTTCATCCCCTGTGACAATGGACTCCAATATCGGTTTTGGGTCATCTCCACATATATTTGAAAACGACTGCGCACATTCCACCCGGCGTTCATATTGGAGAGCAGAGAGAAGTCGTGGTACCCATCTTGCACTAACTTTTTCATACCCAAATGGTCATGGAGAATTCGGCGAATACTTGTTTCGGATATGTTTGTTATAACTGCTTCACTTTCAAATGGTGATCTTCTAGCACTAGATCTTAATCAATAATTGAAATTTATTGAAGCGTTATCACTTCAATTCGTCGACCCGACCGTTCACAATCCTACAGAGACTCTTGCCTCAAACTGAAACATTTGGCCCACTTTTTTACAGTGTAATACGAAGACGAGGAATCACCTTAAACGCAGTGTAAGCGCTATTTTATGTGATTAAGCGTCACGTTGGTTGGTTGGCTACTAAGAACCAGCACTCTTCAAACCGTCATATTCATAGCATAGATTTTGCGCATGTGCATGTATGCCGGAGATTGAGCACGCTTGAACCTGTATAAGCCTGTCAGGCCGAGGATTTATGGTGCCTGCCTCGTATATATAAGGGTGTACAGGTCATGTACAATCTAAATGATTTGTATACAATCGAATTTTAAACAATTTTTCCCATTACTTGTGCCTAGCCGATACCCAATTGTGCTAAAGTACTATCTATATCTTGGTACTATGAAATGAAGGCGTATAAAAGGTTTGATCTTGTATATCAGTGTAATCTATTTTATTCTCTACTTTATTCCAGACAAGTTAAGTGACAGGTCAAACAGTATTTTAACCAATAGCAAAAATGTTGGACAAGACAACGTTAGCGCCTTTGGTGGTGTACATATAGACGGTACAGATGAAGCTATAAAGCATACCACTACAGCAGAACGAATTAGCAAATTTACTAAGGCAACGTCCAAAGACAGGTTGTCTAGAAAAGCCAATGCTAGGTTGTATCATGTTATTAAACTAATTGTAACTAATCAAATGCTTTTAGGGATGTTTCTGATTGTAAGAGAAGCAAATCGCTCGAACGTCAAATGGCTACAAAGCTGAATGAGTCGGCCTCTTCGCATGTAAGAGAACGTTGTAGAAGTACTAAAAGAATCAACTATATAGGGAAACATATGAACAACGCGGATGACGTAGATGCTAATTCACAAAATCGACCTTCCCCAAAACCCATCCATCCCGACATAAATGTAGCAGATCCACAAAACCGAATACCAGCTCCTCTCCTTTCTCCAAATCCCAATTATGCCAACAAAATGCAATCTGACGTAATAAAACCTCCGAAGAAGGGCATCGCTAGTACTATACTTACTGATGCCGAAAATCTGATGTCGTCTCCACCGCCTCCCCCGATGCCCATGTACAACACCCTAGTAAAACGTCGGCAAAAGAATGTCGCAAACAAGAATCTACAAAAGAGAATGTCGGTCCCAGTATTTTTCTCACCGTCGGTAGATACGAACGAAATCCATTCTGATGTAATACGACGTCCGAACAAGAATACAGAAAATAACACAGGTACTGATCCACAAAAGCGAAGGTCGATCCCACTGTTTCTCCCATCGTTCCAACGTACAAACGAAATACAATCTGACGCAATAAGGTCTCCGAACAAAAATGTTCTGATGCAATTGTCTGTAATACGATACCACTCTTGTTGCAATATGTTACACAACTCACTTAAACTCTTTGGTGTCCTTTCAATTATCTTAATGTCAACATTACCATTACGTAAACTTTTAAAAATATAATACAGAGGAGATGAATAACCGTAAACGTAGTCTAAACGTTGTTTTAGGTGATTAAGCGTCACGTTGGTTGGTTGGCCACTAAAAACTACTACTCTTAGAACCGTCATGTTTATAGCGTAGACCTCCCGTATGTGCATGCACGCCGTGACGGAGTTTGAACGCGTTTGAACCTGCATAAGCCTGCCAGGCCGAAAATTTATGGCACCTACCTCGTATATATAAGGATGTACCGTCGCAGGTCTTGTACAATCCAAATGATTTACATGCAATCAAATTTTAAAAATTTTTTTCCATTGCATGTGCCTAGCCAATACCCATTTATACTAACGTGTTTTATATCTTACGTTTATGAAATAAAGGCCGATTATTATTATTAAAACTCACCTTCTTTAGTTTAAAAAGATTGATTCTGTATATCAGTGTAATCTGTTTTATTCTCACTTTATTCCAGACAAGTTAAGTGACAGCCCTAACAGTATTTTAACCAATAGCAAAAATGTTGGACAAGACAACGTTAGTGCCTTTGGTGGTGGACATATAGACGGTACAGATGAAACCGTAAAGCATACCACTACAGCAGAACGAACTAACAAATTTATTAAGGCAACGTCCAAAGACAGGTTGTCTAGAAAAGCTAATGCTAGGTTGTATTATGTTATTAAATTAATTGTAACTAATCAAATGCTTTTAGGGATGTTTCTGATTGTAAGAGAAGCAAATCGCTCGAACGTCAAATGGCTACAAAACTGAATGAGTCGGCCTCTTCGCATGTAAGAGAACGTTGTAGAAGTACTAAAAGAATCAGGAACTATGTAGGGAAACATACGAACAACGCGGATGACGTAGATGCTAATTCACAAAATCGACCTTCCCCAAAACCCATCCATCCCGACGAAATCCAATCATATGTAAAATGTTCAAACATAAATGTAGCAACACCACAACCTTCTCCAAAACCCATTTATGTTGACGAAATCCCACCTGACGTAAAAGGTCCAAATAAAAATGTAGCATATATTACATTTATGGATCCACAAAACCGAATACCAGCTCCTCCCCTTTCTTCAAATCAAAACTATGCCAACGAAATGCAATCTAACATAGTAAAACCTCCAAAGAAGGATGTCGCAAATACCACGATTACGGATCCCGAAAACCGGATGTCGATTCCACCGCCTCCCCCGATGTCCATGTATAACGTCCTAGTACAACGTCGGCACAAGAATGTCGCAAATAGGAATCTGCAAAAGCGAATGTCGGTCCCGGTATTTTTCTCACCGTCGGAAGATATGAGCGAAATCCATTCTGATGCAATAAGACGTTCGAACAATAATGCCGAAAATACAGGCACTAATCCACAAGACCGAAGGTTATATAGGGAATCCAGTGCTAAGATTCCTCATGCTAGTGAATCAAGTGTAGCTAACTCAAAAGGCTTTAAAAATGTTGCTGGTAATCAGAAAAACAATATAACTCTAAGTCGGTGTGTCACAATGGCAAATAATTGGAGCCTTTGGGGTATAAAAGGACGATGGGAAAGTACTGATGACGGCTATAGCGCAATAAGATATCCTACTAAAGATGACGCAGATAACTCACCCATTTGCCCACAAAACCTAACGCCATCCCCACCACCTCCTCCAAAACCCAATAATGTTAACATAACCCCGTCTTGCCTGCCGGATTTGGACGGAGAATTCGAAACATTATCCAAAAGCAGCAATTCTGTGGAGAACAGCTCTCAAAATACTGAACGAGAGGAGATGCAACGAAATCAAACAGACAGTGATATGGGATCCCAGAAAAATGTAAAAAAACCGATTGGTATTGCAATCCCTCTCATTCAAAAGGGTTCGAAACTACGTGGAAGTCCACAAAATCTCAAAGTGGTGTTGCAAGATTCCGCAGGTAATACCAAGAGACACAGAGTTATCGTTGAAGGAAATCGAGTTATCATCGAGCCACTATCGAGTGAGGACGAGGAATCAGCAACGAAATACGAGCAAATACTGGAACGTAGTAATACTTACATTAATGACGAAAGGCCAAGAAGCACTAGGTAAGTTTAAAGTATATAAGACCTTTATGGAATGATTGATGTCATTGGTGACTTCTTCGCAACATCAACACTTCACTAAAATCTGGACGCTTTAATATAACTACTGAAGATGATAGCTTAGTTGTCGAAACGTGCGATTTTAGTGAAGTGCTATGGTTAGAGAGAAAGTGAACTATTTCATTGTATCACTGCAGCAGAGTTTGAGTTTTGTGATTTGTCATTGATGACGTTTATGCTATGTCAATTTACAGACAGATCACATATTTAAGCTATGGGAAATAGACAATGAGGTTTTAAAAAATATTTGCATATTATGTACCGAAAAAAGAAAGTTTAAAGCAAGGATTTATAAGAAAACTCTCTAACGCGTAAATTAAATCACCTAATTAAAAAAAATATATAGGGGACGGGAGGGTAAGATGACATACGAGGGGAGGTTCAGAAGTTCGTGGAATGAAAGGGTTTTAAATAAAATAGAACAATAAATCTATTTTTCCTTTTCAATATAATCACCCTTAAGCACAATACATTTATTAGATCTATGAATTAATTTTTCTAAACCATCATAGAAATATTTTTTATCTTTCGCCTCAAAATGGGCCAAAGTTGACTCCTTCACCTCATTGTCGTCGGAGAACTTTCTTCCACGTAAGTCTTTTTTAAATTGGGAAACAAATAAAAATCACTAGGTGCCAGGTATGGACTGTAGGGTGAATGGACTATTGATTGGAAGCCATGTTTGTGCAGAGCAGCCATTGCAACCTTGCTCTTATGAACCGACGCATTGTCTTGCAAGAGCAGCACACCCTTCGTCAATTTTCCTCGACGTTTTTCCTTGATGGCCTCCTTTAATTTTTCTAATATCGCTGCGTAATATTCTCCGGTTATGCTCCTACCTTTTTCCTTGTAATCAATCAATAATATCTCCTCACAATTCCAAAAAACAATAGCCATCAACTTTCCAGCCGATTCTAACACTTTGAATTTCTTTGGCGGTGGTGTCCCCTTTTTATGCCATTGCATGGATTCCTGTTTGGACTCAGGCACAGAGTAATGAACCCATGTTTCCTCTCCGGTAACGATCCGCTCCAAAATCTGTGCAGGTTTGTCTCCACACAGCCCCAAAAATTGCTTGGACGCACAGACGCGCTGCTGTTTCTGCAACGGCGTGAGCATTCTCGGTACCCATCTTGCACTGACTTTTGTCATACCCAGGTGGTCATGTAGGATATGCAAAAAGGTGGTATCTGATACTCCAACTAATGCAGATAATTGTTTTTTCTTCAAACGGGTATCTTGCAGTAGAAATTCTTGCACTTTTTCGACGATGTCTGATGTGGTGGCCTCAACTGGCCGTCCTGAGCGGGGGTAGTCTTCAATCGGCTCCCGACCATGTTTAAAAAGACCATGCCACTTATAAATCATTGATTTACTAGGGCATTGTTCCTCATAAACGGTTTCCATTTCATTCAATATGGTTTGAGCGTTCTTTCCTTGCTTTGTAAGGAACTTTGTCACAGTACGGTGTTCAATTTCCTCCATAGTTTCAGTTTTCTTCCGGATTGACTTGTTTAGCGAACAACTATTCGTAAACGACTGACGCTATAGGTCTGCAACTTAACTTATATACTAATCTCTAATTTGGTTTGTTTTCGAGTTCATTTGAAGAAATAAAGAGTTAATTCAAAATGCTCGATCGATACTGACTGTCAACAATATTTTATCAGACGTCTTGCAATAAAACCACCATCTTTATTAAAAGCTTTGTTATAAATAACTAAAACTTATTCTTTGACAAAAAGCCATCTCGCCCAACCGGATCGGACAAAATGACATAATAAGTCTAATACAATCAAAATGGGCAAATGACGAAAAATACATCATTTGAAGAAGGTTGCTACTCCTGGCGTAGTTCATAAATTAAACTCTAGGCTTTTCTAGATAGACCTGGGCATTCGACATGATTTTTGACAAAATTTTTATTTTAGCCGCCATTCATTCGATTTTGATCAACTGAACAATCCATTGCAATAAAGACAAGCACAGTTTTCTTCGTCATCGCTAAGGCTAAAGGATTCTCCTTCTCCACTTGATTCACTTTCAACAAGTTTCCTTTTAACCACATTTCCTCTGCTTTTTCTCTGCTATTGCGGCTTCTTCTCACTTTATTCTCCTTTAATTTATCTTCCAAGACTTTTCTTTTAACAATATTTCTGTGGTTCTTGCTCTGTTGCTGGTTCTTTTCATTTTCTTCGTCGCTGAAGCTTTGAAGGTATAGCCTTTTTGGTAACTGCCAGTCTTGCATTTGGTAGTGTTTCTCACATTATTTTGACAAAGTGGAGATATTTCCGTTAAAATTTGATGAATGTCATCCCTTAAACTGGGAGGACAAGTTTAGTCTGTTGGAGATATGTACATTTGCTGTAAGACCTTCTCGATCCTTTGTAGATTCAAAAATAATGATTACATGTTACTAAACCAGGTAAAAACATATGGTCGGGAAAAGTATTAGCGTTAAATGGCGATATTCTCGTTACACAGAAACCACTCGATGCTTCATTGAAAAGTTTGGACACTTGATACATATTGACCGTACGGTCTAGATTCTCTCTTAACATCTGAGTGACAGCACGTTTGTAATACTTATGCAGAGGGTCAAAATGGGCTACACCCAGTGGTTAGAGGTGGTATATGCAGTGTGTCGGTAAACGAAGAAGAACAACCGAATTTTTCAAGGCTTCATAGCTCTTATGACTTGCATGACCATCTATGGTTAATAAAGCTTTTTGATCTGAACTAGGTTTGACGTGACCGATAAAATGGCGCATCCATTTTACGAACAATTCTCGCGTCATGTAGCCTAAATAAAAAAAAAGTTATAAAAATTATGAATTATGGTATATATTGTAATGATATAAATTTATATAATTACAATATATTCGTTCAGGACTCATGCAGCGTACAATTATTGTGTGTACTTCTTAGGGCTCTTGATTGCGCCAACTTGTTTTTTGCCTCTTTGAGCGAGTACTTTTGGTGGCATGTATGGATTCGTCCATATTGAATATCATGGTCTTATGCATTTTATACTCATTGACTGTTTTGTCCAGTTTAGCAAAAAGATGTTCTACCCGCAGTCTGTTAAAAGCCTCAGCTCTAGCAAGAGACGTGGCTTTTGGGAAACGCAATGATAATTGTGGATTGCCTTGTTGAAAAACATGTTGCACTCTCTGCCCCTTTGTTTAGTATAGATTCTGTTATACTTGAAACCACAACGTAAAATTTCAGTCGATACATTGAACATTCTGTTCGCCTTCAACTAGCCCATTTCTCTCCCTTCGACAGCTTGTAGAACTTTTTCTATACCTACCTCATTCTAATTTCCCCTATTCGTCTTTCTCTTATACGGATAAGCCATCCTAAAATAAAACTATCACTTCAGTCCAACATGTATAAAAAGCACAGGCATCGGCAAAACAGCTGCATTTGGCGCCCAGAAAATCCGCGAATGATTCATCACGAAGCAATGCATCCGAAATGTGTCACTGTCTGGTGTGCATCGTGGCCTGGAGAAATAATTGGACCGCATATTTTTGAAGATGCGGAAGGTTATGCAGTAACGGTGAATGGCGAACATTGTCGTGTTATGATAACGCACTTGGAAAATATTGCTGATGACGACATGTGGTTTCAGCGGGACGGTGCCATATATCATACCACCTGTGAACATTGACTGTCTTGCACGAGTTTACTCCTGGTTCATATTTCGGTTTGATGACCAGAATTGGCCGCCACGTTCTTGCGATTTAAAACCTTTGGACTGCTGTCTGTGGGGTTATCTGAGGTCACAGGCTTATACCAGCAAGGCCGCGACCGCCGAAGTATTGAAGGCCTAAATTAGACGCTCCATCAATAAAATACCGCCACGTGCATACAATACTGTTATCACAAATTTTGTGAAAAGAGTATGTACCAGCAAAGGTATGGCGGTCATTTACAAGATAGTTTCATACAAAATGTCCAAATGTCCAAATGTATACATCCTAAATCAATAGATATTTCAATACCTTGCTACAGAAAACCATGTTTTATTGAACCTTAAAGTCTTGCGCTCTTAGTGGAATAGCCTTTACAAAAATTCGCTTGGGACTAACACGCTGCATCCGTTTTATTACATTACACGGGTGAGGGCGCCGCGTACTCAATACGAAGCTGGCACGCGGAAAAACATTTCAACTCTATATATTAAAAATAAGCTCCATCCTAGATAATCACATAACGGCACTGAATTTTCAGATCATTATTTGTAATTCAGGAACTGCTTCAAACTGAATTAGCTTATTTCCAAGGACTACAAACTGTTTACAAGGTAAGGAAAGTCCTTAAAAGTGTATTAAGAGAAGTAACTTTGTTCCTTACCATGTCAACCTATAGCACTTTCATTCTTCATGATTTGACGTAAATTTGTTTTCGCTTAGGAATACATCGTTTACTTCGAGAGATCAGATATTCTTTCCAGTTCTGATATTCGTAAAATCTTCGGTAACTTTGAAGATATTTACAAGAACCAATGCGACTTTTATATGGCACTGGCGGAGTGTAATAACGATGTTGATGATATAGCAGAGGCATTTTTGAAAAATGTAAGTTGATTGTTTGGTAAAGAGTGTAAACTCATAATCATGACATACCTATTAAAATGTATTTATTTTTCTCTAGAAAATGCTTTTCGATTTATATAAAGACTATATATTAAATAAGCCTTCATCCCATGAACATCTAATTGGACAGTGTTCAGACGCTATCAAAGTATGTACATGAAGTATTTCATTTTACAATTACATATGCTCAAGTATTTTCTTTCGTAGGCTAGAGATCAGGAATTAGGCAACGAATTGGGGCTACAAAGTTTTCTTGCGGCACCGCTCCAACGTCTCATTAGATACCGACTTCTTTTGAAGACTCTGGATGACGCTTTCGAAAAGGAAATTGCCTCCAACGCTAAATTAACAGTAGCCATTGCTTATCTGGACGATTTGATAGAAAGCACCAATTTGCAACCGAAACTGATGGTTGATAAGAGTATACCCTTGAATGTCACCAAAGTTGGTAAACTTCTTATGATGGACGATTGTTCCTGGAGGAATAGCGGACAGAAGCACTATGGAACCATAATACTATTCCAAGAGTTAGTAGTTCTTACAAAGAAGGTAAGACTATCACATCACTTAGTATTTAAAATAAGTATCCAGTTTAAACATGCAGACATGTTCTAGATTCAAGACTATGAAGACAGTTACAAGGATAGCATACGCTTAGAAGACCTACGCATATGTTCAATAGCGGAAAGAAAAAAAGAGTTTCAGTTGCAAAATTTTACCCAGTATACGTTTAAACACGATGAGAAATTTGTGTATGACGTATTTGTCAAAACCGCAAAATTAAAAAGAGACTGGGTTAAAAGAATTGAAGACCTTTTATGGATTCAGCTCATGAAGTGCAGAAAGAAATAAATGACTGATTTGCTTCGGCAATTTATACTTCCGTTCCGCAAATTCTTATGCCATCAATTCTGTTATCGAAGGGGCCAGCGCAAGAGTAACTTTTTGCGGTTTAGAAAGTAATGACTTGAATTTGAAACGTACAGCAATTAAGAAATAAATGTGTATCAAACAGATATCGAAACTCTGAAGAAAAGAAGTCAAATTCAGCGAGTACCATACTTATAACTAAGACAGCAGGTGTTTTTTAGATTTCGTATCGGTATTACATCCAGCATTTAAATTTGTTCGAGTTCGAAATACATCGAAGAAGCAAGTGAATACATATATTTTCTATTAATCAAAAATTTTTTCCTAAAATAATCAGAAACATGCGGACGGTGTACTTCTGTAGGATGAAAATCAGTTATTGTTACTAAACTATTATTATTATCCTAAAACGTATTAAAATAAACATTACTCACTTGTGTTTGTATTTATTTTGAATGGGAACATTTTGTGCATCGAAATATGAGCGATTTTGGTTTTATAATGGCGCCCTCTTTCGGGTATGTGCTAAAATGTATCGACAGTTCGGTTATGATCGAATCTTACAGATGGCGCCACCTATTAATTGTAATACATAACCAGAATATAACCAATAAGGACCATTGTCGGTACCTTTGATGTTTTAGGGAAAGTTTTCAATAACCTTGCAGAATATTCATCATTTTCGAAATCAGTGTCGTTAGGTATGAATAGCAAAGGCTTGTTGTTATTTAATATACGGATGGTTATACAAAAATATAAACATTGTCACATTATTTTGAAATATATTAATAGTAGACTGATAAACAGAATTTATTGCTAGAAAAAGTGAGATATTTGCAAAAATATTTTTGAATGAATTACATAAACAACCGTTAAATTAAAAGCAATTTATATTTATATATAAGGAAATGTATCTAGAAAATTTCACAAAATAAATATTGTGAAAAAATCAATCGGCGGTATTGAATTTATTGCATCTGATCCTACTTGTTACCTATTACCTTAAACACAATTCGTTAAAGATGGTTTTGATCTTTTAAGATAAATGTTCATACATTTTACATTTACTTCATTTCCTATATATATATATATATATATATATATATTATTTGGATGTCACGAAAGACCAAACTATATTAAGTTTTGATAGGAACAATTTAAATAACAGTTTTATTTCTTATTGCTTTACGTCGAATCTAAAAGTATTTGTCAATGTCGAAGATGTAGTTTAAATAAAATTCTAACGAGTCTACGATATCGCTAATGTTTTGATTACCTTTTATTCATTACCCTCTTTCAAGTAGTTTATTACTTATTAAAACCCAAACAGTGCTTTTAAAGAGCGCATTTATTTGTAATGTAATGATAATAGGCCAAAGGAAGTTTGGTTTTAATCTTACATGTTTTTTACTTTAAGAACTTCATTCATAGAGGTGCTGATTTCTGCGACGTATCGCAACCGTCACCTTAGTGATATCGTAATAATTTGAACAAAATGAAATAAGTAATACTAACAAGAGAAAATTTCAATGTCTTATCAGATTAAAACTTGGCAGATTCAATAATAACAATAACAATAATCTTCATTATCCAACAGATTTATAAAATAAATGGGTCAATATACAAAAAATGCAGTGTAAATTAAGTCAAAAATGCAAAGAAAATACAGACGCTAACCGAAAATTTATTATGAAATAACGTATAATAGACTGTGCACGTATTAAGAATATGAACTGAATCTGCATACATGTAATTGGGAATCCTACAGATACAATTTATTGCTACTATTTCTCGCAAAGTAAGGAGAGCGAGTCAGCAACGTGATTAATTAATCTGATGAGAAGTCCCTCATTAGACACGTCACTGCAGGAACAAAGAATCAAGGTTGTACCTGCAAAGCAAACTGCCATAATCAGAGATTGTCGGACTTATATGAGAGGTAATTAAGAAATCTCTTGTGGACTTTCTTCAGGTAATAATTGATGATGATGATGATAGTGAGGATATCAAACGGTAGACATTTTTGAATACAGAATCGCTGGGGAAATTCTTCCAAATTCGAAACAAAGATCCAAATAATTTAGAGGCTGAAGAATAGGTTGTTTCCATGTTTGAAGAAAATGACAATTACTCATCAAAGAGCACACTGGTATCCCTGTACTAGCTCACTTTTCGGTTTCCAGCATTAAACACAGTGTAATCAAATGTCTGAGGATTAGAAGGATGAGTGTAGGCAACTACTGCATATTTATCAACGTCTAATTGAATAGCATTAGAAGAGCATGAATCATTAATTGTTGTGATTATTTCTCTGTAGATTTAGAACGTCAGAAATTGAAGTAATACTACATTTAAAGATCGTCAGCATAAGCAAGAACATTGCCGTCAAGGGAAAACGACAGATATTTCACACAGACGTTAAAAAGAGGTGGACCTAAGATAGACTGGTGCTAAGCAAATAGTCTAAGTCCCAATCTGAGCAAGAGCTGCTGGAGTATAGCATTTTCTAAAAGCTGGTCGCTTATTCAGGTGTCCTGCCATGCTGGAAATTATTAACTTCCACGAGTTTTTTCGGTGTGCGATCTGATATTAAGATCGCATTTGATACACATATATGTTTGGCAGCCTACAAGACACTTGGTTTCATTTATAGTGTTGCTAGTGTTACCAACAGTTTCACCAACATCGACACAATCATTTTTAGTAAATTGGAGTACGGTTGTGCTATATGGAATCTGATTTATATGGCTCATTGATATATGTCTCTCACTAGTCATGACTCTGTCGTGACAAAGAGTCAAGGTTATAATGATAATCACTGTTACGGAAACAAATTTGAGACAAAGATCCAACTGATTTAGAAGCTGAAGAATGAATCGTTTCTCACACATCGAACAACTATGTTTAGCAGCTCACGAGACACTTGGCTTAGTGTTATCAACAGTTTTGCCAACATCAACACTATCAAAGCAGTATATAACGCCTTCATCCTTAGTAAATTGCTTTATGCTTGTACTATATGGAATCCTATGTATATGACTCATGGATATATATCTGGATTGCGTACATTGAATATTTCTAAAATTTATATCATTCAAACTGGATGCGACCTATTCGCCGAGGGTTACCTGCCAAAATACGTTATTACAACGGCATGAATTACAGCCTCTATCGCAGCGACGTGATGAGCATAGTGCTAAATTATTATGGAAAACTTTTCTCAACCAAATAGACCCCGAATTTCTAATATTCCGAGTGCCACTTAATGTACTACGTTCTGCATCCAGATATACTGCCTTAAATTTTCTAATTTCTAAGGTTCACATAAATCCGCACCAATTTTTGCTACGTGTTGGAGTGCTAAGAAATTTTTTGAAGACGTCTATATAAATGAAATTTCTTGAATGTCCTGGACAGGACCAGAATATATATATATATATACAAGTGTAATGTCCTGTGACTGGGTGTTTCCAGTTTGCCTAACAAGCATCTATTATTATTATTATAATCCTTTTTATAATAAATATATATAATTAGATCATCTTATCTATATTTTATATGTATTTCATATTTGTATTTTTATGTTTGCGAAATTGAGAAATATTCAACATAGCACCGAAAATAAATAATACGTTCGAGATTTAACTTCCTGCCTTTGTACGCAGTCACGTAGATAGGTGAAACAAATATCATTCCAAGATATGAATTTTTGATTGCTGTATTAAATTGCAATAACAAGTATTTTTAGAGCAATCACGTGTCCTAAAAACCAGATACAAAAAGATGGGAAAAAGCGGGACGCACACATGTACTTTTATATCTTTTATTACCCACTTCAGATAGGTTAATATTATTTTACATATGTCTGATATATTTCATTAGCTTAAATTATAGGAAAACAATTTTTAGCTAATCATTACCGAAAGTCTAATTTCGCATGGTGCATTTTAAAACAAAACAGTTTGCGCTATAAATAAATCAGAATGAATTGGCGCAAACAATGCTAAAGTTAAAAAAAACATTTCAGCTTAACAATATTGCGGCGTACAGGAGTTGATATCAACTTTCTTATTCGTTGTTTAATGGTATAATTTTTATCCATTTATTTAACTTATCGTATCATTTACGAACAACTTGCATTATGATTGACTATATCTAAAAGTATTTTTATTATTTAAGTAAGGAAACCTAGTTTTTCTCAAACAAAAAGGCTAAACACACTATTTTTAACTTATCACAGTAGCTTACCTTCACCACAGTTATGTAGACCAGCATTGTTTATAATTTTATAACTTTACTTAGGGTATCCCTTAATTTCTTTATGAAATATTTTATCGAAATGCCAAAAACAAAACATAATAGGAAAGCAAAATTTGAAACACATTGAAAGCATTATACAACATTGGACAATATTGCTGTGCAAGGATTACTATTACTTTATTATATTAATCACTAACATAACACTGTTTTATTGTAAACTATGAATGTGTAGAATATACCCATATTTTGAGTACATTATTATTAATAAATCGTGTATTAAATTAGTTCAACGTTTTAATTTTGTTTCATTTTAATGTATTTCTTTATCTCGAATGGAATGAGACCAACAGCAGTTCGATAGAACTATCCGCTGTCTAGATATTGTTCTTTTTCCGCTTTTCGAGCATTTAACCGCACTGTGCGTTGGGAACAATAAACTGCGTATTTTCGATAACAAACAGATTTTGTTGCTGGAGCAGGAACGCGTTTTGAAAAATGTTTTTCAGTTAATCTCAGATATTCTGTATTCTAAATTACTTTTTAATCCTATTTTGGTTTTATATAGAATTAATGAATTTGAAACACATCCAATAAGTATACTTCCTGCCCCTTTTTTGAGCGACCTGATAGCTGTGCAAGTACTGATATAGATGATCCATGCCAATCCTTTTTTATATAATAACAAACTCTCATCCATCGTAACACTTCTTTTTGGAATGTATAAACTAGAACACCATTTATGTTTTCATAAATAGGCAAGAATTTTTTGAGCTATGGATGTGGGGGTGTTCGTGGATTAGGTGTCATTATTGGAGTGCAATTTTTTATATATAAATATAGGTGAGAACTCAATAATCAAACCATCAATTGGTTGACCAATACATTCTTTGTGAGCTTCGTATATATTCTTTTCAAAACTAGAACGTAAAGAAAAAATTGGATCATTTCTGCACGCACTGGTGACAATACAGTATGCAATATGTCGTCCTGGTTGTCCTTCCGCACAGCAATTAGTCTCTGTAACCAACAAACTTACTAACAAATGAAAGCCGATAACTAGAAAACTACGATTTTGATGAAACTTTAGGAACTAAAAGCATATGTCAGTATAAGAACAACACAGTTTTTAGCTGTTGAATCATCGGATGATTTCAGAATAGAATTCCCTCCAGACGAATTGCTCGATCTTCAAATTTTTGTAAATATCTTGGGAACTATAACAGATATAAGTACTTTTTCTAATAACATAGTTTCATGTACTTTACATAATCACAGGGATGATGTAAATTATCTTCGAAGCTCCATTTTAAGCATAATTTCTCTTTCTTTATTTATCAAAATTAAAGTAGGTTTTGTGTAGAAAATGGTGCTGTGTAAGAGAAAATGTAGATAGGCAAGCGACAGGATTTCCCATCCTAACTATTTCAAGGTGTGTTTCACTGGTGTTCCAAAGCGCTCACTCCCCTTCAAATTGAAATGTGTCAAATGTTCTAATCGATAGAGTGTGTTCACCAAATATATTGTGCGTCCCGCAAGTGCCTTTCTTCAGGCACAAAGCTCGACATGTTCACCGAACGATAAAGCAAAGACGCTAATTTTTGGCGGACTCAACTTGTATGTATTGTATGGTTGTAGTTTAAATGTCAGACGAACAAACAAAATGACGTTTGTGTCAAATTAATACGCTGCCTATTTTTTGCTGGCGCCATCTCTTAGTTAAACCGGAAAAATGTACGCATGCACCAGGTGATAGTTCAATGAAAGCGGTTACCTCCGATCAGATATTTATATTAAATAATTAAGAAAATGCATCGAGAACGTACTGTGGTACATCGCAATTCAGGGATTTCTAAAGCATGGATGATTATCTCGTAGGATAAAATCATTGTTGTAGAGATAACAGTCCTCAAGTTTTCAGTGTAACGGTTCAGACCGAAGTTCTATTTCTATCGAGCTGTTTGTTTACGTTCAGTATACCGACTTGATGTACTTAGATTAATATCATACTTTTAAATCATACTAACTTCTAATTTAGTGGTCCGATATAAATTTCTACTGACGATATTTTATCTAGCTAGCACTTTGCGAGCCCGGATGACAAATTTCTTTGCCTAGTTGCTCAGCTTCAGTAAGCTTTCCAGAATCATGGAAGGCGATACAGTTAAAGGTTTTCGCGATAAGTTCGAAACTCTGGATACGCCCGAAATTTCACGACCCAATACTAACCATTCTAACGGTAAGTCGTTTACTTTCTTTATATTACCAAAACTCGTACACACCTTGTTAACCTTTGTAACCATGTAATTTAAAGGAAAGCTTAATAGGTAGCCCTATAATTCTATATATTTTTGAAAAGTAATAAGCATCTCAAGATAGTGTGTAAGTTTAATTCGAACGTTAATTGATATTTTAATCTATTAATCTTAATAAACCTAGTACAAAGATTTTCTTATAGCAATAATTCTTGCTGATACCTATGCAATTTTGGCTGGCGAAGACGAATATGCCATTAAAATTTATCCATCATTCACCAATCTTTTTGAAATTGTATGATTTACTTCAAAATTGTTACGTCTTTATACGTATTTAATGATCCGAGTATCTCATTTTCGATGCCACTTTAACCATTTAGTATTAATCTCGGTAAATGCAATAATCAATGGCGGAGGGGAAAGGGAGGAGATAGGCATGCTTGGGTATGTCGCGGTTTGTTATCAGTTGTTCATCTACTATCATTTTTGAAGATCATGCCTATACTTGAAATACTGAAATGATAACGATTTTGAAGTGATTGCTAGACCGTTACCTTCAATACCAATAAACATATAGCATATAGCCGACTGGACGAAGAGAATAGTCCTTTCAACAACACTTACAGAGGAGACGTAAACTTTACTATCGTCTATTATATAGACACTTTTCGTAAACATATTATTTATATAAATAAATATTTCCAAATTTCATTCTTAAAAGACGTTTAATATACTGTACTCACACATTTCAATCACATTGTATAAATATGCATTATTACAAAATTATACTTATAATCTTCAAAATTTCTCGTACGACGGAAGGATGGCACGAATGGCAGCATTTACCTATGTAATTTCACTTATATCAAGTATGTCTCTACCGTGTGGTATAGGCAAACAAATGCGGTGCTATGGATATAAAAAAAATAAAAACATCGTGTCAAAGTCACACATGTTGTCATCGTTTCTCCTGAGAATAATTAGTTATTTTCTCATATAACTCTATAAATTTACAAAGATCTTCGTTTATATCCATTCATAAAGTGTATCAGCTGATACTACAAATAAAATTTGAAAGTTCCGGACACATATTTTCGAAGCCGAAGACCAGTCCATCTTAAAGGCGAGAAATCATGTGCGAGTGAGTACGATTTCAAAGATTAAGGAAGTCGAATTCTCTTTGTTGTTCAATATTATTTGTGCTCTCATTTTTGTTTCGCATATTAATTAGAATATTTAAAGATTTGCTAGACAGGGATTGCCTTAGGTTTTCTGTAAAAAACATTTTTTTGTAACAAAGCGGTATATATTTATTAATTTGTCGATATATTTATCTTCTCAACTTTACATTTGGTTATTTTAATTAGAAAACACTATCAGTTAATTTAAAAACGAATAGAACAGACCCCATCTAAAAAATTAAAGAGCCTCAGATTTTCCACCACAACATATATATATATATATATATCCTCTTGATGTTCTCCTAGACGTATGATGAATATATGTTTACTCGAGCTCTTGGCCGCATGCTAATTTTACCCTGATAAGGACTGTTTCTTCAATGTTTCGACGAGATCGCACTCGTCACTTTCAGAAAATAATTTGTCACTGGTTAAAGCTGGAGGTCGACTGGTCAGTGCCTAACCGTGCTGCATTGGAGACGGGAGTTGTGTGGGTTTGTGTTGAGATAGCAGTTCACCTTGAGTCTCAATGAGTCGATTGGTTAGGAGTAGGTTCCAAGTATGTAGTAGACGTTGTCCACCGCCCCGCTTATTTGGACTCCTAGGTCTCTTTTCTATCTCTATTGCTTCCCTTATGATTCCAGTAGTTAAGCTCTTACTCTTAGCCAAAATCTTGGTGTTATCAAAGTCAGTGGAGTGTCCTGTTAAGAGCTTATGTTGTGCTAACGACGATGTTGGCTGATGTTCTCTTGACGACTGCGTTCCTATGTTCTTCATTCTAGACGTTGATTCGCCTATAGGATCGATCACACTCCGAACTAGGAATCCCGTACACACCCCGACCTTCGAGTGCAGTTCTGTCTTACGCATTACTTATTTCGCCCGTTTATATGTGGGAGAAAAGCTAAAGATATGAACTCCTCTTTTTCTGTTATTGGTTTATTGTCAAGTCAATGTTTCAATGACAAATCTTATGTACCACGTTTGCCCTATGACAGCAGCGACTCAACTGGCAGTTAGAGCTTACTACTTAAGGATAGTGGTATTTACAAATGCAGTGTTGCCAGCTCTAACTTCTCTAGTTTCGTGGCATCTCAAAATATATATCTCGTATATGGACGTATGAGGTAGGCGGCACAAATTCTCGGCCTGATATGGAAGAGAGAAACTTGGAACAATATAAGAAATTTTATTTTTCAATATAATCTCCCCTTCTATACATTTATTGTAACGACTAATTAATAGTTCGATACCCTTGTGGAAATAATCTTTTTCCATCAAAAGTTTCAGCTGCTTGCAAGAACGACGTATCCTAAAGTCTCTTTTTAAATTAAAAAATAAATAAAAACCACAAGGAGCCATATGCGGACTATACGGTGAATATTCCAATTTTCGAAAGCCACATTCGCGGATGGTCGCTTATGAAATGGCAACAGTATAGACGGGAGCACCACACCTCTTGTCAATTTTCCACGACGTTTTGAACAAATACTGTCCCTTAATTTATGCAATAAAGACGAATAATATGTACCGTTCACAGTCGTATTACGCTGTTTAAAGTCAATTAGCAAAATGCCCTCACAATCCCTGAATATTGTGGCCATCACCTTATTCGTCAATCGAACAAGTTTCACTTAACGAGAACGAGGTTCATGCAGTGGCCGCCATTCCCTGGAATCCATTTTCGATAGAGGATCGTAAAACAGAACCATTGTTTCATCTCCTGTGACAACGGACTCCAAAATCGATTTTGAGTCGTCTCCACATTGGTTTAAAAACGAGCGCGCACATTCGACTCGAAGTTCACGCTGGAGAGCAAAAAGAAGTTGCGGTACCCATCTTGCACTAATTTTATTTATACCCAAATGGCCATGGAGAATTCAGCGAATACCGGTATGTTATCACTGCCAATTCTTCCACTTTCAAATGGCGATCTTCTAAGTACTAAATCTTACTCAATAATTAAAATTTGATGAGGTGCTATTACTTCAATAGGTCGACCCTACCGTTCACAATCTTACAAGGATTTCTGCCACAATCGGAAACATTTGACCCACTTTTTTACAGTGTAATACGAAGTAGGCGAATCATCGTAAACGCCGTCTAAGCGTTGTTTTACATGATTAAGAATCGCGTTGGTTGGTTGGCTACCAAAAGCTAATACTCTTCCAACCGTCATATTGATATCGTAGACTGCGCGTATGTGCGTGCATGCCGTGACGGAGTTTGAACACGCTTGAACGTGTATTAGCGTGTCAGACCGAGAATTTATGACGCCTACCTCGTTTGTATAAGGATGTGCCGATACAGGTCCTGCACAATCCAAATGACTTACATACAATCGAATTTTAAACATTTTTTTCCATCACTTGTGCCTAGCCAATACCCATTTGTTCTAACGTACTTTATGTCTTGCTATTATAAAATAAAGGCGTATAATTATTATTATAAAAAATCACCTTCTTTAGTTCCAAAAGTTTGTTTTTGTATATAAGTGTCAACTTTTTTATTCTCGACTTTATTTCAGATAAAACTAGAGAGCTTACTACTACAGCAGAAAAAATTAACAAGTTTAATACGGCAACGTCCAAAGACAGTTTGTGTAGAAAAGACAATGCTAGGTTGTATTATGTTATTATGCTAATTGTAACTAATCAAATGCTTTTAGGGATGTGCCTAGTTATAAAGGAAGCAAATCGCTTGTACGTCAAATGACCACAAAGCTAAATGACTTGGCCTCATCGCATGTAAAGGAACGTTGTAGAAGTACTGAAAGAACCAAAAATTGTGTAATAAAACATCCGAACGACGCAGATGAAGTGGATACCAATTCGCAAAATCGAATGTCGACCACACCACCCTCTTCAAAACCGATCCATCCCGACGAAATTTATGTTGATGAAATCCGGCCCGACGTAGAAAGTCCAATCAAGAATATCGCATATATTGCGATTATTGAACCACAAAATCAAATACCAGTTCCACTCCTTTCTACAAATCACAACTATACCAACGAAACGCAATCTGACGTAATCAAATTTCCAAATAAGGACGACGCAAATACCACGCTTACCGATCCCGAAAACCGGATGTCAATTCCGCTGCCTCCTCCAATGCCCACGTATACCATCGAAGCTACTGCATTAAAACATTGGAAAAAGAATGTCGCAAACAGTAACCTTCAAAACCAAATGTCGACCCCAGTATTTTCCTCACCGTCCGAAGATATGAACGAGGTCCAGTCTGATGTAATAAGACGTCCGAACAAAAATGCCGAAAATACCACAGGTACTGTTCCACAAAAGCGAAGCTCGATACCATTACTTCTCCTTTTGCTCTAATGTATAAACGAAATGCAACCTGACGCAGTAAAATCTCAGAACAAAGATGTCCTGGTGTAATAGTTTGGAATACGATACCACTCTTGTTGCAATATGTTCCCCAACTCATTTAAAGTCTTTGGTGGCCTTGCAATCTCTTTATGCTCATTACATAAACTTTTAAGAATATAATACGGAGGAGATAAATCACCGTAAACACCGTCTAAATGTTGTTCTATGTGATTAAGCGTTACGTTGGTTGGTTGGCTACTAAAAGCTACAACATTTCGAACCGTCATATTTATAACGTATACCTTGCGTATGTGCAGGCATGCCGTGACGGAATTTGAACACTCTTGAACCTGTATAAGCCTGTCAGACAGAGAATTTATGGCGCCTATCTCGTATATATAAGTGTGTACTGACACAGGTCCAGTACAATCCAAATGATTCGTATGCAAACGAATTTTAAATAATTTTTCCACTACTTGTGCCTAGCCAATACCCGCTTGTACTAACGTACTTTATATATTACTATTATAAAATAAAGGCATACTATTATTAACGATCGCCTTCTTTAGTTCAACTGGTTTGATTTTGTACATCAGTGTAATCTGTTTTATTCCCGACTTTATTTCAGACAAGGTAAATGGCAGCTCCAAAAGTATTTTGAGCAATACTGAAAATTTTCGGCGAGACAACGCTAGTTCCTCTGATGGTGTACATAGAAACTATTCAGATGAAACTATAAAGCATTCCACCACCGCAGAAAGAATTAACAAACTTAAAATGGCAACATCCAAAGACCGGCTGACTAGAACAGCCAGTGTTAGGTTGTACAATGTTATTACGCTAATTGTAGCTAATCAAATGCTTTTAGGGATGTAACTGATCATAAGAGAAGCAAATCGCTTGTACGTCAAATGACCACAAAGTTAAATGAGTTGGCGTCTTCGCATGTAAAGGAACATTGTAGAAGTACTGAAAGAATCAACAATTATATAATAAAACATCCGAACGACGCAGATGCCGCAGATACTAATTCTAAAAATCGAATGTCAACCATACAACTTTCTCCGAAACCCACCCATCTCGACGAAATCCAATCAGATGTAAAATGTCTGAACAAAAATGTAGCAGATACCGCACTTCCAACCACAAAAAGTTTGATCTTGTACATCAGTGTCATCTGTTTTATTCTCGACTTTATTTCAGGCAAGTTAAATGACAGCTCCAAAAGTATTCTAAGTAATAGTAAAAATTTTGGGCAAGACAACGCTAGTGCCTCTGGTGGCGTACATGTGAACGATTCAGATGAAACTACAAAGCTTACCACTACAGCAGAAAAAAATAACATATTTAATATGGCAACGTCCAAAGACTGGTTAAATAGAACAGCTAGTGTTAGGTAGTATCATGTCATTAAGCTAATTGTAACTAATTAAGTGCTTCTAGGGATGTGGCTGGTTACAAGGGAAGCAGATCGCTTGTGCGGCAAATGACCTCAAAGCTAAATGAGTTGACCTCCTCGCATGTAAAGGAACGTTATAGAAGTAGTGAAAGAACCAAAAATGATGTAATAAAACATTGTAACGATGTAGATGCCGCAGAAACTAATTCTCAAAATCGAACGTCGACCCCATCACCTTCTCCAAAAGCCATTTATGTTGACGAAATCCAGCCTGACGTAGAAAGTCCAAACAAGAATGTCACAGATATTGCATTTATTGAACCACAAAACCTAATACCAGCTCCACTCCTTTCGCCAAATCCCAACTATACCAACGAAATGCAATCTGACGTAATAGAATCTCCAAGCAATGACATCGCAAATACCACACTTACTTCTCCCGAAAATAGGATATTAATTCCACCGCCTCCTCCAATGCCAACGTATACCATCGAAGCTGTTGCAGTAATACCTTGGAACAAGAATGTCGCACGCAGAAATCTGCAAGAACAAATGTCGGTCCCAGTAATTTTCTCACCGTCCGAAGATATGAATGAAGTCCATTCTGATGTAATAACACGTCCGAGCAAGAATGCCGAAAACACCACAGGTACTGTTCCACAAAAGCGAAGGCCCTTTCCCACTATCTCTCCCATTGCTCCAACGCATACACGAAATACATCCTGACGCAGCAAAATCACCGAACAACGATGTTCTAATGTAATTGTCTGGAATATGATACCACTTTTATCGCAGTATGTTCCACAACTCATTTAAAGTCTTTGGTGTCACTTCAATCTCTTTACGGTCATGATTACTATTACTTAAACTTTTAAGAATATGATACGAAGGAGATGAATCACCGTCAACGTCGCGTAAACGTTGTTTTATGTGATTAAATGTCGCGTTGGCTAGTGGGCTACAACTAACAACTACTCTTCGAACCGTCACTTTTTTAGCGTAGACCCTGCGTATGAGCATGGATTCTGTGACGGAGTTTGAACACGCTTGAACCTGTATAAACATGATTGGTACACAATGGTCATTTGTACTAATGTACTTTATATCTTGCCATTATGAAATCAAGGCGTATTATTATTATTAAAAATCACATTGCTTACTTCAAAAAGTTTGATCTTGTATATGAGTGTCATCTGATTTATTCACGACTTTATTTCAGGCAAGTTAAATGACAGCTCCAGAAGCATTCTATGTAATAGTAAATATTTTGGGCAAGACAACGCTAATGGCTGTGCTGGTGTACATAGAAACTATTCAGATGAAACTATAAAGCATTCCACTACCGCAGAAAGAATTAACAAATTTAATACGGCAACGTCCAAAGACCGATTGACTAGAACAGCCAGTGTTAGGTTGTACCATGTTATTACTCTAATTGTAACTAATCAATTGCTTTTAGGGATGTTCCCGATTATAAGAGAAGCAAATCGCTTGTACGTCAAATGACCACAAAGCTAAATGGGTTGGCTTTTTCGCATGTAAGAGAGCATTGTAGAAGTTCTGAAAAAATCAACAGCAATGTAATAAAACATCCGATCGACGCAGATGTCGCAGATACTAGTTCTCAAAACCAAACGTCGACTCCACCGCCTTCTCCTAAAACCATCTATGTTGACGAAATCCTACCTGACGTAGAAAGTTCAAACAAGAATATCGCAAATATTGCATTTATTGAACCACAGCACCGAATACCAGCTCCACCTCTTTCTCCAAATCCCAACTATACTAACGAAATGCAAGCTGACATAATAAAACCTCCAAAGAAGGACGTCGCAAATAGCGCGATTATTGATCCCGAAAACCGGATGTCGACTCCACCACCCTCTCCAAAACCGATTCAACCCGACGAAATCCTATCAGGTATAGAAAGTCCGAACAAAAATGTTGCAAATAACGCATTTGTTGATCCAGAGAGCCGAATATCGACTCCAACACCTTCTCCAAAACCTATTTATGTTGACGAAATCCTACCCAACGTAGAAAGTCCAAACAAGAATGTCGGAGATATTGCATGTATTGAATCACAAGACCGAATACCAGCTTCACTCCTTTCTCCAAATCACAACTATACCAACGAAATGCAATCTGACGTAATAAGACCTCCAAACAAGGACGTCACAAATACCACGCTTACTGATCCCGAAAACCGGATGCCAATTCCACCGTCTCCCCCAATGCCTACGTATACCATCGAAGCTCCTGTACTAAAACATTGGAAAAAGAGTGTCGCAAACAGTTACCTGCAAAACCATACGTCGGCCACAGTATTTTTCTCACCGTCCGAAGATATGAACAAAATCCACTCTGAACTAATAAGTCGTCAGAACAAGAATGCCCAAAATACCGCAGGTACTGATCCACAAAAGCGAAGGTCGATCCCACTCCTCTCATCACTCCAACATACAAACGAAATGCAACCTGACGCAATAAAATCTCCGAAGAAAGATGTTCTTATGTAATTGTCTGGAATACGATACAACTGTTGTTGCAATATATTCCACAACTCATTTAAAATCTTTGGTGCCTTTTCCATCTTTCGGTCAAGACTAGCATTACATAAACTTTCAAAAATATAATATGAAGGAGATGAATCGCCTTAAACGTTGTTTTATGTGAATAAGCGTCAGGTTCGTTGGTTGGAAACTAAAAACTACTGCTCTTCGAACCGTTATATTTATAGCGTAGACTTCGCGCATGTGCATGCATGCCGTGACGGAGTTTGAACATGCTTGACATGTGTAAGCCTGTCAAGGTCATTGCGTCTACATCGTATATATAAGGTTGTACCGACACAGGTCCTATACAATGCAAATGATTTGTATGCAAACGAATTTTAAACAATTTTTCCATTACTTGTGACTAGCCAATATCCATTTGGACTAAGGCACTTCATATACTGCTTTTATGAGTAACATCCCGATTATTATTATTAAAGATCACCTTCTTTAGTTCAAAAAGTTTGATTTCGTATATCAGTGTAATATGTTTTATTCTCTACTTTATTTCAGACGAGTTGAATGAGAGCTCCAAAAGTATTCTAAGCAATAGCGAAAATTTTAGGCAAGACAACGCTAGTGCTTCTGATGATGTACATAAATATGATTCAGATGAAACTATAAAGCATTCCACTACCGCAGAAAGAATTAACAAACTTAAAATGGCAACGTCCAAAGACCGGTTGACTAGAACAGCCAGTGTTAGGTTGTACCATGTTATTACTCTAATTGTAGCTAATCAAATGCTTTTAGGGATGTAACTGATCATAAGAGAAGCAAATCGCTTGTACGTCAAATGACCACAAAGCTAAATGGGTTGGCTTCTTCGCATGTAAGAGAGCATTGTAGAAGTTCTGAAAAAATCAACAGCAATGTAATAAAACATCCGATCGACGCAGACGTCGCAAATACTAATTCACAAAATCGAAATTCGACGCCACTACTTTCTTCAAATCCCATCCATCCCGACGAAATCCAATCAGATGTAAAATGTCCGAACAGAAATGTGGCAGATACCACACTTATTGATCCAAAACACCGAATATCGACACCACCACCTTCTCCAAAGCCGGTTTATGTTGATGGAATCCCACCTGATGCAGAAAGTCCAAACAAGAATGTCGCAAATATTGCATTTATTGAACCACAAAGCCCAATACTAGCTCCACTCCTTTCCCCAGATCCCAACTATCCCAACGAAATGCAATCTGACGTAATAGAATCTACAAGCAATGGCGTAGCAAATACCACACTTCCTGATCCCGAAAACCGGATATCTATTCCACCGCCTCCCACAATAGCCACGTATACCATCGAACCTGTTGCAGTAAAACCTTGGAATGAGAATGTCGCACCCAGTAATCTGCAAGAACGAATGTCGGCCCCAGTATTTTTGTCACCGTCCGAAGATGTGAACGAAGTTCATTCTGATGTAATAAGACGTCCAAACAAGAATGCCGAAAATACCACAGGTACTGTTCCACAAAAGCGAAGATCGATCCCACTACCTCTCCCATTGCTACAATGTATAGTCGAAATGAAACCGCCGAACAAAACTGTTCTGATGTTATTGCCTCGAATAAGACATAACTCTTATCTCAATATGTTCCACAACTCATTTAAAGCCTTTAGTGTCCTTTCAATATTTTCACGGTCAAGATTGCCATTACATAAACTTTTAAAAATATAATACGAAGGAGATGAATCACCCTAAATGTCGTGTAAATCTTGTCTTATGTGATTTAGCCTCGCGTTGGTTAGTGGGTTATTAAAAACTGCTACTCTTCGAACAGTCATATGTATAGCGTAGATCTCGCGTATGTGTAGGCATGCCGTGACGGAGTTTGAACACGCTTGAACCTGTATTAGCCTGTCAGACCGAAAATTTATGGCGCATACCTCGTTTGTATAAGGGTGTGCCGATACAGGTCCTGCACAATCCAATTGACTTACATACAATAGAATTTTAAACATTTTTTTCCATCACTTGCGCCTAACCAATACCCATTTGTTCTAACGTACTTTATGTCTTGCTATTATAAAATAAAGGCGCATAATTATTATTATAAAAAAAATCACCTTTAGTTCCAAAAGTTTGATTTTGTATATCAGTGTCATCTGTTTTATTCTCGACTTTATTTCAGACAAGTTAAATGACAAGTCGAAAAGTATTCTAAACAATAGTGAAAATCTTGGGCAAGACAACATTAGTACCTCTGATGGTGTACATAAAAGCGATTCAGATGAAAATAGAGAGCTTTCCACTACAGCAGAAAGAATTAACAAATTTAATACGGCAACGTCCAAAGAGCGGTTGGCTAGTAGAGCCAGTGTTAGGTTGTATTATGTTATTAAGTTAATTGTAACTAATCAATTGCTTTTAGGGATCTTCCCGATTATAAGAGAAGCAAATCGCTTGTACGTCAAATGACCACAAAGCTAAATGGGTTGGCCTCTTCGCATGTAAGAGAGCATTGTAGAAGTTCTGAAAAAATCAACAACATTGTAATAAAACATCCGATCGACGCAGATGTCGCAAATACTAATTCACAAAATCGAAATTCGACGCCACTACTTTCTTCAAATCCCATCCATCCCGACGAAATCCAATCAGATGTAAAATGTCCGAACAGAAATGTGGCAGATACCACACTTATTGATCGAAAACACCAAATATCGACACCACCACCTTCTCCAAAGCCCGATTATGTTGATGGAATCCCACCTGATGCAGAAAGTCCAAACAAGAATGTCGCAAATATTGCATTTATTGAACCACAAAACCTAATACCATCTCCACTCCTTTCCCCGGATCCCAACTATACCAACGAAATGCAATCTGACGTAATAGAATCTACAAGCAATGGCGTAGCAAATACCACACTTCCTGATCCCGAAAACCGGATATCTATTCCACCGCCTCCCACAATAGCCACGTATACCATCGAACCTGTTGCAGTAAAACCTTGGAATGAGAATGTCGCACCCAGTAATCTGCAAGAACGAATGTCAGCCCCAGTATTTTTGTCACCGTCCGAAGATGTGAACGAAGTTCATTCTGATGTAATAAGACGTCCAAACAAGAATGCCGAAAATACCACAGGTACTGTTCCACAAAAACGAAGGTCGATCCCACTACCTCTCCTATTGTTCCAATGTATAATACAAGTGCATCCTGGCGCAGGAAACCGCCGAACAAAACTGTTCTGATGTTATTGCCTCGAACAAGACATAACTCTTATCTCAATATGTTCCACAACTCATTTAAAGTCTTTAGTGTCCTTTCAATATTTTCACGGTCAAAATTACCATTACATAAACTTTTAAAAATATAATACGAAGGAGATGAATCACCCTAAATGTCGTGTAACTCTTGTCTTATGTGATTTAGCGTCGCGTTGGTTAGTAGGTTATTAAAAACTGCTACTCTTCGAACCGTCATATTTATAGCGTAGATCTCGCGTATGTGTAGGCATGCCGTGACGGAGTTTGACCACGCTTGAACGTGTATCAGCCTGTCAGACCGAAAATTTATGGCGCATACCTCGTTTGTATAAGGGTGTGCCAATACTGGTCCTGCACAATCCAAATGATTTACATACAATCGAATTTTAAACATTTTTTTCCATCACTTGCGCCTAACCAATACCCATTTGTTCTAACGTACTTTATGTCTTGCTATTATAAAATAAAGGCGCATAATTATTATTATAAAAAAAATCACCTTTAATTCCAAAAGTTTGATTTTGTATATCAGTGTCATCTGTTTTATTCTCGACTTTATTTCAGACAAGTTAAATGACAAGCCGAAAAGTATTCTAAACAATAGTGAAACTCTTGGGCAAGACAACATTAGTACCTCTGATGGTGTACATAAAACCGATTCAGATGAAACTAGAGAGCTTACCACTACAGCAGAAACAATTAACAAATCTAATATGGCAACGTCCAAAGAGCGGTTGGCTAGTAGAGCCAGTGTTAGGTTGTATTATGTTATTAAGTTAATTGTAACTAATCAATTGCTTTTAGGGATCTTCCCGATTATAAGAGAAGCAAATCGCTTGTACGTCAAATGACCACAAAGCTAAATGGGTTGGCCTCTTCGCATGTAAGAGAGCATTGTAGAAGTTCTGAAAAAATCAACAGCAATGTAATAAAACATCTGATCGACGCAGACGTCGCAAATACTAATTCACAAAATCGAAATTCGACGCCACTACTTTCTTCAAATCCCATCCATCCCGACGAAATCCAATCAGATGTAAAATGTCCGAACAGAAATGTGGCAGATACCACACTTATTGTTCGACAACACCGAATATCGACACCACCACCTTCTCCAAAGCCCGATTATGTTGATGGAATCCTACCTGATGCAGAAAGTCCAAACAAGAATGTCGCAAATATTGCATTTATTGAACCACAAAACCCAATACTAGCTCCACTCCTTTCCCCAGATCCTATCTATCCCAACGAAATGCAATCTGACGTAATAGAATCTACAAGCAATGGCGTAGCAAATACCAAACTTCCTGATCCCGAAAACCGGATATCTATTCCACCGCCTCCCACAATAGCCACGTATACCGTCGAAGCTGTTGCAGTAAAACCTTGGAATGAGAATGTCGCACCCAGTAATCTGCAAGAACGAATGTCGGCCCCAGTATTTTTGTCACCGTCCGAAGATGTGAACGAAGTTCATTCTGATGTAATAAGACGTCCAAACAAGAATACAGAAAATACCACAGGTACTGTTCCACAAAAGCGAAGATCGATCCCACTACCTCTCCCATTGCTCCAATGTATAACCAAAATGCATCCTGGCGCAGGAAACCGCCGAACAAAACTGTTCTGATGTTATTGCCTGGAAGAAGACATAACTCTTATCTCAATATGTTCCACAACTCATTTAAAGCCTTTAGTGACCTTTCAATATTTTCACGGTCAAGATTACCATTACATAAACTTTTAAAAATATAATACGAAGGAGATGAATCACCCTAAATGTCGTGCAAATCTTGTCTTATGTGATTTAGCGTCGCGTTGGTTAGTGGGTTATTAAAAACTGCTACTCTTCGAACCGTCATATTTATAGCGTAGATCTCGCGTATGTGTAGGCATGCCGTGACGGAGTTTGACCACGCTTGAACCTGTATTAGCCTGTCAGACCGAGAATTTATGGCGCCTACCTTGTTTGTATAAGAGTGTGCCGATACAGGTCCTGCACAATCCAAATGATTTACATACAATCGAATTTTAAACATTTTTTTACATCACTTGCGCTTAGACAATACACATTTGTTCTAACGTACTTTATGTGTTGCTATTATAAAATAGAGGCGTATAATTTATTATCATAAAAATCACCTTCTTTAGTTCCAAAAGTTTGATTTTGTATATCAGTGTCATCTGTTTTATTCTCGACCTTATTTCAGACAAGTTAAATGACAACTCGAAAAGTATTCTAAACAATAGTGAAAATTTTGGGCAGGACAACATTAGTACCTCTGATGGTGTACATAAAAGCGATTTAGATGAAAATAGAGAGCTTACCACTACAGCAGAAAGAACTAACAAATTTAATACGGCAACGTCCAAAGAGAGGTTGGCTAGTAGAGCCAGTGTTAGGTTGTATCATGTTATTAAGTTAATTGTAACTAATCAATTGCTTTTAGGGATGTTCCCGATTATAAGAGAAGCAAATCGCTTGTACGTCAAATGACCACAAAGCTAAATGGGTTGGCCTCTTCGCATGTAAGAGAGCATTGTAGAAGTTCTGAAAAAATCAACAGCAATGTAATAAAACATCCGATCGACGCAGACGTCGCAAATACTAATTCACAAAATCGAAATTCGACGCCACTACTTTCTTCAAATCCCATCCATCCCGACGAAATCCAATCAGATGTAAAATGTCCGAACAGAAATGTGGCAGATACCACACTTATTGATCGAAAACACCGAATATCGACACCACCACCTTCTCCAAAGCCCGATTATGTTGATGGAATCCTACCTGATGCAGAAAGTCCAAACAAGAATGTCGCAAATATTGCATTTATTGAACCACAAAACCTAATACCAGCTCCACTCCTTTCCCCGGATCCCAACTATACCAACGAAATGCAATCTGACGTAATGGAATCTCCAACCAATGGCGTAGCAAATACCACACTTCCTGATCCCGAAAACCGGATATCTATTCCACCGCCTCCCACAATAGCCACGTATACCATCGAACCTGTTGCAGTAAAACCTTGGAATGAGAATGTCGCACCCAGTAATCTGCAAGAACGAATGTCGGCCCCAGTATTTTTGTCACCGTCCGAAGATGTGAACGCAGTTCATTCTGATGTAATAAGACGTCCAAACAAGAATGCCGAAAATACCACAGGTACTGTTCCACAAAAGCGAAGATCGATCCCACTACCTCTCCCATTGCTACAATGTATAATCGAAATGAAACCGCCGAACAAAACTGTTCTGATGTTATTGCCTCGAACAAGACATAACTCTTATCTCAATATGTTCCACAACTCATTTAAAGTCTTTAGTGACCTTTCAATATTTTCACGGTCAAGATTACCATTACATAAACTTTTAAAAATATAATACGAAGGAGATGAATCACACTAAATGTCGTGTAAATGTTGTCTTATGTGATTTAGCGTCGCGTTGGTTAGTGGGTTATTAAAAACTGCTACTCTTCGAACAGTCATATTTATAGCGTAGATCTCGCGTATGTGTAGGCATGCCGTGACGGAGTTTGAACACGCTTGAACCTGTGTTAGCATGTCAGATCGAGAATTTATGGCGCCTACCTCGTTTGTATAAGGGTGTGCCGATACAGGTCCTGCACAATCCAAATGATTTACATACAATCGAATTTTAAACATTTTTTTACATCACTTGCGCTTAGACAATACTCATTTTTTCTAACGTACTTTATGTCTTGCTATTATAAAATAGAGGCGTATAATTATTATCATAAAAAATCACCTCCTTTAGTGCCAAACGTTTGATTTTGTATATCAGTGTCATCTGTTTTATTCTCGACTTTATTTCAGACAAGTTAAATGACAAGTCGAAAAGTATTCTAAACAATAGTGAAACTCTTGGGCAAGACAACATTAGTACCTCTGATGGTGTACATAAAACCGATTCAGATGAAACTAGAGAGCTTACCACTACAGCAGAAACAATTAACAAATCTAATATGGCAACGTCCAAAGAGTGGTTGGCTAGCACAGCCAGTGTTAGGTAGTATCATGTTAATAAGTTAATTGTAACTAATCAATTGCTTTTAGGGATGTTCCCGATTATAAGAGAAGCAAATCGCTTGTACGTCAAATGACCACAAAGCTAAATGAGTTGGCCTCTTCGCATGTAAAAGAGCATTGTAGAAGTTCTGAAAAAATCAACAACAACGTAATAAAACATCCAATCGACGCAGATGTCGCAAATACTGATTCACAAAATCGAACGTCGACGCTACGACCTTCTCCAAAACCCATTCATGTTGACGAAATCCGACCTGATGTAAAAGATCCAAACAAGAATGTCGCAAATATTGCATTTATTGAACCACAAAATCGAATACCAGGTCCAGTCTTTTCTCCAAATCCCAACTATACAAACGAAATGCAATCTGACGTAATAAGACCTCCAAACAAGGACGTCACAAATACCACGCTTACTGATCCCGAAAGCCGGATGTCTATTCCACCGCCTGTCCCAATCGAAGGCGTTGCAGTAAAACCTCGGAACAAGAATGTCGCAAACAGTAATCTGCAAAAGCGAATGTCGGTCCCAGTATTTTTCTCACCGTCCGAAGATGTGAACGAAGTAGATTCTGATGTATTAAGATGCCCGAACAAGCATGCCGAAAATATCACAGGTACTGATCCACAAAAGCGAAGGTCGATCCTACTACCTCTTCCATTGGTCCAACGAATTAACGAAATGCACCCTGATGAAGTGGAATCGCCGAATAAAGATGGTCTGATGTAATTGTCTGGAGTACGATTCCACTTTTGTCGCTATATGTTCCACAGCCCATTTAAAGGCTTTAGTGCCCTTTCAATACTTTCACGGTCAAGATTACTATTACATAAACTTTTAAAAATATAATACGAAGGAGATGAATCACCCTAAATGTCGTGTAAATGTTGTCTTATGTAATTAAGCATCGCGTTGGTTGGTGGGTTACTAAGAACTACTACTCCTTGAACCGTCATATTTATGACGTAGAGCTCGCGTATGTGCATGAATGCCGTGAGGGAGTTTGAACACGCTTGAACCTGCATAAGCCTGTCAAACCGAGAATTTATAATGCCTACCTCGTATATATAAGGGTATACCGACGCAGGTTTTGCACAATCCAAAGGATCTGTATGAATCGAATTTTAAACATTTTTCCATTGCTTGTACCTAGCCAATATCCATTTGTACTAAGGTACTTCATATACTGCTTTTATGAACGACAGGCCGATTATTATTATTAAAGAACACCTTCTTTAGTTCAAAAAGTTTGATTTTGTATATCAGTGTTATCTGTTTTATTCTCGACTTTATTTCAGACAAGCTAAGTGACAGCTCCAAAAGTATTCTATGCAATAGCAAAAATGTTGGACAAGACAACGCTAGTGCCTTTGATGGTGTACATGTAAACAGTACAGATGAAACTATAAGACATACCACTACAGCAGAAAGAATTAACAAATTTAATACGGCAACGTCCAAAGAGTGGTTGACTAGTACAGCCAGTGTTAGGTTGTATCATATTATTAAGCTAATTGTAGCTAATCAAATGCTTTTAGGAATGTTTCTGATCATAAGGGAAGCAAGTCGCTTGCACGTGACATGACCACAAAGCTAAATGAGTTGGCCTCTTCGCATTTAAAGGAACGTTGTAAAAGTACTGAAAGCATCAACAATTATGTAATAAAACATCCGAACGACGCACATGCCGCGCATACGAATTCACAAAATCGAATGCCGAACTTACGACCTTCTCCGAAACCCATCCATCTCGACGAAATCCAATCAGATGTAAAATGTCTGAACAAAAATGTAGCAGATACCGCACTTATTGATCCACAAAACCGAATATCGACACCACCACCTTCTCCAAAACCCATTTATGTTGACAAAATCCAACCTAACGTAGAAAATCCAAAGAAGAATGTCGCAAATATTGCATTTATTGTACCACAAAACCGAATATCAGCTCCAGTCCTATCTCCAAATCCCAACTATACCAACGAAATGCAATTTGGCGAGATAAAACTTCCAAACAAGGACGTCGCAAATTCTACGCCTACTGATCCTGAAAACCGGACGTCGATTCCTCCGCCTCCCCCGATGCCCATGTATAATATTCTAGCAGAACATCAAGACAAGGATGTTGCAAACTGGAATCTACAAAAGCGAATGACGGGACCATCGCTTCCCCCAAGACTCACCGAAATTAACAGAACACAATCTTGCCTACCGGACGTGAGTGAAGCATTAAAAGAATTATTCCAAAGCAACAATTCCGTGGCGAATAGCTCTCAAAACACTGACCGAGTGAATGTAAGCAAATCGATTGGTATTGCAACCCGTCTCATTGAAACGAGTTCGAAACTACATGGAGATTCCGAAGTTGATACCAGAAGACAGGAACCATTATCGAATGAGGACGAGGGATCGGGCACGCAATATGAGAAAATAGGATGTGAGCAGATGGAATTGAGAATTGAGCGTATATCTCAACAACTACTGAAACGTAGTAATACTTGCAGCAGTGACGAAAAGCCGACACGCACTACGTAAGTTTAAACTACATAAGACTTTCATTGAATGATTTATGTCATTGACAACTGAAACACTTCACTATCTCCATAACTACATCACTTCACTAAAATCTGGACGCCTTAGTGTAACTGTTGAAAATTTTTAGTGAAGTGTTGTGGTTAGAGAGATAGTGAACTGCTTCAGTATTTGAGTGTTTTGGTTTGTCACTGATGACGTTTATGCTATGTTAATTTACAGACAGATGACATATTTAAGCTATGGGAAATAGACAATAAGGTTTCATAAAATATTTGCGATATTATTTACCGAAAAAAGAGAGTTTTAAGCAAGGATTTATAAAAAGAAACTCTCTAATGTGTAAATTAAATCACGTGATTAAAAAAATATATAGAGTAGGGTAATATGATATTTGAAGAAATAAAAAGTTAAATCGATCGATACTGACCGTCAACAAAATTTTCTCAGACGTCTTGCAATGAAACTACAATTTTCATTAAAAGCTTTATTATAAATAACTAATACTTATTCTTTGACAAAAAAACTATTTCGCCCAACCGGGTCGGACAAAATGACCATAATAAGTATAATATCTATATCAATCTAAATGGGCAAAAGTCGAAAAATTGAAGGTGGTTGCTACTCCTGGCGTAGTTCACAAATTAAACTCTCGGCTTTTCTAAATACAGCTGGGCATTCGACATGACTTTTGACAAAATTGTTATTTTAGCCGCCATTCATTCGATTTTGATCAACTGAACAAGCCATTGCAATAAAGACAAACACAGTTTTCTTCGTCATCGCTAAGGCTAAAGGAATCCCCTTCTTCACTTCATTCATTTTCAACAAGTTTCCTTTTCAACACAGTTCTTCGGCTTTTTCTCTGATATTGCGGCTTCTTCTCACTTTCTTCTCCACAAGCTTTCTTTTAACGATATTTCTTTTGTTCTTCCTCTGTTCCTGGTTCTTTTCATTTTCTTTGTCGCTGAAGCATTGGAGGTATGGGCTTTTGGTAGCTGCCAGTCTTGTATCTAGTAGTGCTTCTTACATTATTTTGACGAAATGGAGATATTTCCATTAAAATTTGGTGAATGCCATCCCTTGATCTCTCCGGACAAGTTTGGTCTGTTGGAGATATGTATATTTGCTGCAAGACCTTCTTGATCCTTGGTAGATTCTAAAATAATGATTGCATGTTATTAAACTAGGTAAAAACATATGATCGGGAAAAGTATTAGCGTTAAATGGCGGTATTCCCGTTACACAGAAACCGCTTGATGTGAATTCAAGTGTCGCCATTTTCTCGCTTCATTGAAAAGGTTGGACACTTGATAAATACTGATCGATCAGGATTTTCTCTTAACATCTGAGCGACAGCATGATTGTAATACTTATGCAAGAAGATCAAAAAGGGCTACGCCCAGTGGTTAGAGGTGGTGTGTGCAGTGTTGCCTGTAAATAAAGAACAAGCGAACTTTTCTTAGCCAATTCTTCAAGGCTCCGTAGCTTTTATGGCTCAAATGATCATCTATTGTTAATAAAGCTTCTTGCTCTGAATTAGGTCTGGCGTAATCGACAAAATGGTGCATCAATTTTATGAACAAATCTCCCGTCATATAGCCTGATTCTTTTTGAAGTTTTAAAGTTGTATCGGTGTCATCGTATAATATTGTATTGAAACTTTTACTAGGAAAAATTATGAATTATGGTGCATACATTCCTCCAGGACTCATGCAGGTTATAACTGTTATGTCCACTTCTTTACACTCTTGATTGCGCCAACTTGTTTTTTGCCACTTTGAGCAAGTACTTTTGGTGGAATGTGCGGATTCCTCCATATTGAATACCACGGTCTTACGGATTTTATGCTAATTGACTGTTTTGTCAAGTTTAGTAAAGAATTTTGTACCTGTAATCTGTTAAAAGCTTTAGCTTTAGCAAGAGACGTCGCTTCTGGGAAATGCAATGGTAATTACGGATTACATTGTCGAAAAACATGTAGCCTTCCTTTTTCTGCCATTTTACGTTCCTTTTTAAAAGGGTGTTTAATTTTCGTTTTTTTTCTCCGATTTTCTAGACGATTGCACTCTCTGCCCCTTTGTTTAGTGTAGATTCTGTTATACTTGAAACCACGACGTAAAGTTTCAGTCGATACATTGAACATCTTGTTCGCCTTCAACAAGCCCATTCCTCTCCTGTCGACAGTTTGTAAAACTTTTTCCATATCTACCTTATTCCAATTTCTCTTATTCGTCTTTATCTTATCCAACATGTATAAAAATCACGGGCTTTGCTCTTCGGCAAAACAGCTGCATCTCGGGCTCAGCAAATCAGCGAATAATTGGACCGTATTTCTTTGAAGATGAGGAAGGTAATGGAGTAAGGGTGAATGGCGAACGTTATCGTGCTATGATAACGCAACTTTTTGTGCCTCAATTGGAAAATATTGCTTTTGACGACATGTAGTTGCAGCGGGACGGTGCCGCATGTCATACCACCAGTGAAACATTGACTGTCCTGTACTCAATTCATTTCTCGGTTTGGTGACCATAATTGGCCGCCACGTTCTTGCGATTTAACATCTTTGGACTCTGAGGTCACATGCTTATACCAACAAGCCCGTGACCACCGAAGTGTTGAAGGCCGAAATTAGACGCTCTATCAATGAAATACCGCCACATGCACACAATACTGTTATTACAAATTTTGCCTGGTACATATGTACTATATGTACCAGGCATGGCGGTCATTTACAAGATATTTTGTTTCAGACATATTGTCCAAAAGTACACATAAGAAAACCATGTTTCATTGAACCCCAAAACCTTGCGCTCTTGTTGGAACATCGTCGCTCGGTACTAACTTGTAATTCCATGCTTCATCCGTTTCATAACATTACACTCGTGAGGGCGTTGCGTACTCAATAGAAACCTGGCCCGCGGGAAGAAATTCGGACTCTATTAAAAATAAAATTTATCCGAGATAACCACATAATGGCAATGAATTTTCAGATCCTTATTTGTAATCCAGGAACTGCTTCAAACTGAATTAGCTTATTTCCAAGGACTACAAACTGTTTACAAGGTAAGGAAAGTCCTTAAAAGTGTATTAAAATAAGTAAATTTGTTCCTTACCATATCAACCTATAGCACTTTCATTCTTTATGATTTGACGTAAATTTGTTTTCGCTTAGGAATACATCGTTTACTTCAAGACATCAGATATCCTTTGCGGTTGCGATATTCGTAAAATCTTCCGTAACTTTGAAGATATTTACAAGAACCAATGCGACTTTTATATAGCACTGGCGGAGTGCAATAACGATATTGATGATATAGCAGAAACATTTTTGAAAAATGTAAGTTGATGGTTTGGTAAAGAATGTAAACTCATAATCACGGCACACGTCACCACACAGAATAATAGCCTTATACCTATTAAAACGTATTTATTTTTCTCTAGAAAAGGCTTTTCGATTTTTATAAAGACTATATATTAAGATATCCTTCATCCCATGAGCATCTAACTGGACAATGCTCAGACGCTATCAAAGTATGTACATGAAGTATTTCATTCTACAATTACATATGCTCGAGTATTTTCTTTCGTAGGCTAGAGATCAGGAATTAGGCAACGAATTGGGGCTACAAAGTTTTCTTGCGGCACCGCTCCAACGTCTCATTAGATACCGACTTATTTTGAAGACTCTTGAAGACGCTCTTGAGAAAGATAATGCCTCCAGCGCTAAATTAAGAGTAACCGTTGCTTATCTGGACGATTTGATAGAAGGCATCGATTTGCAAGCGAAACTGATGGTTGATAAGCATATATCCCTCAATGAAGTTTATATGAAATACGGTACAAAAATAGTCTGTTCCTGGAAAAATAACGGTAAGAAGTATAATGGAACTATAATAATATTCGAAGGGCTTGTATTTTTCACAAAGAAGGTAAGACTATCAAATCATTTTAAAATACGTACCCAGTTTTAACATACGGACATGTTCTAGGCTCGTGGCAATAAAGTCGGTAAATCCAAGGGTACCATACCCTTAGAAGACCTACGTATATATCCATTAGCGGAAGAAGAAAAAGCGTTTCAATTGCTATATGTTACCGGGCATAAGCTTAACCACAATGGGAGATATGTGTACGACGTATTTGTCGAAACCGCAGAATTAAAAAGATATTGGGTGAGAAAAATTGAAGATATTTTATCGATTCATTTATTGAAGTGCAAAAATAAATGAACGATTTTCCTCGGCAACTTATACTTCCGCTCCGCAAATTTTTATGCCAACAATTCCGTTATCGAAAAGGTCATCGCAACGGTAACTTTCTGCGGTTTAGAAAGTAATCATTTGAATTTGAAAATTACTGCAATTAAGAAATAAACAAGTATCAAACAGATATAGAAAATCTTGCTTTATTGACTGATAATAACAGCACATCCCGCTATTATCCTTATTCCATTAAATAATTAATTGTTTACGTGCTAGTGATGGGCTATCCACCGAATCTAAAAGTACCTGTCAATTTCGAAGATGTAGTTTAAATAAAATTCTAGCAAGTCTACGATATACATATATGAACGTTTTGATTACCTTTTATTCATTACTCTCTTTCAAGTAGTTTACAATCAATCAGCAAAATATTGTTGATGATAGCTTACATAAACATCGGTTTTGATTGTTTTAACAACGCAACTATTGAGAACATTTGAAGGACATTGATAACAAACACTTTAAAGATATTTCTATCACGTATTAAAACACGAACAGAGCTTTTAAAGAGCGCATTTATTTGTAATGTAATGATAATAGGCCAAAGGAAGTTTGCAATCGAGAAGGCTTGATTGGTATTAATCTTACACGTTTTTTACTTTATGAACTTCATAAATAGAGGTACTGATTTCTGCGACGTATCGCAACCGTCATCTTAGTGATATCGTAATAATTTAAACAAAATGAAATAAATAATACTAACAAGAGAAGATTTCAAGGTCTTATCAGATTAAAACTTGGCAGATTTAATAATAACAATAATAATAATCTTCTTTATCCAACAGATTTATAAACTAAATGGATGTACAAAGAATTATAAGAATGCAGTGTAAATTTAGTTAAAAGTACAAAGAAAATATAGACTGTAATCGTAAATTTATTATAAAATAGCGTATAACAAAGACTGCTCGCATTAAGAATATGAACTGAGCCTGCAAACATGTAATTGGGAATCCTACAGATATAACTTATTGTTACAGGTACTTTAATGAAACTTTAGTACATGCTGAAACAACATAAAAGGTTTCAACAGACCTATGACCTATATTGGACCACGAGAAAATATTGTTCGTAAAGTAAAGAAAGCGAGTCAGCAACGTTATTAATTAATTTGATGAAAAGTCTCTCACTAGTCATGACTCTGTAGTGACAAAGAGTCAAGGTTCTACCTGCAAAGTAAACTGTCATAATCACTGTTACGGAAACAAATTTGAGACAAAGATCCGAGTGATTTAGAAGCTGAAGAATGAATCGTTTCTCTCACATCGAACAACTATGTTTAGCAGCTCACGAGGCACTTGGCTTAGTGTTACCAACAGTTTTGCCAACATCAACACAATCAAAGCAGTATATAACGCCTTCATCCTTAGTAAATTGCTTTATGCTTGTACTATATGGAATTCTATGTATATGACTCATGGATATATATCTGGATTGTGTACATTAAAGATTTCTAAAATTTATATCATTCAAACTGGATGCAGTCTATTCGCCGAGGGCTACCTGCCAAAATACGTTATTACAACAGCATGCTTTATAGTCTCTATCTCAACGACGTGATGAACATAGTGCTGAATTATTATACAACTTTCACAACAAAATAGACCACGAATTTTTACTATTCCGAGTACCAATTAATGTACCACGTTTTGCATTCAAATATACTGCTTTAAATTAAATGCGTTGATTTTCTTTTCATATTAAATTCTAAAATAGATAAAAAAAGTGAGATTACCAATAGGTCGTGACAAAAACGGAAGAAACTTATTTTTTTTTAGATCCGCTAATACGATGTAAAGCAAGAGAAATAGCCGCTTCTTTGGGACATCTACATTCAGTACTTCTTCTGGTTGGCTCAATAAATTTAGAATCCGCCACAATGTAAGTTTTAAAGCGTTTTCGGGAGAAGGAGCTTCGGTTAATGCTGAAGATGTTTCATCGTTTTTAAAAAAATGTCCTTCTTTGATTAAGGGATATTCACCGAGAGACATCTATAATGCCGATGAGACAGGCCTGTATTTTAGGGCTCTACCCGACAAAACGCTCACATTAAAGAAGGAAAAATGTGTTGGGGGCAAGTATCCCCAAGAGAGGTTTACAGTTTTGCATTGTGCAAATATGGCGGGTGAAAAAGAAAAAGTCCTAGTCATTGGTAGGGGGGCTAAACCCAGAGCTTTTAAAAACGTTAATATAAATAACCTGCCTGTAACTTGGAAATACAATAAGAAAGCTTGGATGACAGGACAAATTATGACAGAGTGGTTGCAAGACCTAGATTGGAAAATGGCTAAGGAAAAAAGAAACATTTTGTTATTTCTGGACAATGCGAGATCTCATCCGAAAGACGTTCGCTTAAATAATATAAAAATATTATTTTTACCCCCTAATTGTACATCAGCTTGTCAACCACTTGACCAGGAGATTATAAAGAATTTTAAAACTTATTACCGAAGTCTAATACTCAAACATCTGCTAGTAAACATTGAAACTGCTGGTACAGCTTTTGGGTTAAAGAAAATTACACCACTGGATGCAGCTTATTTGGCAAAAACCGCTTGGGACCAAGTAAGCAAAGAGACAATTCAAAATTGCTTCCGCAAAGCAGGATTTATTCATGTAAATATAAAAAGTGAAGACCAGTTAACTGAGGCTGATACATCTGACCTAGAAGATGATTTGCCTCTTGGTGTACTTTCAGATATCCTCAATAATAAGAATTTATTGAAATTGGCGGATAATGAAAACCTTAATGATTTTTTGAACGTAGATGAAAATTTGTGTGTTGAAGATTTAGATACAGAACGAGAAATTGCAAATCCAGCTGAAGTACAAGAACTTTCGGAAGATTCTGATGTCCACGAGGTTCCAGTGCCAACAGAAGCTATCCCAAATTATGGTAAAACTATTACCCTGACCAACCAGCTCAAAAGTTTTGTCGAAAATCACGGAGCTACAGAGTCTTTGGAGCTTCTTTCTAAATTAGAAATACGATTTCAAGACGCCATTTTAAAGAAAAAGAGAAGACAAACAACATATGAATTTTTGCGTCCTTAAAGTGACTATGCATTTCATTGTTTTATTTGTTACATACTACATCTATGTACATATATTATATTTTGTATGTATATATCTAAAGGAAATAAACTTTTTTTTCTTAAGTTTAAAATTTCTTATCTATTTTAAAAACATTTATATACATATACGATTTAAATGTCCCAGTTTCTTTAATATATTCATTTTTCGTTAAAACACGATTTTTGTTGTCGGACATCTTCAGTTGGTCCCGTTGGTGTCCGTTCAAGGGAGATTGTACATATATATATTACTATACAAATGTAATGTCATATCACTGGGTGTTTCCTGTTGTCTAATAAACGTCTATTATTATTACAGTCTTTTTATTAGATATATTTACAACACCTTATTCATTTTTAAATGTATTTCATATTTATGTCTTTATATGTTTGTAAAATGGCGACTATTTAAATTTTCAGTATAGCACCGAAAAAAAATAATA
The DNA here is from genome assembly GCA_023509865.1 of Trypoxylus dichotomus. Classification (NCBI taxonomy): domain Eukaryota; kingdom Metazoa; phylum Arthropoda; class Insecta; order Coleoptera; family Scarabaeidae; genus Trypoxylus; species Trypoxylus dichotomus. The sequence goes on along the minus strand of CM042076.1, from coordinate 8,239,681 downwards.
TGTTCGAGATTTGACTTCCTGCCTTTGTTCGCAATCACGTAGAGAGGTGAAACAAATATCATTTCGAGATATTAACTTTTGATTGCTGTATTAAATTCTAATAACAAGTGTTTTTAGAGTAATCATGAGCTCTAAAAACCAGATACAATAAGATGGGAAAAACAGGAAAGCACGTATGTACTTTGATATCTTCTATCACCCACTTCAGATAGGTTAATATTGTTTTATATATGTCTGATATATTTCATTAGCTTAAATTATAGGAAAACAATTTTTAGCTAACCATTACAAAGAATATAGTTACATATAATTAATTACGTATGATACATTTTAAAATAAACCAATTTGCGCGATAAATACTACAAATAATTTGATTAAAAAAGAACTTTGCTGTGGTTTAAATCAGCATCGATTAAGTTAGAATGCGAATGCATTAGTACAAACAATCCGAAAATATCGGCTGCCTATATTTGCCTATTTAGAAATTCTCGTCATGTAGCTGTGATCAAAGCGAAAGTTCGGAATCTGTGCAAATAGTTTCAATGTCTTAACGTCATCATACTTACTTCAAAGGAAAAATATCTTCCATTGGTGTTACGATGTTTATTACTACGTATTATGCAAACTAACTATGCAGGTATCTCATCAAACTGTCTTATATTAAAATTTTTCGAACTTTTTGTGGGAATTTGATATGCAAACTTGGAGTGTAATCATGGTGAACTAAAATCCATTACAAAAAATAGTTTCGGCTTAACAGTATCGCGAAGTACAGGGTGCTGATATCCGCTTTCTTATTCTATGTATACTGGTATAGTTTTTACGCTGAACACACTATATTCTTAACTTATCACAGTCGCTTACCGTCACCACAGTTGTGTAAATCATTATTGTTTATATTTTTACTGCTTTACTTAGAATATCTCTTAATTTCATTATGAAATATTTTATCGAAATGCCAAAAACAAAACATAATAGCAAATCAAATTTTCTAAATAGTAAACCTGCAACAATAGAGTGTATTACATTACAAGGATAACTCCTACTCCTACTTTATCATATTAGTATATAGAATATACCAAATCCCGAGTCTATTATTATTAATAACTCGTGTATTAAACTAATTCTTCTTTTTAATTTAGTATTATTTTAATGTATATCTTTTATCCCGAATCGAATGAGACCAACAGCAGGTCAATAGGACTATCCGTTTTCTAGATACTGAGTTTTTTCCGCATTTCGAGCATTTGACCGCACTGAGCGTTGGGAACAATAAGCTTCTTATTTTCGATAACAAACAGATTTTGTTGCTGGAACAGGAACGTATTTCGGAAAATGTTTTTAATCCAATATTTTTCATATAAAATTAATGAATTTCAAACACATCCAATAAGTGCAAGGATACCTTATAACGCATTTGCTCCTTTTTGAGCGACTTTATAGCTATAAATAAACGAACCACTTCCGGAATTGGACCGTGTCATGATGAGATATATATAAAAAGAAATAAGAGTAAGAGGAGAACGAAAAATAAGAAGAAAAAGAGATAAAAAGAAAATGATAAAGGGTGGAGGGGACGTGAAATAGAAAGAAAGGTGAAAAGAATCAGAGCCTCCTCTTATTATTTATTTTATTAAATAGTGAGAGTGTTATATGTTACAGAATAGTGTTACGAAATAGTGACAGAAGGAGGGGGGGATACGAGAGAACAAAGACCAAAAGAGAAAGGGTGGGATCTCGACGTTTCGCCTCCGTCGTAGGAGGCTTCTTCAGGAGGATAGGGGAAACCAAAGTGTCACGGTAACTCGACGTATAAACCACGCTAGTGGCGAAACCACTTTGGCAGAAGGTTACTGTTGATCGTGCTAGATATTTATATTAAATAATTAAGAAAATTAATTAGGACCATAATGTGGCACATCGCAATTTAGGGATATCTAAAGCATCGATGATTATCTCGTAGGATAAAATTATTATTGTAAATCATTACTTTTGTAGAGATAACAGTCCCCAAGTTTTCAATGTAACGTTCCAGACTGAAGTTCTCCTTGTGCCGAGCTGTTTGTTTGCGACAGCATACCAACTTTAAAATCATACTAACTTCTAATTTAGTGGTCCGATATAAATTTCTACTGACGGTGTTTTATCTAGCTAGCACTTTGGGAGCCCGGATGACACATACCTTTGCCTAGTCTCTCAGCTTCAGTAAGCTTTTCAGAATCATGGAAGGTGATACAGTTAAAAATCTTCGCGATAAGTTCGAAACTAGGGATACGCCCGAAATTTCACGACCCAATACTAATCATTCTAACGGTAAGTCGTTTATTTTTTTTATATTGCCAAAACTCGTGCACACCTTCTTAACTTTTGTAACCATGTAAGTTAAAGGAATGCTTAATAGGTAGCTCTATAATTCTGAATCTTTTTGAAAAGTAATAAGCGTCTCAAGTTTAATTCAAACGTTAATTGATATTTTAATCTATTGATCTTAATAAACCTAGTACAAAGATTTTGTTACACCAACAACTATTGCTGCTACTTATGCAATTTTGACTGGTGCAGAGGAATATGCCATTAAAAGTTGTCCATCACTCACCAATCTTGTTGAAATTGTATGATTTACTTCAAAATTGTTACGATTTTATACGTATTTAATGCCCCGAGTATCTCATTTTCGAAGCCACTTTAAGATAATGCCACTTTAACCATTTAGTATTAATCTCGGTAAATGCAATAATCAATGACGGAGGGGAAAGGGAGGTGATAGGCATGACGCGTTTTGTTTTCAATTGTTCCTCTCTTTACTATCGTTTTTGAGGATCATATCAATATTTTATTGAAATTCTAAAATAATAATAATTTTGAAATGATTACTAGACTGTTATAGTAAGTACCAATAAACGTATAGCATATAGACGACTGGACGAAGAGAATATCATCAACGGTAGATGGATAATATAACCATATATATACCGCTCAAAAGTGTTTAGGCACTCTCACTGACAGCAAAAATGTATAAAAACTCAGCAAAAATATATATGTTAATAATATTTATTTTTTATGTACAGATACACGTACATGAATAAAAATATATTAAATAAATGTGAAAATTAAAACGTTTAATTTAAATTTTGCTTTCATCTATGTGACCTCCTCTTGATTTAATAATTGCATTACGCAATCGAGGCATTCTCCCAATAAGTTTTGCCAGAGTTTCTTGTGTTATTGAGGTCCAACTCGATTGCAATTTGTTCCACACGTCAGTAGCTGATGTCGGAGCCGAATTCCGTACTTCCCGATCTAGTTCTTACCATAGTAACTCGATTGGATTCAAGTCGGGGCTCTGGGGAGGCCATTCCATAATTTTGAGAATACCTCCCTCTTCTAAATGGCGTAAATAGTCTTTACATAATTTAAAGGAATGTTTTGGGTCATTATTTTGCTGGAAGATAAAATTTTGACCCAAAAGTCGAATTCCGGAAGGTATTGCGTGGTTCTCCAAAATTTCGCGGTAGCCTTCTTTTTTTAATATACCGTCAATTTTCACAATGTCCCCTACACTAGTGCCAGCAAAAGAGCCCCAAATGATGATAGAACCTCCACCATGCTTCACGGTAGCAGCAATACACTCTTCTCTGGCACGTTCACCCACAGATCTTCTTACGAATATGCGTCTTCGGGTTCCGAACAGCTCAAATTTGGACTCATCCGTCAATAGGACGTTGTTCCACTCTTCTATGGTCCAGTGTTGGTGTTCACGAGCCCATTTAAGTCGCTTTTGCTTGTATTGTTTGCGTAGTAATGGCTTTTTCATCGCAATACGTTCATGGAGCCCGGCTTTCTGTAGGCGACGTTTGACTGTAGAAACACTGACTAGTTTTTGACGACCAACATTTAATTCTGCGGTGATTTCCGGGGCTGTTTTGCATCTATTTAACTTGCTGGTAACCACTATTCTGCGATCATCTGCAGATGTTGTCGCTTTTGGCCTTCTACTCCGTCTTTTATTAAGAAAACTGCCAGTTTCCCGATATTCTTTTACGTTATAGTCAACCGTAGCGTGGTGTATTTTCATTTTTTTGGGAATTTGTCGATTACTTATGCCACTTTTATGGTAAGCTATTATAAGCGCACGTGTTTCCGTACTAATTTCTCTTCGCGGAGGCATTTTAAAAAATTGTCACACGATATTTCGTTCACGACGTGAATAAAGTAAATACCACACAGCAACTGACCATAGATTACAGATTTCACTATAATCTTCTAGGAAGGTAATTTAAACATTATTACCTACAATCTCACAGATGACTAAATTTACCCAGTAAATTCGGAGGGATTGTTATTGTAATTGCACCGCAATAAACAGTTTATGGTAATCCGACCAAGTGCAGGTAAATGATAGTAAACCTTATGCGATATAATGGGTGTTTATCTTACTGAACTACATTTTAAATACGTATTTCATTTTATTATACTGTTTTTTTTGGTAAACATAATACTATATGAACAATCTATGAAAACAGGGGTGCCTAAACACTTTTGAGCGGTAGTGTATATGAAACACTTTATTTGCAGCAGCTATTACGTAACACAAATTAAATAAGATTGATAAAAAGTAGTATTACGTAGGTTTCCACATTTATCTCAGTGAAAGATATTCGTCTTGATAAAAAAATCTTGTCATACTTTAACATCTGCCGATGTAACACAGATATTAATTAAAACCGTCTTTGAAATTAGTTAACGAATCTGCAGATGCATTAAATTAAAAATTAGAAAAAGATATATTGACATCAAAACGGACATATTTCACTGAAAAAAAAACTTTTTCTTTTTGGTCCGAGGTGTATGGGCTATGATCCCGTAGACACCATAAAAAAACAGAAAAAGTTTAAATTATTAACACAAATTATTTTGTATTTGGTATAATATTTATTCATAAAATCATGAATATTTATTTGAATTTTATTTCTATACATTTGTAGAAACTTATTTATAGATTAATAAGTAAGCAATCGTATACACTACTGCACAAAAAAAGGGGAACCTATATAAATTTTATAGAAAGGAAATTTAACAGAAAATTTGTTACCGTAATGTAATTATTATATTGTTCGATAACTGTTTACCAATCAGCAGATGGTATACTAGATATCTTCAGAACTTTTGTTTTTTGATATCTTATATGGCTATCCTTATTTTTGACTGTGTCTCGTACACGAGTCTGGAGACTATCATGCCATGTTCTGATGTAATTGTTCGGAATACGATACCACTCTTGTTGCAATATATTGCACAACTCATTTAATATCTTTGGCACCCTTTCAATCTTTTTACGATCAAGATTACCATTATATAAACTTTAAAAAATATATCTACCTGCCTCTTACTTTTGTACGGATGTTTTGGTGGCCACCGTATGTGAAAAACTCAATAAGTTCATCTATAATCGCTAACCGAACGAGAGCGTCCAGAAGAAGATGAGTGAGATCTAGACTAAACATTGACCAAGTCGATACGGTCCCGTCCGAAACCAACAGCACACGCTACCATATACATATATATGTACATATATATCTGCAGAAACACTCCCGGGTTTCTGGTTGCGTGTGCTGTTGGTTTCGGACGGGACCGTATCGACTTGGTCGAAAGGGACCGTATATGTATATATATGTATATATATATATATATATACACTACCGCTCAAAAGTGTTTAGGCACCCCTGTTTTCATGGATTATTCATATAGTATTATGTTTACCAAAAAAACATTATAATGAAATGAAACACGTATCTAAAATGTAGTTCAGTAAAATAAACACCCATTATATCGCATAAGGTTTACTATCATTTACCTGCACTTGGTCGGATTACCATAAACTGTTTATTGCGGTGCAATTACAATAACAATCCCTCCGAATTTACTGGGTAAATTCAGTAATCTGTTAGATTGTAAGTAATAATGTTTAAATTACCTTCCTAGAAGATTATAGTGAAATCTGTAATCTATGGTCAGTTGCTGTGTGGTATTTACTTTATTCACGTCGTGAACGAAATATCGTGTGACAATTTTTTAAAATGCCTCCGCGAAGAGAAATTAGTACGAAAACACGTGCGCTTATAATAGCTTACCATAAAAGTGGCATAAGTAATCGACAAATTGCCAAAAAAATGAAAATACACCACGCTACGGTTGACTATAACGTAAAAGAATATCGGGAAACTGGCAGTTTTCTTAATAAAAGACGGAGTGGAAGGCCAAAAGCGACAACATCTGATGATCGCAGAATAGTGGTTACCAGCAAGTCAAATAGAAGCAAAACAGCCCCGGAAATCACCGCAGAATTAAATGTTGGTCGCCAAAAACTAGTCAGTGTTTCTACAGTCAAACGTCGCCTACAGAAAGCCGGGCTCCATGGACGTATTGCGATGAAAAAGCCATTACTACACAAACAAAACAAGCAAAAGCGACTTAAATAGGCTCGTGAACACCAACACTGGACCATAGAAGAGTGGAACAACGTCCTATGGACGGATGCGTCCAAATTTGAGCTGTTCGGAACCCGAAGACGCATATTCGTAAGAAGATCTGTGGGTGAACGTGCCAGAGAAGAGTGTATTGCTGCTACCGTGAAGCATGGTGGAGCTTCTATCCTCATTTGGGGCTGTTTTGCTGGCACTAGTGTAGAGGACATTGTGAAAATTGACGGTATATTAAAAGAAGGCTACCGCGAAATTTTGGAGAACCACGCAATAGCTTCCGGAATTCGAATTTTGGGTCAAAATTTTATCTTCCAGCAAGATAATGACCCAAAACATTCCTCTAAATTATGTAAAGACTATTTACGCCATTCAGAAGAGGAAGGAACTCTCAAAATTATGGAATGGCCTCCACAAAGCCCCGACTTGAATCCAATCGAGTTACTATGGGAAGAACTAGATCGGGAAGTACGGAAATCGGCTCCGACATCAGCTACTGACGTGTGGAACAAATTGCAATCGAGTCGGACCTCAATAACACAAGAAACTCTGGCAAAACTTATTGGGAGAATGCCTCGATTGTGTACTGCAATTATTAAATCAAGAGGAGGTCACATAGATGAAAGCAAAATTTAAATTAAACGTTTTAATTTTCACATTTATTTAATATATTTTTATTCATGTACGTGTATCTGTACATAAAAAATAAATATTATTAACATATATATTTTTTGCTGAGTTTTTATACATTTTTGCTGTCAGTGAGAGTGCCTAAACACTTTTGAGCGGTAGTGTATGTGTTTCGTCGGATGTTTTCGCGGGTATAAGATGTGTCGGAAACCTCTCGGGTATCCCGCGTCGTTGTATTATCCTTACTAGGATAGTGGTTACGCTGACCTTTCGATGAAATTACAATCATCTTTTTCTTAAGCTTCTTCGAACGGTGTCTGTCGCAGTACTGGTAACTGGTAACCAAATTAACGTACTTTATATCTTGGTACTATGAAGTAAAAGCGTATTATTGTTATTAAAAATCACCGTCTTTAGTTCAAAAAGTTTGATTTTGTATATCAATCTAATCTGCTTTATTCTCTACTTTATTTCAGACAAGTTAAATGACAGCTCCGAAAGTGTTGTAAGCATTAGTGAAAACTTTAGGCAAGACAAAGCTAGTGCCTCTGATGAAACTGTAAAGCTTGCCACAACAGCAGAAAGAATTAACAAATTGAATATGGTAACGGCCAGAGACAGGATGTCTAGGACAGCTGGTGTTAGGTTGTATCATGTTAATAAGCTAATTGTAACTAATCAATTGCTTTTAGGGATGATCCCGATTACAAGAGAAGCAAATCGCTTGTACGTCAAATAACCACAAAGCTAAATAAGTCGTCCTCTTCGAATGTAAGAAAACGTTGTAGAAGTACTGAAAGAATCAACAATTATGTAACAAAACATCCGAAAGACGCAGATGCCGCAAATACTAATTCACAAAATCGAATGTCGACCCCACTCCTTTCTCCAAATCCCAACTATACCAACGAAATGCAATCTGACGTAATAAAACCTCCAAACAAGGACGCAAATAATACGCTTACTGATCCCGAAAACCGGATAACGATTCCACCGTCTCCCCCGATGCCCATGTATAACACCCTAGAAGAACGTCGACACAAGAATGTCGAAAACAGGAATCTGCAAAAGCGAATGTCGGTCCCAGTATTTTTTTCACCTTCGGAAGATATGAAGGAATTCCATTCTGATGCAATAAGACGTCCGAACAAGAATGCCGAAAATACCACAGGTACTGATCTACAAAAGCGAAGCTCGATCCCATTACCTCTTCCGTTACTCCAACGTATAAACGTAATGCATTCTGACGCAGTAAAACCGCCGAACAAGGATGTTCTGATGTAATTGTCTGGAATACGATACCACTCTTGTTGCAATATGTTCCATAACTCATTTAAAGTCTTTGGTGCCCTTGCAATCTTTTTACGGTCAAGATTACCATTACATAAACTTCATCATCAATCACCGTAAACGCCGTATAAACGTTGTTTTATGTGATAACCGTTACGTTGATTGGTGGGCTACTAAAAACTACTACTTTTCGAACCGTCATTTTTATAGCGTAGGCCTCGCGTATGCGCAGGCATGCCGTGACGGAGTTTGAACACGCCTGAATATGTATAAGCCTATGAAACTGAGAATTTATGGCGCCTACCCCGTATATATAAGTGTATACCGGCACAAGTCCTGTATGATCCAAATGATTTGTATGCAATCGAATTTTAAATCATTTTTCCATTACTTGTGGCTAGCCAATACCCATTTGTACTAACGTACTTTATATCTTGGTACTATGAAATAAAGGCGTATTATTGTTATTAAAAATCACCTTCTCTAGTTCAAAAAGTTCGATATTGTATATCAATGTAATCTGCTTTATTCTACTTTATTTCAGACAAGTTAAATGACAGCTCCGAAAGTGTTCTAAGCATTGGTGAAAACTTTAGGCAAGATAACACTAGTGCCTCTGATGAAACTGTAAAGCTTGCCACAACAGCAGAAAGAATTAACAAATTGAATATGATAACGGCCAAAGACAGGTTGTCTAGGACAACTAGTGTTAGGTTGTATCATGTTAATAAGCTAATTGTAACTAATCAAATGCTTTTAGGGATGTTCCTGGTCATAAGGGAAGTAAATCGCTTGTTCGTCAAATGACCGCAAGGCTAAATGAGTTGGCCTCTTCGCATGTAAGAGAACATTGTAGAAGTACTGAGAGAATCAAACATGATGCAAGAAAACATCCAAGCGATGCAGATGACGTAGATGCAAATTCACAAAAACGAATTCCGACCCCACCATCTTCTCCAAAAGCCATCCGTACCGATGAAATCCGATCAGATGTAAAAGATCCAAACAAAAGCGTCGCAAATACCGGTTTTATTGATTTAGAAAACCGAATATTGGCCCCACCACTTCCTCCAAAACCCATCCTTGCCGACGAAATTCCATCAGATGTAAAGAGTCCAAACAAAAATGTCGCAGATACCGCGTCTATTGATCTTACTGCTCCCGAAAACCCGATGTCAATTCCACCGCCTCCCCCAATGCCTACGTATACCATCAAACCCGTCGTAATAAAACGTCGGAACAAAAATGACGCAAAGAGTAATCCGCAAAAGCGAATGTCGGCTCCAGCATTTTCCTCGCGGTCGGAAGATATGAACGGAATCCATTCTGATGTAATAAGGCAACTTAGCAAGGATGCCGAAGATACCACAAGTGATCCAGAAAAGCGAAAGTCGATCCCACTACTTCTCCCATTGCTCCTACGTATAAACGAAATGCAACCTGACGCAATAAAATCTGCGAACAATGATATCGCAGATACCGATCAACCTGATCCACACAACCAAATATCCGTCCCGCTACCATCCTCAATACCCAAATACACAAAGGGGGTCCAAACTGACCCGGGTGTGGTATCGAATATGCATCAAGTACTAGAACAACTGACCCTCGCGAATTTTGGAGACAATAACTGTCAAAGTAGCCAACAAGAAGAAATCCAAAAGCATCGAAGGGAAAGCGATAGGAAGTTTGAGAAGGAGTCCAATTGTCATGAAAATGTACAGAAATGCATCGGCATCACAGTACCCCTTGTAGAAAAAGAAATAGAAGGAACCAACGAGATGAATAGTCTGAAACGGAAGAGTAAACGAAATCTCAGAGTCCGATTTAAGGATGACATAGTTTATATCCAGGACAAACTTTCTGATGAAGAGGGTAACGCGTCACCGATTGATAACAACTCAGAGAGAAAATTACCGCTGTCGCCCATGGAAACAAAGGAATCAGATGTCACCGAGGAAAGCCTAGGAATAAGAATTAAGATGGACAACAAACGAGATTACTCGAATGTGAAGAAAGAAACTTACTACGACCGCAATCAGAATCGCAGAATTAAGCGAATTTTTAAGCTGACGAAGACACCGTATGACACTCCCAGTAATTGTGATAGAATATATGGTACCACGTAAGTGTAAGGTATACGGGGGAAGCTTATTTTGAAAGCGTAACACAAAAAAGAGCCTATATTCAAACTTTCTTACTCTAAACTAATCTTGTAAATGACCGCCATAGCTTGGTGCATGCGTACTCCTTTGACAAAATTTACAGTAACACTATTATATGTACGTGACGGTATTTCATCGATCGGCTTTCAATACTCCGGTCGTCGCGGGCTTATTGGTATAAACCTGTGACTTCAGATAACCCCCTCAGCCAGAAATCCAAAGGTGTTAAATCGCAAGAACGTGGCGGTCAATTTAGGAACAAATTCGTGCAAGACGGTCCATGTTTCACAGGTGACATGTGGCACCATCCTGCTGAAACCACATGTCGTCAAGAGCAATATTTTCCAATTGAGATACAAAAAACTGCGTTATCATACCACGATAACGTTCGCCATTCACTGTTACTGCATTACCTTCCTTATCATCAAAGAAATACAATCCAGTTATTCCTCCAGACCACAATGCATACCAGACAGTGACACCTCTCGGACGGATTGCTTTCTGATGAATCGTTCATGCATTTTCTGAGTCCCAAATGGGGCAGTTTTGCCGATTAACGAAGTCATCGATGTGAAAATGGGTCTTATCACTCATAACTAAAAATGATTTTGTCCGTAATATTGGCGTTCACTTCTGTTTGCTCAAAGATCTAATTAGTGAAATCTCTTCGCTATGCATGATCTGTTGACAGAAGCTGTTGAGTCGATTGGATTTTGTAGGCATGAACATGCAAGTCTTTAGTTGGGATACACTGAAAAGTAGATGTTATAATGTCCAATTCTTGTGCACGATAGCGAATTGATGTCTCTGGACTTTTGCCTTCTCCCTCCCCTCAACTGCCATGATGTTTTGTTCTGAACGACCTCTACGAGCTGTGTGTTTCACGTCACTAACCGAACCAGTATTTTCGAATTTTTTCGATTATTCTTTTCACAGCAGATGAATTAGGAATATTCTGTCTACCTAATATTGGACGCACTACGAATCGTGGCGATCAAACTTTCACCATTTTGATAATAATGGTTAACAATTAGGACGCGTTGTTCTATCGTGTAATACTCGATGTTTACTACACACATCTGTCAACTTTCGATCTGTAATGTCATAATCACGTATCATTATAATTGTAAAACATGGCAGGCAATTCAAAATTTGTGTTTTCATTAAAACCCCATGTATTAGTTAATTTTTGTTGACGATATAACTGGAAAACTAAAGGTCATACTTAATTTAATTTTTCAAAATACTATTTTTAATGTTTTTGGTTCGCACATACGAGAGGAGGTCCAGAAGTTCGTGGAATGAAAGGGTTTTAAATAAAATAAAACAATAAATCTATTCTTCCTTTTCAATATAATCACCCTTAAGCGCAATACATTTATTAGATCTATGAATTAATTTTTCTAAACCATCATAGAAATATTTTTTATCTTTCGCCTCAAAATGGGCCAAAGTTGCCTCCTTTACCTCATTATCGTCGGAAAACTTTCTTCCACGTAAATCTTTTCTTAAATTGGGGAACAAATAAAAATCACTAGGTGCCAGGTCTGAAATGTAGGGTGGATGGGCTATTGATTGAAAGCCATGCTTGTGCAGAGCAGCCATTGCAACTTTGCTCTTGTGAACCGGCGCATTGTCTTGCAACAGCAACACACCCTTGGTCAATTTTCCTCGACGTTTTTCCTTGATGGCCTCCTATAATTTTTCTAATATCGCTGCGTAATATTCTCCGGTTATGCTCCTACCTTTTTCTTTATAATCAATCAATACTAACCCCTCACAATCCCAAAAAACAGTAGCCATCAGCTTTCCAGCCGATTCTGACACTTTGAATTTCTTTGGCGGTGGTCTCCCCTTTTTATGCCATTGCATGGACTCCTGTTTGGCTCAAAGTGATCAACCCATGTTTCATCTCCGGTAACAATTCGCTCCAAAATCTGTGCAGGTTTGTCTCCACACAGCTCCAAAAATTGTTTGGACGCACAGACGCGCTGCTGTTTCTGCAGCGGCGTGAGCATTCTCGGTACCCTTCTTGCACTAACTTTTGTCATACCCAGGTGCTTATGTAGGATACGCAAAATGGTGGTATCTGATACTACAACTAATGCAGATAATTGTTTTTTCTTCAAACGGGCATCTTGCAGTAGAAATTTTTGCACTTTCTCGACGATGTCTGATGTGGTGGCGTCAACTGGCCGTCCTGAGCGGGGGTCGTCTTCAATCGACTTCCGACCATGTTTAAAACGACCGTGCCACTTATAAATCATTGATTTACTAGGGCACTGTTCCCCATAAACGGTTTCCATTTCATTCAATATGGTTTGGGCGTTCTTTTCTTGCTTTGTAAGAAACTTTATCACAGCACGGTGTTCAATTTCCTCCATAGCTTCTTCTTCTTCCGGATTGACTTGTTTAGCAGGTAACTATTCGTAAACGACTGACGCTATAGGGCTGCAACTTAACTTATATACTAATGATGAGTCGCCAATCAGAATGACACCTAGCGAGCGCTCCTATCCACGAACTTCTGGACCTCCCCTCGTACATTATTATTGCATGTGATTATTTAGTAGGTTAAAATACTACTCAAGACTGCTATCGCGTATTCAGTTTTCACCAAAGCGTTTGATTGGTTATTCTATCCTTTATCTCCAGTAATTCCCGAGGTGCACCATTTTACCATCGAAACGTCGGGAAACAACCCCGCATTACATTGCAGACCACATGCGTTACAACACTTGGAAGTCTAAAGCAATAGATTATAACGACGTAAATATCAGAGCTAATGATAATTTAATTCCCTTAATATTACCAATGTTAAATTTTGTTTAATTAGTGTGTGAAATTTAAAAATGACGGTTTCCGGTGGGATTTGAACCTACAACTCCTGTTCGCTAGATTAGCCAAGTGCATTATCATCTAAGTTATTTTTAGTGTAACTTCCATTCATATGTAAAACATAATTTAATTTCCTTAGCATTACGAATGCTAATTTTTAGTTCAATTGGTTCATGGAATTAAAGGACTAGAACTATAGATTCAAATCCTACCAGAACCGCGTACCTTGTTGGTTCCGAAAGGGACCGGTGCGAATAGGTTAACGTTTCGACGAGATTTCACTCATCTTCTTCAACAGCTGAACTATTCATCTCCGATCGCAACCCGAATGAAAGCATCCAGTAGAAGATGAATGGGATCTCATTGAAATGCCGACCTTGTCGAAACGGTCCCTTTCGGGACGAACAACACACGCAGTCCCAAACCCGAAAATATTGTTTCGCATTTTATCGGTGACCGAGAAAATATTTATCTCAGCATATATACATGGTATATTTGATAGCCAATCACATCGCTTTTAACTAACACTTCACTCTTGAAATCAGAACTCAAGATGAAGTTAAAAAGAGAAATCTTTAAAATAGGAAAGTGTAGTGGACACACTCTTCAGCCTAATACTCTCCGTCGTAAGGACTTAAACAAAAAAAAAATGACAAATTAGGGTTGACCCCCCTTGAATAAAACCACAGTGGCATTATATCTTGTATTTTTCCACATAGTCTCTCTCTAAACTAACGCACTTGGCCCATCGGCGCTCTAGCATCTCAACAGCCTTCTGTAAAAATGTATGTCCTACCTCTGCAAATCACCTCTCTACAGCTTCACAATTACTGAAAAATTTTTCCTCACGTAAGATTTCTTTTAATTTGGGGAAGAACGTATAATGACTAGTGGTCGGATCTGGCGAATATGGCGAATGTTCTATTAATTAAAAGCCTGCCATAGCAATACTAGATGTATGGTTGGAAACATTATCCTGATGGAAAAGCACACCGTGTCTTAACTTTCCTCGGCGTTTCTCTTTCATGGTGTCTCGCAATTTAGAAATGAATTGTGCGTGGTAGGCCCCTGTAATACTCTGTCCCTTTTGCAAATAGTCAGTGAAGATGATTCCCTGAGCATCCCAGAACACAGATAACAAAACCTTTCCAGCAGAGGGCACGATCTTAAATTTGCGTGACTCATCCACGGTCACACACCGACTAAGAAAGTTATCTTTGTTTGCTTGGTACGTTTCCAAAAAACGTTTACAAATCAACACCCGATTTCTTTTTTGATCAATGGTTAACATTGGGGACACCCATCTTGCACTCATCTTTTTCATATTTAATTCTTTAGTCAATATGTTATGCACCATATGATATGATAAGTCACAATGTCCCTAATGCGTATTCATGGGTTTTGCAGCATGATATCGCTACCGTTATGGGAGGACCACCGGCATGTTGGTTTTCACAGGATGTTCTTCCGCATTTGAAATTTCGACACCAGCGTTTGACTATATCATAAGAAACTGCAGACTCATCAATTTCTTCCATAATGTCTTTATGAATTTGAGTTGGCGTCATACGCTTTTTCTGGAGATATTCTATTACTGTTCTTTCTTCTACACGATCCATTTTTATGAACAATCACGACACGTAATGCAAGAATTAGCCACAGCATATCAACACTTTTAGATACAAACTTGTTTTCATGTAGATATAATCTACAAATGTCAGTTAATTAATTGTTAAATTCATTAATCAAACAAACAATTAGAAGTAGGTGACGGGTGGGGTATGAACATCCGCCCTCGTACATTTTTCAAAAATAAGTTTCATCCGAAATAATCGCACTTTGCCGTTGAATTTTCAGACCCGTGCTTATAATTGAGGAACTACTTCAAACCGAGTTAGATTACAATGAAGAATTGCGTATAATTAACAAGGTACTGGTTTACAGCATTTTCAATGTACATGGTAAAGATTTGTTTCCGCTTAGGATTACTTCACTTACTTAAAAAAATCACCGGCTTTTAATGATAGTGGGAGTATCGGTGGAAACATTTTGATTGAAGAAATTTACTACAAGCAAATCGACTTTTATGAAGAATTAGCAAAGGGAAGTGATAATATTGATGCCATAGCAACAACATTTTTGAAAAATGTAAGCTAGAACAAAACGAAACCGCGTCCTCGCATCTATTAAATGGTATTTAATTTTCTTTCTAGGATATGCTTTTCGAGCTATATGAAAAATATATATTAAGTATGAATTCATGTATTGCGATTCCAATGGAGCAGTATTGTGAACTTATCAAGGTACGTACCTAATTTAATTAACTTTAATCAGTGTAAGACATCTGCAAATAGACGTAAAATGTAATAAATAAATAAAATCACTCTACTTAATAATAATATATCCAACTATTTTCTCTCGTAGGCAAGGGATATAGAGTTAGGCAACAAACAAGGTCTGAAAAATCTTCTTCTAACACCTTACCAACGTATCATTAGATATCGTCGTCTTTTGAAAAACCTTCATGACGCTCTAAGTGAAGAAAACCACTCTATATTAAAACAGGTCATTGATTATCTGGATGGTTTTATAGAAAGAACAAAGTTACAAGAGAAACTGCTGTATATTAAAAAGATCTCTATAGATGTCGCCTACGGGAAATTTGTAATGGTAGACGAATGCACCTGGATAAATAACAGGATTAAATATAGGGGAACCATAATACTTTCCGAAAAACTAATAATTTTTTCAGGAACGGTAAGATTCTGAAATCATCTACGGTGGTACGTAGTTTTAATAGGCAGGTATATTCTAGAGTGAAAATAATGCAGATACCTACATGAACATCATAGATTTAAATGATGTATACATCCGTTCGGTATGGGAAGATAAACATTCGTTTGAATTGCGAGATCTTACACAGTATAAACACGATGATGGATTTGTGTATGTCGTGTATGTCCAAAATCTGCAAATTAAGATGAATTTGGTGAAAGAAATTGAGAAGCTTTTATGGAATCAGTTATTTTAATAGAAAGGGTTGACTAGTTTATCTTAGAAACTTACTACGCTAATTCAATTCATAGGTTTGATTACTAAGAGTTTTTCTATCGAAAAATTTAAAATGATAACGACCTTGCATAGTTCAAAATGTAATTATTTTAATTTTAGAATATATACGAATTAAAAAAATAAAGAAAAATGAAGACATATGAAACTCTAATTATTTACGATTTAGGCCCAATTACAGTCTTCAGTTACGCTTAAATATGAATCAACAGGACTTTCAGTTATTGTTTCATAAGTTTAAACTTAATTTAAACTCTCTTGAAGATAATCTCTAACTTACAAGGAAAGATTTCCTGGTGTCAAATTCAGATCTTAACTTGGTGGGTAAGTAGTAGTATTGAGATTTGAAAATAAAATGTTATTGTTTGTGATCAAATTCACTGTGAGGGGGTGAAACGCCCCTTCGAAAATTCACAAATTTTTTGATTTAATTCTTGAACGAAAATAGATGGAACAAAAATATAAATGCAAATATTATACCTTATCGAAAGATCTTTCAGGACACGTGAATGTGGTATATGCAGGATGTTGCGTTTAAGCGCCACCCTCTTATGCTAGAGCTGATTAGGTCCTTTATTGATTTTAAAGTATTTTCAATTATACAGGGTGTTCTAAAGCTGTAGAACAAGTCATACCTTATGCTACTAACACCAAAACCATCTATATATTATATATATGTTTTCTATTAAACAAAATCATCATTAATTAGTAAAATTGCATCAGTTATTATGCCCAAATGACAGTGACCTGTCCATGAGTTTAAAAAGTATAAGAGATTTTGCCCCAATGCTTGATAAGTAAACATTAAAAAACCAACTGTGAAATAAATCAGTGGGTAACTTACCTAACGATGAGGCTTGAATAACATTTGCAGGTCAACATAGGGTTTGTTGTACATGCCACCAGGTTCTTTTAGTACTATCAGTAGTGGAGACATAAGTTTACCAGATACAGATATTATTATATTTATTATCCTCTTTATTCTATCGTAAACTACATAAAAATATTACAATACATAACACATTAGTCTACATTTAATAATCACGTCCCGTGACCCTCTCTTTTCTTCCCGTAATACAACGCGGTAAATTTAAATCCTAAAAGTATACCCCAACATATTATATATTATAGAAGTGCCTTTGATGCACATGAAAGACCGCCTTTATATACGATGTCTGCTTGTGTGTTGGTGTTTCACCCTCCCAATGTGAATTTCAGCACAAACAATTCTTTTTTATTTTCTAGCATGAACATCCTCTACTTACCTACCATTTATTTCATTAAGATCTGAATATGACACCCGTTAGCAGGCGCCATCTCTGGCGAGAGTCCTACCACTAACGCAGCAGATATCTCGAGTAGGCATCTCAGTCAGCATTTAAATCAGATGCCGAAAACATCTGTTGAAGTTCAAAAGATGATTCACTGGCAAGTTGCCGCCACACCTTCGGAACAAGTGCATTTTCATAACTACCGGATAATGATCAGCAAGTGAACAAAGGTATTTATTAAAATCGATCCAAATTCCTCTTAAAATAATCCGGAACTACATTATATTCCATGTGGTTATTTAACAAGGAGGATGCGGTAGTTTGGTAGCATGAAATCTAACTACTCTTACTAAGCCGTCATTGTTTCTTTTACATGTACTAAAATAAAGATTACTAACTTGTGTTTGTGTTTATTTTTAGAATAGTGTTATTGTTTGTGTACACGTTTACTTGCATATGTATATTTCTGTTGGTGGCGCTATCTTTTGTAGACATGCGGAAGTAACTCGACGCTTCGTTTAATTATGAATCTAATCCCGTAGATGTCGCCACTTACTAAACTAGAACAATCCTTTTGAAATTTTGAAAGCATCGAATTTAAGATAATCTGCATAACTTTCTAAATCCTTTTTTAAGACATTTCGAACACTCAAATTCTGTTCCTTAAGTCAAATTCACTTGTTTTTATTTATTGGCGTCTCATAACACGATAAGATAATTCCGTTTATTTTCCTTATCCCGCACAAATCTAAACTGTACTGCGATTTATATATCAGTTAACCGCTTCCTAAAGAAAATTAGAATGTGTTCACTTTATGTTGAATAACTTACGCTGTCGGTATTTCGTTTCCAGTACTGCGGCGACAGATTTCCGTAAACAATGGCAAGTAAGTCAATTAAAAATATTCGTGATATCTTCGAAGGTGACAACATTACTAAAACTCCGACGTTCACAAAATATTGCGACGACTTAGGACCAGCGTTAAATATCAACGGCCATCAACAGCAAGGTAAGTTGCGGAGACATTATTTTTCGGTAATTGTTTACTATTATCTAAAAACAAAAGTACAATACAAGTATTTCTAGTTATCTCTTGCGTACATTATGATTGTCTAGCATTTAAATAGCTGCAAGTAGTGTGCACTGCGGTTCTTAAATATCCTATTATCCTCCTGCTAACTTTTAAAAGATATAGTGGTATTAGAAAAAGTACATCAATTTTTGTTTTTTCTAAACAAATCTTTAGTTTATTGTCAACATTTTAACCTTATATGTTCTTAATCTTTTCTTCAATTTACTATTTATTCCTTTATCATGAATTTTCAGTCAGGTAAATTAATCGACTTTGGTTACTATATTTCTATTGAGATTGCGATGTGTTTCAGTTGCGTTACCTCTTTTTCATTTTTTGAAATATAATAGAAAAACCAATTCAACGATATGATGTGTTACAATATAAACTAAAAATATGGACGCACACATATGTAGCAGTAATAGTTTTTGCAATATAATCTTGTTTTTACGCAAACTTTACTGGAACAAAAATGCGAAATCGTCTCCTGTGACGGCACGATATGTCATGTCACTAATAAGAGGATTTTGAAAAAAAATAGAACTTTATCTACGGAAAATCAAATTCAGTAAAGTAAACAAATAACAGTCGTTAGCAAAATACAGTCCCTGCCCAATCTATTTGTGCCATTTGCTAAAATAGCGATTTTGTTGAAATATTTAATGAAAAACGTATTATACAAGCATAAATTTATTCAGAACTGTTTACAGACATCGTCACAACTATATAGCTAATATTTTGTAATGCCTCCTTTGGCTTTCATAATTGTTCTTATTCTTTTTGCCATACCGTCTACGCAAGCGTTAATGGTATGTCTAATTGTAGCGTCATTTTGCCACACATCCTCAATAATTCTTGCTAATTACTCTTTTGTAATGTTTTTTCTCGAATACACGCGTGATTTTAGAACACCACACACGTTCTCAATTGTATTAGGGTAACCCTGGCAGAGCGTGCGTTCCCAAAAAACTTTGAATGGATTTGATCATGTGGCATGGTGACTTCAGAGGTCGTTAAGTGGCACTTTCTCAATTTCTTAGAAAAATATTAAGGGAATGTATTTAGATAGGTATTGCAAACCCTATTCATGAATTTTATACTTGTAGTTGTAAATTATCGCGTTGGAAGCACGCAACACATTAAATTTATGAGGTGGTACAATGTATAGGGGCTGTAGGTATAGGTAACAGAACAAAAATAAAAAACTAATATATGAAAAGGCAATGTTTAATAGCCGTTGGATTTGTTCTTGCATTATCTGGCAAAAGAATGTCGAAATATGCAGGATGTTTTGTTTAAGATAAAAAATTTAGGGTCACGTCCTGTAACACCGAATTTTAAAATGCCTAATAGGGAAGAATGGTGATGCCAGCAATTTACAATTTATGCTGTTGGCACCATTACTTAGATTTTCAAATAAAACAAATAACCTGCAGCTTTCATTATAGTTCAAAAGTTATTACTTACACCTAAGTGAGATTAGTTTGTATTGGGTTTATTGCAATTATTTTACTTTTTTTAACTGTTAGAATATCAAATTTTAACATCAAAACTATAGGCTTATTTAACATATAAACTGTTTTCTTATAAAGATAACTTTTCTTATAATTATAACCTTATTAATTCTAGTTATAAATAGGAAAAAAAAACTGTTTGAAAGAGGTTTCTTTTGTTAGTATCTACACTATTGTCCAAAAATTTGGAAGCAGCAATGGATTTTACAGAAAGTCACAGATAGAGCAAAATTTAATATTGATTATTAATGAATTTACACAACATAAGCGACTGTCGTCAAATAAAAGTAAATTAATTCAAACATAATAATATTTATGCAATATTGAGCTCGTAAATTTATTTTCGTCGATACAACCTCCTTTAGTTTTGAAAACCGCTGCTCAAATTCTTCGAAACTTGTTGCCATACGTTCTGTAAATATTCCCATAGGTGTTGGGTGTTCTGAGGTTGTCTCTATTTAGCTTTTCGATCAAGCTCATCCCATAAAAAGTCCCGGGGTACAAATCCGGACTTTGAGGAGGCCAAACCATTAATTTTAGTTCGTTTTTTGCTGCTTTCTTCTCCAAGAAGTTTTTACACATTCAAGGTGTGTTTTTTGGCGTCATTATCTTACTTGAACACAAACAGCTCACCAACAAGACGACGTTCACAGATGCATGATTTTACAAAATAGTACTGTTCTTTCTACATTGTCACCCGTACTTGTTCCAGCAAAAGAACCGCAAACCATAACACAACCTCTGTCTTTGACGGACGGCACCAATCAGGAATGACCAGGTTCCATGCTTTCCTGCCCATATTAATAGTTTCCTTTTATGCAGGCGTTATAAATACGGTTTTTTTTTTGGTGGCCGATGCATCTCTTTAAACCCGTTACCGATAATCGTCTCTTACCAGTGGTAACAGAAAGATTTGTTCGTGTTTGTGTATTAACGCGTTGCGATATCCGGTGCCGTTAAACGTCCATCCCGTTTCGAAGTCGTTACTATAAATCTATCTTCAGCTCTAGAAGTCACTAGTGGCCGCCCACTTCGTCTTTTATCAAGATTTTGTCCTGTCTCACATTATTCAGTGAACCCCCTAACCGTAGAGCAATTTCTCTTTCGGTATATCCTTCGTCGCGAAGAGTACAAATATTATTGTATTGTTCCATAGTCAACTGTCTGCGTTTTGGCATTTTTACGATCAGCACTTTACTAAATTCTTAGAAATGCAGATTGATTTCAAGAAACTAATTCCACACAGGAAATCGATAAGACACTAAGAATTAAATACCTTTACAACATGCATTAAACGATACCCAAGTAGTACTAAACCGTTTGACCGAAAGTAATTACTGCAGGTATCCTACCACATCCTCATCAAACAAAAGTCGTATTCTTGGGAAAGAGCAATAATATGTATACAGGTGAAATTTTTACCTCAATATTTGGACCTTACGGATTATGTGTAATAATTTTATATTTGCATACAATAATTTATAATACGGGTTTATGGACGGTTACAAAAATATTTTAAAGTGGTGCAGTACAAAATTCTACTCTAAACTAAATATTAAACATCTAAAATGAAAGAAAATTACATATTGATTAATGCTCGACAAACTGGAATTATTATTCTGTCATGGCTGCGTAAAAAGTACGGAATAGAGTTTGAAATTGAATAAAACATTTCATCGTTTGAATCACTCTTTTAAAATGCGCCGCAGTCCTTGCTATTGTTCATGTTTGAAAACACAACAAGGTAATACTTCGTAAGGAAATAGCAAGTGCCTTTTAGCAAATTTCCTTTCATCTTTGTTGAACGAAACAGTTCCTTTTTCTTAGAAAAAGTTATTGATTTTAAAAATTCCAAGTAATTATCTTGTGATTGTGAGCCCACATCACATTTTAGCTTCTGAAGGGGAAAAACGATTTCGATTAAATTAAATTTTTCTTTCGAAGATATTCCAATACCATAAACATTATTGTTTTATTAAGAATGAGATTATATTTATAAAACACACCTTCTTGAGGACCACAGACGTCTATAACCATTTCTTTTCCAATATGCTTGGCCCGTCGTCATTCGTTTTTATAACGTGGTCTTGAAAGTATTTTAAGTTGGCCAACTTCGATTATTACACTAATAGGATTAATAAAATTTGACGGAATTTCAAAAATTCCCTGGAACATGTAACAAAAGTCGGATATAGATTTTCATTAGATTACATTACAAAGATAACATTTTCCGTAGTGACTAACATATTTAATGAGGATTATATACTTTATAACAACTACAATGAAATTGTTGACAGTACAAGTAAAATCAAATAATTATCATAGATAACAGCGCGTTATCAAATGCCAAAATCATTTTTACTGTGAGCGGTAGATATCGTAATCTATCGAGACTCGCTTGCTCAGTACACCCAACTGATATCGTATATAAACTCCTCCAAACAACCGAAGCACGATAATCTACTGTTAAACCTAAAATTAATGAAGCTCGTTTATTTCGTAAATCGTCTTTAGCAAGATAATGTGTTACGAATTGCCCTTCAATGCGCGTGCCAAATTGTACAGTAGTATCGTTTAGCTGACTACAATATATATTTTTAAATTGTCTAGATGGAATGCAAGGGATTTCAAACAACATGTATTTTGGGTTATCAATATATTTCTCTATAATAAAATAATTTCGGTTTTTGTACCACATCCTAGTTCATCACTAACACATTTCAAACTTTGGGTGCTTGGCGACAGTAGCTGTGTGAATTGAGCTAATGAATGCCTTGGATGAGGTGTGTGGTGATACAGTTGGTAATAAAATACGATCATTGTTCGGATACAACCGAAGGAGCTTCGAATTTTACATATTTAATATTTTTGTAATATAACAATTCATATATTTGCATTTTATCTTAATTTTCGCCTTTCATTTATTTTTACAAACATATTTAGTCTATCATTTACTATTATTTCTGCTATTATACTAATCTATGTATTCACTAATTATGTATGAATGTTGTAAGAAAATCCCCGCAATCACCCCTATCTATTAAATTAGGATTATATTCATTACAATTATGCTAATTATTCTCTTAAATCATTACTATAACTACTAAATGTTTAAACATTTAATCTCCTAGAATAATCAAGGTAGCCGAGTGTTGCTCATTAATGTAAAACCGAAGTTGCTTGTAAATAACCTCAGTACACAATGTAAGTCAATCGAATGCAGTTCAACAACAACTTAAGACAATACAACCTGTAATTCAGTAGAAAATATCAATATGCTTAATATATTACGTGCAACTTTTATTCACCAAATAAATAATCAAAAAAAGTGAAAAACTCCAGCCATAGATTCCTATAATCATAAAAAAATTACCATCTAGCAATTCATGAAATTATTTCTTCAAAATATCTTGTTGGTAGTGAGTAGTGAATTTACAGTGACAGATAAAATATATTTATCATGTATACTGTATTGGTATATTGACACAGAAATGTTTACAACAAATCACAATGTTTACATTATCCAATCATACTTCAGAAACGGTATAAAATTAGGAAATGGAGAATGGTTGTACTCTTTGGGCAGATCTTCCAAATTTTCCAGTAACATTACTTTACGTCAAGTTATTCAAGAATTAATCGCAACATTTCATGAAACAGGATCTGTGTTCCGAAAACCAGGTGGTAATAGACCATTGAAACGGACAGCTGAAAATATAGCAGATGTTGAGGAACAAATAACTCAATCGCCTAAAAAATCTATTCGCAAGCTTTTATAGCAAGCGTATCTTTCATATGGGGCATGCTACGCAATCCTTAAAAAAGATCTAGAAAAAATGCCATACAGGTTTGATCGCGTGCAGGAAGTTTTGTTCATTGATCAACCCGGCTTAATTTTGTCAATGGTTTTTAGGTACGCTGAATAATGATGATGTTCTTGAAAAACCTTTCATCTCGTCACTTATCAGAATATGTAAACAAACAAACAATGAGCATCTTGTCTAGTGAAACTCCACATGAATAGAGGTTTGGCTTGCTATTTCTGATTATTGGATTATTGGTCCATTATTCTTCTGTGATACCATAAATGCAGGACGATGTCGTAATAATTTATTACAACCATTTTCAAATCAATTAGATGACGACAAACTCCGCGATATTTCCATCAAAATAATGCAACACCCTATGTGACAAGGGAAACGATGAAATTATTGGATGAATTCTTTGATAATCCGATAGTAGACTTTCCACTGCGATCTCCTGTTTTGACAAATATAATATTTACACATAGTCCTCGTACAATTGACGAACTTACTGAAGCTATCCGAAATATCTGGGAGGAAATTATACGACAAAATTTAAGGAGTGCCTTCCATAACATGAAACCAAGAGTGGCGTTATGTATTGAAAATGAAGGAGTTCCCTTTGAAAATTTACCCATTCTTTATTATTTTTAAACTTTTAATTGTTCCAACTGAAATGCTTGTGTGTAGTTATTTGCCAAAACGTCAATACCTAATAATAATTTTCCCATTCTCCTAAGAGTTTAAGAAAACACACTCTGAAATACAGGTGCTCTTCTGATAGCGGAAGTCTTAAGACCGTTTACTTTTTTCCAAACATCTATGTAAAATAAAATAAAGGAGATTATCATTAAGTATTTCTAAAGAGAGTTGCTTCTTTGTGGCCAAAAGCTATTTCCATTCTACATATACCTTCGTTATTTTTGCACAGATTGTTAATGTTTACATTGAAAAAGGGGAGCATTCAGATGTGTTTATTTTTAAATTTTATTTGCACTGATATAGTAAGTGCCACGAAGAAATCACATGAGAGTGTATCATAATGTATATTTGTCTTCTTTCACAGACCAATCCTTTCACATTATATTTACATTGTGAATGATGTAAACTTTATTATTTAACAAATCAAGGTGCGGATTGTTTGTATTCCGCCTGATTTTGCGATTACATTAACTCCGTGTCATTTATTATTTTCTAAGAAGATTTTTTCTTTTGCAATTCGTGGAATTAAGATTTAAATAACTGCTTTATGCAATGCAATTGAAGACTTTCCTAAGACTCCATCTTAATAAATGGTATAATTTTTAAATATGCTATTTAGTAGTACGAGAGCGACTTTAAATGTTTCCGGAATCGACAAGAAAAATACAACATGGTGTGGTTTCTTATTTCTATTTTTCGATGATCAACACACGTTTGCGAAAGGTGCTCCAGTCTCTTCAAGCCGCCGGAAAAGTAGAATGTTTCGAGGTCTGCAAAATGGCCATCTGTAGCGACTTCCTCATTTGAGACAAATGATTTTGTCGGGTTTGGAAATAGGATAAGGTCATCGGCGTCTGGGCCCGGTCAATATGGAGGATGAGAGACTAATTCGTAGCGCAATTCATCCAATTTGGACACGACGATGCGGGATGAATGAGCCGGTGTATTACCGTTGTGGAAAAGCACTTCTTTTCCCTGCCAATGAGGCCGTCTCTCCTTCAATACTGCATCGAATCAGGTCAATAAATCGCTGTAAGATTGTCCCTTGATCGTCCTTCTCTTCTGCAGATAGTCGATAGTCCTTTCCGACCGATAGAACGGTCTTTGGTTTCTTCGGGCCAGATTCGCCCAACAAAATCCGTTGCTTCGACTGTTTCTTGGTCTCCGGTATGTAGTGGTAGACCCAAATCTCATCCACGGTTACGAAACGCATGGAAAAATCCTTTGGATTGCTTTGGATCCTGGCCAGACACTTCTCCGAAACGATCAATCAATTTCGTTTTAGCTCCGGTGTGTGCACACGCGGTACCCATCGCGCGGAAAACCTTTTCATACCCAAAATTTTGTGTAATTTCGTGACACGTAAACTTCAATCGGCGATAGGCTACCACGACATCATGAATCTTGTCGACCATTTCATCGTTGGCAGCGGTTTTTGGGCATTCACTGCGTTGTTCGTCACTTGTGCGGCCTCGTTTGAACTCGCTCACCCAGAAGCTGATGGTCGAGAATGATGGAGTACATCCGCCATGAACCTCTAGCAAACGCGATACCCATGGTGCCTAAAGCTTTTTCATGCCCAAAAATTTCGTGTAGGATACTGCCAACGCGTTCTCCTAAGGTGCCTGTTGTCTCTGCTATTTCTTTCAGCTTCTATCGGCGATCGGCTAACATGATATCATGAATCTTGTTGACCATTTCATCGTTGGCAGCGGTTTTTGGACATTCACTGCGTTGTTCGTCACTTGTGCGGCCTCGTTTGAACTCGCTCACCCAGAAGCTGATGGTCGAGAATGATGGAGTACATCCGCCATGAACCTCTAGCAAACGCGATACCCATGGTGCCTAAAGCTTTTTCATGCCCAAAATTTCGTGTAGGATACTGCCAACGCGTTCTCCTAAGGTGCCTGTTGTCTCTGCTATTTCTTTCAGCTTCCATCGGCGATCGGCTAACATGATATCATGAATCTTGTCGACTATTTCATCGTTGGCAGCGGTTTTTGGGCATTCACTGCGTGGTTCGTCACTTGTGCTTGTGCAGCCACGTTTGAACTCGCTCACCCAGAAGCTGATGGTCGCAAATGATTGAGTACAACCGCCATGAACCTCTAGCGAAATATTTCGAATTTCCCTGACCGCTTTCCCAGCCATCCAGAAATGTTTTATTACTGCACGAAATTCGATTTTATCCAATTTTGCGAAACCGTCTGACTTGCTACACAAAACACACTCTTAGACAGCAACTATTGACAGTAGACGTCTGAAATTTTGACAGCTGCCATAAAGAAGGTTGCCCTTGCCAACCAAGGAATCCATTTCAACCTTCGTGCACCATCTCTTGCCGATTCCGGTTCAGGTCGCCCTCGTATACTATACAAATCCATCCGTACATATAAGACAACCTTTAAAATTCCCATAGTAATACTAAATGATTATTTGGTTTCAGATAAGTCAACTAATAAAAGTAGAATCCCAAACAAAATTAAGGAACCTCATCAAAATAGTCATAACAACATTAAAAGTGCTACAAATATGATTCACAAGGACGCTTTTAATCTTGGAACGGTTCGGGACAGGGTTGGCAAGCTCAATCAAGAAACTATATCGTCGAGAAACTCCACAAACTCGATCATCAGATATCAGAAATCGGGGACCATGAATAACCGCCAACCCAAGAAGAATGAATCGCCTGCTACCAGCGAGAAATGTAAGCGAAGCCAAACTCTACCTACTAGTCAGAGAAGGATTCGCCAGTTGAATCTGAATAATTTCGAAAATATTCCCGCCAATCAGAAGAACAACGCTCCTTCACCTCGCACGCCCAAATCGCCGAAAAGTTTCAATAGCTATCCAAGTAGAATAGCTTTGCCCAGGAAAGATTATCGGAAAAGTAACGAGGTTGGTAGAAATGACACTAAGTCACCTCGCTCTGTCATCAATATTCTAGAGAAGAAAAACGTGTCAAACGATAAACCGCAAAAAGAAAGCGCCTTACCAGAAATCCCTCCAAAACCCAAATTCATCAACCAAATCAAACCTCATCCGAACTTGCCGTTTAAATCGAAGAAGGCGTTACAAGAGAAAATCCAAATTTTTAATAACTTAGGAAATAAGAACGGCGAGGACAATCAACAAGTGGCAGATCCAAATTCTGACCGCTTAAGTTCGAAATCGCAAGACTACCATAGCTGGAAATCCCTTATACACTCAAAAGGCGTTCAAAACAGTGAATCAGAAGAAGACATATACGACTTAGTCGTTAATCCAGACCAGAAAGAGCAGGGGGAAACCAATTTAAAACCGCGTCTGCCGCCAAAACAGAAATTTGGAAAAGAAAGCGATTCCTATCACGGAGTAGAAGTTAAAGTTAAACCTCTTGTGGAACCATATGATGTCGTCGATATATCGAATTTGAACAATAGAAGATGCATCGATCCAATACCAGAAGATAACGAAGAGCATGTTCATCGTAACGTCGTGAATGGTAAAACGGAGAAAAACAAGAAATGCGCCAGGAATCCGAAATTTGCCAAAGACAAGAAGAACCTTAGAGTCATGTCCAAAGATCATAGTTTAGAAGATGAAGGGTATGTAGTAATTACAAACGATGGTAATTCTTCCTCCTATAGTGAAAGCTCAGAGGAAGAATTAGCAACTGAATATGACGTAATTGAAAACTTGAATGTCACAAAAATAACCGTGGAGAAAAGATATAAGGTGCCTAACAACGAAGAGGAAGATTCGACTTTTAACGTTAAGAGAGAAACCTACTACGATCACAATTTGAATCCAAGAATTGAACGTATCTCTAGACAGGTGCAAAAGGGGGATGACACTCACAGCGACTGCAAAAAACAGGGTGCTAGCAAGTAAGTAAAAATTCTTCTTTCTCGTCATCACTTTTGTTTTCTTATAAGCAAGCCATGACATTTTTCTTCTTTAAACTTAAGTTGGTAGAATAACTTTAAAAACGTGTAAATTGACTTATTCTGCGTCGTCATGCAATTGATTTAAAAATGGCTGTAATATTACGATATCGTTAATTTTCTAATTTTATTCCACTTCTGAAGCATGATTCGATAATAAAAACTTTGTGATTTATTGTAAACATTTTTGTGTCATTAAGCCATATATTATTCTGTCACTGTCAGTCCACTACTCACTACCAACAAGATATTTTGAAGAAATAATTTCATGGCTTGTTAAGAGGGTAAATTTGTATGATCATATTTTATCAATGATACTTTTGAATTTCCAGATCTTTTATGATAATACAGGAATTGGTCCAAACTGAACTGGCTTATTTTAAGGGATTACTGAGGGTATATGAGGTAAATTATCTACATATTTAGCGCTAATTGGCTAAAAAATAATTACTAATAAGTTTATACTCACACCCGCTAATAAAGCTAAACAACAGATAACTTAGAACAACTCTGAAGGTTGTAGTCAATTTGGCACAAGAACATCAGGTGTCTTAAGTGTTTCGGAAAGTAAAATTCAAATTGCAACTTATCGCTAAGACGTTATAACGTATTTTTTTTCTATACCAGCGATGTTAACTGATGATAGTTTGTAAAATCACATATATTTATAGTTTGTTTCAATATTAAGAAATTGATAACACGAATGGCTTTGGACATTGTTCACAGTTGATATCTTATAAAGCCGAAATTATTTTGTATATCTTTAATAAGCATTATTGCGTGACATATAAAAACATATTAATATTCTGTCTTTTATATTGTGATTGTATCTTTCCAAGTTTGTACCAGAACGTTAACGCAATAGATTTCATTTAACGATGATTTAATGTTAGGCGTGTATCATTGTTTAAATGATAATTTTGACAAAAGCTGGTTGTGAAATTGCGGAATTTTAAAATCGCCTGAAGTAAATATAAAATCATAACATTGCCACAATTACAAGCTTTGTTTAACTGCGTTTTGTGGTCACAGAATGTCGAGCGTTAAAGATAGAATAACTACGACTTGATAAGAAACGATAACAATTAATAACAGAAAGTACTGATTTTACTGCTTTTTTATTTAGATTATTAAATCATTTAAAGCATCCCCAACTGGTAGTTTGGACGAAACACCTTTCTTTTCTACGATGATCTTGGTTTTGTTCTAGGATTATATTGTCTACTTCAAGGAATCTCCACCTTCCTGTAGTCCGAATATTACCAAAGTTTTTGGCAACTTTGAAGACATCTATAAGTTGCAGATAGAGTTTTATGCTCAATTAACAGAATGTGGTCAGAACGTCGATGACATAGCGGACACCTTCTTAAAAAATGTAAGTTATAAGATGACGTAAAGCATGTTTATTTTATTCTTCTAAGGTAACTTTAGCCCTTCGTTGTTGTCCAATTTCTTACAAACAGCAAGAAATTGTCTTATTGTTTTGGTACAGATGAGAATCAATTGCTAACTCTAGTAAGTTTGTTGCAAATTGGCGTTAATACAAATTTTACTTCATTCTAGAAATTTTTGGTCGTTTCTCGCTCATTATTATCTTTCAGCAGTTTAAACGGTTGCCTTTTATTGTTGTACCTTCTTTCTATAACTTCTTATACGAGGAAAGATCCAAAAGTTCGTGGAATGAAAGGGTTTTAAATAAAATAAAACAATAAATCTATTTTTCCTTTTCAATATAATCACCCTTAAGCACAATACATTTATTAGATCTATGAATTATTTTTTCTAAACCATCATAAAAATATTTTTGATCTTTCGTCTCAAAATGGGCCAAAATTGCCTTCTTTACCTCATTGTCGTCGGAAAGCTTTCTTCCACGTAAGTCTTTTTTAAATTGGGGAACAAATAAAAATCACTAGGTGCCAGGTCTGGACTGTAGGGTGGATGGACTATTAATTGAAAGTCATGCTTGTGCAGAGCAGCCATTGCAACTTTGCACTTGTCAACCGACGCATTGTCTTGCAAGAGCAACACACCCTTGGCCAATTTTCCTCGACGGCCTCCTTTAATTTTTCTAATATCGCTGCGTAATATTCTCCGACTATGCTCCACCTTTTTCTTTGTAATCAATCAATAATAAACCCTCACAATCCCAAAAAACAGTAGCCATCAAATTTCCAGCCGATTCTGGCACTTCGAATTTCTTTGGCGGTGGTGTTCCCTTTTTATGCCATTGCATAGACTCCTCTTTGTACTCAGGCTCAAAGTGATGAACCCATGTTTCATCTCCATTAAGAATCCGCTCCAAAATCTGTGCAGGCTTGTCTCCACACAGCTCCAAAAATTGTTTGGACGCACAGACGCGCTGCTGTTTCTGCAGCGGCGTGAGCATTCTTGGTATCCATCTTGCACTGACTTTTGTCATACCCAGGTGGTCATGTAGGATACGCAAAGTGGTGGTATCTGATACACCAAGTAATGCAGATAATTGTTTTTTCTTCAAACGGGCAGCTTGCAGTAGAAATTTTTGCACTTTTTCGACGATATCTGATGTGGTGGCCTCAACTGGCCGTCCTGAGCGGGGGTTGTCTTCAATCAACTCCCGACCATATTTAAAAAGACCATGCCACTTATAAATCATTGATTTACTAGGGCACTGTTCCCCATAAACGGTTTCCATTTCATTCAATATAGTTCGAGCGTTCTTTCCTTGCTTTGTAAGGAACTTTATCACAGCGCGGTGTTCAATTTCCTCCATAGTTTCAGTTTTCTTCCGGATTGACTTGTTTAGCAGGCAACTATTCGCAAACGACTGACGCTATAGGGCTGCAACGAACGCCCCTATCCCCACTCCATCTCCTCCATTCCACAAACTTCTGGACCTCCCTCCTAATAATAACAATAATAATAATAACAAAGGCTGATCACACGACAAATTTACAAAATTCAAAAATACAAAATTTGCAGTAAAGAAGAGACAAAATGGAAAGTATGCTGAAAATATATAACGCGTAAAATAAATTAAAAAAGCGATTCATTCTGTCAGTCATATTTCAGATGACTTCGATTTTTCGCAAAAAATATAAGGGCTACTTTAAAATTTCTACGAAATTTCGATAATCTTGGATTTGATTCAAAACTCACCGAATGCTATCTGCGACCATACAGAATACGATTCTAAAACTAAATTTGGCGCAAATCTTTGAAAACATGCGAAAAATGTAATAACTATTGCTAAATTCTTGTCCAATTTTAGAATATTAAGTATGTCGCCGTGATGGATAATTTTCTTACAATCTAATCATCAAAATCTTCAGTTAGATACGCATTTTGACATATTTTGAAAAAAATTAACAAAATTAGCACCAGGGGACTAATGTAGACGGTATTCGTTTCTAAAAAACGTTTCTGTTGTTCTCCATTTAAGAAATTTTTACACACGTATCGTTGCTGAGTATTTGGGGTTGTTGTCCTGCATGATTACAAAATTTGGATTTTGGATTGCCTCGTCAATTCATAAAATGAGCCGTACAACAGAAGTGGATGATAAGTTCTTGAACAAAATCATCTTTAGCACATCTTCAACTAAGTGGATCTCTAAACAATTAAAATTGACTAGAGTTCGTCAATTTTAATTGTAAAAAAAATTACACGGGAAATACTGGAAAACCCCTTACATCCGTTAAAAGTAACTCTCCAACGTGATTTCTAGGTTGGTGAAGTGATTGGACCGCATTTCTTTGAAAATGAAGACGGAAAAGCTGTTACCGTTATTGAAGCTCGATATCGAAACGTGATTATAAATTTTTTATTTGACGAAATGGAAAGTACGGATGTGGTTTCAGTAGGACGATTATTATATCTCATATAACCGTAGAAATACGTTTTACGCCAACGACTTGGTTATCGAATAATTTCTTGAATTCATTGATTAGCCGGTTTAACCCTTACGGAACGTGCAACGGACGAATACGTTCCGCGAAAAATACTGTTAAAGAGTGTCGTGCGTATACTCGCCAGGAAATGTTCACTCTAATTGTGCGTTTATTTACGACGATATTAGCCGAGAGGGAACTAATTTGAAATAGAGAAAGACGCTCAAAATCAGCCTGGTGGTTCCAGATAGGTAAAAATGCGTGTTGGCAATTTTCCTCTCCTCGCATTGTATTTTCCGTGAATGATTCTACCAATTCCATGAGTAGCTGCACTTGCAGCACTACTACGTTGATTATTGTTTTACAAGATATTTCCATCTTTTCATTTTTTTAATTTGTTCCTATTCCCAAATATGTATTTTTCCACAAAATATTTCAAATCCTTAATTTTTTTTGGCCGTGTATTTATATTTTGCAATGTTATGGTGTAATTTTCTACTTTCTTTGGAAAACATTTGCATTTTCGTAATTTATTGCAAAGTGTTTACGTTCATAGTAACTTCTCTGGTAAGCGAATTTCTATTTTTTATTACATATAACGCACCTAGGAAAGGAATCTTCGTAGATTAATTTGACAGAAAATAGTTTTGAACTTAGTTGTTTCAGAAAACAAACCGTTATTGAGCATTTGCTGGTATCAAAAATGCAAAATATGTGGTCAATGTTACTGATCCAAAGTTGTTGGCAATAAACCAAAGTGTTGTTAGACTCAGTTTCAAATTTATCCACAAGAAGGTTGACCATGAAAGAGGGCTGTTACCCATCGATGCCTTTTCAGTTTGTTGATAAAAGATATTATTCGCCTGGGAAAAATCTTTGATGCAAATTCTTGCCAGAGATACTGCAGAAACAACCTCTGCGCTATCAATTTGGTAACTTATATCAAGCCAAACCAAAGTCTTTAATTAACTTTTAAGCAAGTGGTTAAATTCGCCAGGCAACAATCTTGAAAGCAAGTACGTAAGTTGGACTACGAGGGCGACCTGAATTGTTTCCGGAATCGACAAGAGATGGCGCACGAAGGTTGAAGTGAATTCGTTGGTCGGCAAAGGCAGCCTTTTTTATGGCAACTGTCAAAATTTCAGACGTCTACTGTTAATAGCTATTGTGTAAGAGTATGTTTTGTGTAGCAAGCCAAATGTATAAAATCGAATTTCGTGCAGTGATAATACACTCCTTGATGGCTGGAAAAAGAGCCACGGAAATTCGAAATATTTTGCTAGAGGTTCAAGGCGGATCTACTCCATCATTTTCGACCATCAGCCTCTGGGTGAGCGAGTTCAAACGTAGCCGCACAAGCGAAAATGACGAACCACGCAATGGACGCCAAAAACAGCTACCAACGATGAAATGGTTGACAAAATTCATGATATCGTGTTAGCCGATTGAAGCTGAAAGAGGTGGCAGAGACAACAGGCATCCCAGAAGAACGTGTCGGCCATATCCTACACGAAATTTTGCGCATGAAAAAGTCTTTGGCGCGATGGATACCGCGTTTGCTCACACCGGAGCAAAAACGAAATCGAGTGACCGTTTCGGAGGTGTGTCTGGAGAAGATCCAATGCAATCCAAGGAATTTCTTCATGTTTTTCGTAACCGTGGATGAGAGTTTGATTCACCACTACATACTGGAGATCAAGGAACAGTCAGAACAGTGAATTTTTTCGGGCGAACCAGCTCCGAAGAAAGTAAAGACTGGTAAAGGGAAGAACGGTCAAGGGACAGTCCTACAGTGATTTATTGACCCGATTCGATGCAGTATTGAAGGGGAAACGGCCTCGTTTCCACCGGACAAAAAGTGCTTTTCCACTGCTCATTCATCTCGCACCGTCGTGTCCAAATCGAATGAGTTGCAATACAAATTAGTCTCTCGTCCTCCATATTCATCGACTTTTTCCTACTCCCAAACCCGAAAGATCCCCGGGAGGAAAGATAT
This sequence comes from Trypoxylus dichotomus, assembly GCA_023509865.1. Taxonomy (NCBI): domain Eukaryota; kingdom Metazoa; phylum Arthropoda; class Insecta; order Coleoptera; family Scarabaeidae; genus Trypoxylus; species Trypoxylus dichotomus. The sequence continues at coordinate 8,205,053 of CM042076.1, read as the reverse complement.
TTGCCTCAAATGAAGAGGTTATCGCCACTACAGATGGCTGTTTTGCAGACCACGGAACATCCTGCTTTTCCGACGACGTGAAGGGACTGGAGCACCGTTTGATCTTCGAGGAGACTACATCGAAAAATAAAAATGAAAAACCACACCAATATCATGTTTTTGTTGTCGATTCCGGAAATGTCGCCCTCGTAGGTGGTTAAATTTGCTAGACAACTATCTTGAAAGCAAGTATATAAGTTGGACTATTAAGGTTGGAAACAATAGGTGTTATACATTTTAGAGTAATTCACTCACTTTGTTTTGTAGATCAATAGTAATGATTTTGCTCCTAGTTTCAAACTTCTCACCTAGAATTTAAACCTGAAAAATTTAAATAAATTATTTACCTTACTCCTGTCCAAATCTCATAATATTATTTATTCTAGGAAGCGCTTTTTGACTTATACAAACAGTATATCTTAAACAAGCACACCTCCAACAGGTATTCATCAGGGGAATGTCTGGAAGCCATCAAAGTATGTACCCACGAAAAATATTCTTTTCCCGCTGTATCTAATTATTTCATTGCATAGGCCAGAGATATAGAACTAGGCAATACACTGAATCTGGAGAGCTTCCTCCTAACACCTTTCCAGAGGCTTATTCGATACCGCCTCCTTCTGAAGAACCTACACGAAACGCTCGAAAAGGAGAACGCTCCGAATTGCAAATTAAAGACGGTTATCGATTATCTAGACGACGTAATCGAAAGCACTAATTTGCAAGTGAAATTGATGCAGGGTATTCAGGACGCGCCGTTAGATCTCATGAATTTCGGTAAGCTTCTAATGGTGGACGATTGCTTCATGAGGAATAACGGAAGGAAGTACTGCGCTACCGTAATCCTCTTCGAGGGTGTGATAATCTTCACGAGAAAGGTAAAATTGTGAGGATATGCGTTTTGAAGGTGTAATTTAATATGTTTTTGAATCCGTCCAGACCCAATGCGATAAATATATCTACAAAGGCAGCATAAACTTAAGCGATTTATATATTCGTTCGATAACGGAAGAGGAAACGTCGTTCCAATTGCAGGATTTCACTCAATATAAGCTCAAACACGACAATAAGTATGTGTACGATGTCGAGGTTAGGAATTCGAAAATTAAACAGGAATGGATGAAGAAAATTGAGACGCTTTTATGGAATCAGTTTGCAGGTAGGACGTGAAAAGATTACATGTGCTTTATGAAAATTAATTGTCCTTTTTCTATTTTTTCTTTCTAGCTCATAAACGTTCGTGACTATTGTGATAAATTTCTGTGTCTCTTGTCTAACTTAGTGATTGTACAGATTTACTGATTTTAAATAAATTTTATGAATTTTTTTCGTTTTATTTTCTTATCTTTATTTACACATGTACCCGTTTATGAAAAACCGATGGAAAAAAAATAAAAATTAAATTACGATGGTGAATCCCTTTGCTCCGCCTCTGACCCACTCACAATAAAAAAAATCGCTAATATTTTACTTTTATTTTTCAACATACCCACCCACTAAGGTTAACACATTTTTTTCATTGATGTTGTAACATTTCTAAAGCTGAAGTGAAGGCTCCCACGGCCAGAGTGAGTAATAAACGAACTGATAAATTCACAGGTATAGCAGTAAACTCCACTCACACAAATTAATTAATTATGCGGAACGCAGCGTTTCGGGAGCACGTGGGCTCCCATTGTCAACCGTGTTACCGACTGAAAGATTTTGTAAATAAAATTGAAAATATTGAATTAAAAGATGGGGAAGTCCTTGTATCATTCGACGTTTGTTCACTTTTCCCAAGCGTACCAATTCCAGAAACGATGGAGTATTTGGTTGAATTTTTGAAATTAAATAACGTAGATGATGTGAAAACCGCGGAATATAAAAGGTTAACTAAATTATGCACGTCACAAAATTGTTTTCAAATAGGCGGAAAATGGTTCGAACAGGTGGAAGGCACGGCGATGGGTAATCCTCTATCGCCTTTTATTGCGAACCTTTTCATGAGCAAATTTGAAACAAACCTGAAAAAAGAAACCAAATATTTCCCGAGAATTTGGCTTAGGTACGTAGATGATATTTTCGCTGTGTTTGACACCAACAAAGGAAACATACAAGATTTTCTAGCAGAACTGAACTCAAAATTTACCACGATCAAGTTTACCATTGAAGAAGAAGTGAACAATCGCCTTCCGTTTCTAGATACTCTAGTCATACGCAATAATAATAAATTAGAAATAGACATCAAAAGAAACTAATTCCAACAGATTCATCACGTTTGATTCGCACCATTGCGAACAACAAAAAAAATGTCCGCGATTAGTTTTCTGGTCAATAGACTCGTCAGATTTCCGCTAAACAAGAGCAGGTATGACAAAGAATTAAAATATATCAAAGATGTCGCGAGGTACAATAGTTTCTCTTTTTTGGATGTCGACCGTATTTTAAGGAAGGTCCAATACAAACAACACATCAGAAATTCCACGACTTTGACATCAACAAACACCGGTAATAAGAAATTTATAACTCTTCCTTTTCACCCAACAGTAAAAGGGTTAAGTAAAATTTTCCGACAACTAAACATGAACGTGTCTTTTGTGTCAAAAAACAACTTAAAGAATCTCTTAGGGAATCCCAAAGATAAACCGGAGATGATAAAAAAGTCTGGAATATACCAAATCGCATGCAATGATTGTGAGAAAGTTTATATTGGACAAACAAAAGGAGTATCGAAACGAGGTTCAAAGAACATATTAGACACTATCGTTTCGACAAACCTGAACTATCAAGCGTAGCAGAGCATATGGTAAAATCCGGACATAAGATTGATTTAAAAAATCTGACACTACTTAAAAACGTGAACTCGTATAGAGAATTAGACGCGTACGAAACGGTATATATGAAAAAGAACGGAAACTTATTGAACAGAGAACCACCCCCAATTGCACACTCGAGTTTGATGGATTTATTACCATAGACCCTGTTAAATGATACGGTTCGCTTTCGGTCCATCCTCTCCCGTAAAAGGCATGAGGCCACCTAGTAGATTGTAAATAGTCATATGGTTAGAAATTTTAGAGCCTGCGTAGAAAATAATTTGCATGTGTGATACAGTTTTTACTTTCAGTCGGTAACACGGTTGACAATGGGAGCCCACGTGCTCCCGAAACGCTGCGTTCCGCATAATTAATTAATTTGTGTGAGTGGAGTTTACTGCTATACCTGTGAATTCTACATCCACACAGTCCTTGCAATCGTCATTTGAACTGATAAATAAATAAACGTAATTGGACTGTGTCATGATAAGATACAAGAGAAAATGAAATAAGAGTAAGAGGAAACCCAAAGAAATAAAAGAAAGAAAAGAGTGAATAAAGGTGATAAAAAAGGAAAGGCGACGAAAGAGTAAGAACAATCCCGCTTTTCTCTTTTCTTTCTTTTTTCTGTCCCCCTTCTCACCTTCCTTCTTATTCTTCTTTCACCTTTTCCCACTTTTCTCCTTCTTTTTATTTCTTTGTTTTTCCTCTTACTCTTATTCCATTTTCTCTTATATCCTATCATGACACGGTCCAATTCCGGAAACAGTTCGTTTATTATTTCTAATGCTTGCCAAAAAAAATTATTCAACCTTTTGCAAAGCACTGATTTACCGTATATATATATCACGTCCTTATTTGATGAAAATCGTTTACCACACAAATATTCTTTAAGTTTTGGAACAGTCGGTAATCGCTGAAGGCCAAATCTGGCGTATATGATCGATGTTCAACTAATTCGAAGCCTGCTTGAGCTATTGGCCCAATAAATTTAGAATCCGCCACAATATAAGTTTTTCGGGAGAAGGAGCTTCGGTTAATGCTGAAGACGTTTCATCGTTTTTAAAAAAATTTCCTTTGATTAAGGGATATTCACCGAGACACATCTATAATGCCGATGAGACAGGCCTGTATTTTAGGGCTCTACCCGACAAAACGCTCACATTAAAGAAGGAAAAATGTGTTGGCGGTAAGTATCCCAAAGAGAGGTTTACAATTTTGCGTTGTGCAAATATGGCGTGTGAAAAAGAAAAACTCCTAGTCATTGGTAGGGCAGCTAAACCAAGAGCTTTTAAAAACATTAATATAAATAACCTGCCCGTAAACTGGAAATACAATAAACATTTTGTTATTTTTAGACAATGCGGGATCTCATCAGAAAGACGTTTGCTGAAATAATATAAAAATATTATTTTTACCCCCTAATTGTACATCAGCTTGTCAACGACTTGACCAGGAGATTATAAAGAATTTTAAAACTTATTACCAAAGTCTAATACTCAAACATCTGCTAGTAAACATTGAAACTGCTGGTACAGCTTTAGGGTTAATAAAGAAAATTACACCACTAGATGCAGTTTATTTGGCAAAAACCACTTGGGACCAAGTAACCAAAGAGACAGTTCAAAATTGCTTCCGCAAAGCAGGATTTAATCATGTAAAATATATATGCAAAGTGAAGACCAGTTAACTGAGGCTGATACATCTGACCTAGAAGATGATTTGCCTTAATGTACTTCCAGATATCCTCAAAAATAAGAATTTATTGAAATTGACGGATAATGAAAACCTTAATGATTTTTTGAACGTAGATGAAGATTTGTATGTTGAAGATTTAGATTCAGAACAAGAAATTGCAAATCCAGTTGAAATACAAGAACTTTCGGAAGATTCTGATGTCCATGAGGTTCCAGTGCTAACAGAAGCTATCCCAAATTATGGTAAAGCTATTATCCTGACCAAGCAGTGCAAAAGTTTTGTCGAAAATCACGGAGATACAGAGTCTTTGAAGATTCTTTCTAAATTAGAAATACGATTTCAAGACGCCATTTTCAAGAGAAGACAAACAACAATATATGAATTTTTGCGTCCTGAAAGTGACTGTTCATTTGGTTTTTTTGTATTACATACTACATCTATGTATCTATGTATGTATGTACTTTGTATGTATATATCTAAAGGAAATAAACTTTTTTTTCTTAAGTTTAAAGTTTCTTATTTATTTTAAAAACATTTATATACATATACGATTTAAATGTCCCAGTTTCTTTAATATATTCATTTTTCGTTAAAACACGATTTTTGTTGTATCTACTACATATTTCTTTTATGCGGGCACCCCTCCTGAACGGACATCTTCAGTTGATCCCGTTGGTGTCCGTTCAAGGGAGATTTCACTGTATATACATATATTGTCAATTGTACGCGTTTATGACTCACTAGAAATTCCAGGCTTTTCAAAATAAGAACAGATAACAACGGATAAACAATTATCATTTTAGTTCTATTTATACCAAAAGATAAGGAAGCTTACAGTGTTTACTTTTAATGTATCATGTAATAGATAAAATTGTGTTTAATTTTTTTTGTTATTTCGTAAAAAGCGCAATATATTACAACGAGCAAACAAACAAAAAAGAACTTAACCTAAACAAATGACTAACAATAAAAATACGTATTTATCCTGTTCAAAAATTATTAATGTACTGATGGAATGTCGTAATAGAATGTGCTTCGTTTTTGTGTCCTTGATGGAGAGTCGTATGGTTTATCCTTCACTCTTATCGATTGATTTCTTCTCAACGGGGACGCTTTTGTATTTACTTCAGTTACAGTCTTTTGTTGATCTACGAAACGAAATTTGCTTATATATTTATTTATTGTACGAGGACGACCTGAAATGTTTTCGGAATCGACAAGAGATGGCGCACGTAGGTTGAAGAGGATACATTGGTCAGCGAGCGCAACCTTTTTTGTGGCAACTGTCAAAATTTCAGACGACTACTGTCAATAGTTATTGTTTAGCAGTGTGTTTTGAGTAGCAAGTCGGAAAAATTGATAAAATCGAATTTGGTGCAGTGATAAAACAGTTCTGGATGGCTCAGAAAACGTTCACGGAAATTCGAAATATTGTGCTCGAGGTTCATGGCGGACCACGCAGTGGATGCCCAAAAACCGCTACCAACGATGAAATGGTCGACATCATTCATAATGTCGCGTTAGCCGATCGCATATTGAAGTTGAAAGAGATAGCAGAGACAACATGCATCTCAGAAGAACGCGTTGGCCATATTCTACACGAAATTTTGGGTACCAACGTGATGGGTACCGCGTTTGCTCACACCGGTGCAAAAACGAAATCGGGTGACCGTTTCGGAAGAGTGTCTGGCCAGGATCCAACGCAATCCAAGAGATTTCTTCATACGTTTCGTAGCCGCGCATGAGACTTGGATCCACCACTACACACCGGAGACCACGGAGCGGTCGAAGCAGTGGATTTTTCCGGACGAATCGGCTCCGAAGAAAGCAAAAACCGTTCCACCGGCCGGAAAGGCCACCATTTTTTGGGATTCCCAAGGTGTGATCCTCATCAACTATCTATAGAAGGGAAGGATGATTACGCGGCAACATTTCGACGATTTATTCACCCAATTCGATGCAGTATTGAAAGAGTAACGGCCTCGTTTGCAGCGGAAAAAAGTGCTTTTCCACCTCGACAATGCACCGGTTCATTCATCCCGCATCGTCGTGCCCAAATTGAATGAGTTGCAATACGAATTAGTTTCTCATCCTCCGTATTCACCTAGTCCGCAGCGACTTTTTTCGATTCCCAAACCTGAGAAAATCTCTGGGAGGAAAGATATTTGCCTCAAATGAGGAGGTCATCGCCGCTACAGATGGCCATTTCGCAGACCTTGAAACATCCAACTTTTCTGACGGCTTCAAGAGACTAGAACACCGCTTGAAAAAGTGTACTGAACTTCGAGGGGACTGCATCGAAAAATAAAAATGAAAGCCACACCACTACCGTGTTTTTCTTGTCGATTCCGGAAACATTTCAGGTCGTCCTCGTAAAATCAACTTAATACTACCTTTGAAATATTGAAGCTGGCCCCATAACAGTCTTTGAATCTCATCAATCCATCTTTCTTTAACGCTCATGGAAGGTGTCTCTACGTCAAAAATATACTTGACATCATCGTCGAATTTGAACTTGTCGAAATTTTTCAGTTGGAAGGTAGTCGAGCTCCGGTTATGACTGATTGACAACTCCGTCATCTCAATACTATCCTTATAAATGTAGGTATCAGAACGACGCTGAAATTTTCAAAAATTTGTCTCGATCTTACATGCTAATCTCGTTACTCACTTGGTGTTCTACGCAAAATATCACGATTTCTCTGAACAAGAACATCACGCTTTTATATTTCCTCTTGATATTAAACGTTTCTTTCATTATGAACGGTCCCATCTTTTTCAAGTTGATCGGACATTTTTTGATTGAGTCTATAGTCATTAGGGTGTTAGCTTCATTGATTTTATCCCCAACTAATTTTACGGCATCTGATACAGCAGGGCATGATTCCCCTGTCTTACCGAGTTCCTTTTCTAGTTTCTCTAATAGTAACTTATAACGCCCAGGTCTTTGAACAGGGTTTAATAGATAGCTGTCGCACGTATATTGGTCTTCAAGATCAAGTTGTCTGGCCTTAAAGTAAAATCAAAAGATTAACGTATAATATTTTAATTGAAACTGATAGTACCTTGATGAGTTCTTTAAATTTCGTATTCGCGTAATAGTACGATATCGATTTGTTCCTCAAATAATCGGTGTAATGATCAAATATGGAAGTCTAAAAAATTTCCAGTACCAGAGTAAGAAATTCGTATCTATATCGAATAAGCAATATCCAAAAACACTTACGTTAGTCAAAAATACTTTAGCTATATCTTCTACGGAGTTACAATCTAGAAACGATTTATATAGTTTTTCAGTCACTTCGTATATGTCCTCAATATTTCCGAATACTATGCTTATATCTGGAGGTACCCCGGAATTTTTGAAGTGAATGTAATAATCCTGCAAGTAAAAAGTGAATGTTAAAATTTATGTTTCAGAATTTTTACCTTTTTAGGTTAACAGTTAATTTGATAAATACAACAGCGAGATCATTATAAGCAATATCTAGTTATATCATTATTTGTTAATGTGAATATTATTTGTTGAGGATTTAGTTGTAAAAAAAGTTTTTGTGCCTAAGTAGTAATCTTTCAGTTTTGTACAACATCCACTTTAAAAACGCGTATGATAAAACGAGTGGAGAAAACACTTCATTCTGACATTAAAGATAATGCAAATGAGAATCCAATAATTCGATTTTAAAAAATGATAGTAGTGCTAGTGTCAAGACAAGTTTCAGATTGAACAGCAAAGCTAACACAATCATTATAGAGACGCACACACACATATATATATATATCAAAATAAATTGGCTTTAAAATGGTAGTGATTATATTAGCATTTCAAAGTAACATAGAAAATGGTTTCGTAAAAGTCATTGATACAATTTCAAAATGTGCCGAACTCAAATTAAAAGATACCAATCCAAGAATCTCTTGGGTTAAAAGTCACGTGGAGATCTCCTCCAACGAGAAAGTAAAACCATTACCCATAACATCAGCAGTTAACAAGGAAATGATAGATCATACAGGTTGTAGTGGTTATATCGCCGGATACTAAAAATACCATGGACGGAATACATAACAAATATCGAAGAGAAGGATCGGAGAAGAAAAGGAAATGACCAATACCGTTGACAATTTTGGAAAATATAATACTTACGACACTTGATGAGAAATGAGAACAGACTTCATCTATCGCAGAATATTCTAAGGGAAAAATTATGGAAAAGAGGGGTATTGGTAGAATATGAATTTCTTGGTTAAAAAATCTCAGAACCTGGTTCGGTATGAATACGACTGAACTATTCCGAACAACAGCAAACAAAGCTAATACAGCATGAATGGTAGCCAACATCCGAAACGGATAGGAACCATTAGAAGTAGAAGAGGAACAATGGGTTATCGGATTCTTCAGCTTGCAAGTATGATTATGAGCAATTTATTTTAGCATCCACGAACGTCAAATATAGAGTTTGAGAATTCGATAGTATTCAAAGTAACACTTCCAATTTCTGTGACATGTACTATTACTAAGGTAATATGGGAGATAGACTTTAATCCCTTAAAGCCAAAAAAGAAATGGCTATAGAGAGACGTCTATTCTAGTCAGAGCCAGTTGAGTTTAGGATGCAATGAAGAGAAATCGCACTGAATCAAATATACATACGTATATTTCAGTATTCTTTTGAAAAATTTAAAATACAACAACGTATTAATATAATTTTTCGAAATTCACCAAATCAGGCTTAATTTTGAAGGATTGTTTTCGTAATTCTTTTGCTCCATAAGTAAATTTTCAGTGCAAATCTAATTTATCGACGAATTACAGAATGAAGATAGACGAATCAAGACAACGTTTCTTCTGCGACATGAACCATCTTTTATTTAACGGTTATTAAAATTATACTACTGTTCGATATACCAACATACATACATACGTCTTTCCATAGTTATCTACAGTTTATGTAAATCCGAATGTGGCTAATCTCCTTTAGTTGGATTAGACACAGAGCATTAGTTTAGTGGATTGTAAGTCACCATTACGTATTGTAACATATAATATTTGGCAATTATCTCTCGAAAAATAGTTTAGATTTCAATAGTCAAGAAAATGATTCAGCACATACTTTACATCAAGAATAGAATGTAATAAACGAACTACTACTACGGAATTGGCCCGTCTCATTGATGAGATATATATAAAAAAAGAAATGAGAGTAAGAGGAGAAAGAAAAATAAGAAGAAAAAGAAATAAAAAGAAAAAAGAGAAAAGAGAAAAAATGATAAGGGGTGGGGGTCGTGAAATAGAAAGAAAGGTGGAAAGAATAAGAGAAACAAATAGACACAGAAGGGGGGCGGATACGAGAGAAAAAAAAAGAAAAAGGAAAAAAGGAAGGAGACCAAAAGAGAAAGGTGGGATCTCGACGTTTCGCCTCCGTCGTAGGAGGCTTCTTATATACATCTCACCACGACACGGTCCAATTTAGGAAGCAGTTCGTTTATTACTAACTCTGGCCGTGGAAGCCTACGTATTGATTTCAAAAATAGAATGATGATCAAACAAAGGAAACAATTGAATGTGGAAATGTCATTAGACCACTTTGTTAGAATAAATTCGTCATTTGATCGAAACTTCTTTCCAGGGAAAATTTTGATCTTGGGGAGTAAGTGAAAGTCACATGAGGCTAGATTTGAAAAAAATAGGGTGAATAAGAATAGGAACAACCTGAATTCCCAATTTGATTTTTTTTCCAACGATTCGACCCGTGTGAGATTTTCTTATGAATAGTTCCAGATCATTTTATAGAAGATAATTTCTTGAAATTGTTTAGTAGAGCGGTACAACATAATCCTTTAATGGTATGAGTCTTTGCAAGGTAGTTTCCATAAAAGGCACTCTCTTTGACTCCGGGAATGTAATCATTACCTCACCATGAATGTTGAAAGGAGTACCGTGATGTCGTCAGATTGTTAGATCGATTAGATTTTCGCGAAAAAGTCAGTTTGGTCCTTATTGAACCGTTTCAAATTATCATTTGGTACACTGATACTCATTTCTCAGTCTACTTAACCATAGTTGGGCACCTATAAAATGTGATGGCGAGTTCGATTGACATGCTCACAATACTAGCTATCTCTGTTACAGCTGTTACAAAGTTAATGGTCCTGATGTTACATTATGTATCGGATGAAGATGATATCACAACGTTTAATAGTGACAAATTTTTGCTCGCGAAGGAACCTAAGGTTTTTACACTCAAATTTAGGACGAATATTGAATTGGTCCACGAACTCTTCATTTATGCATATTAGTATTTCCCACTCAAACAACTGATTCACTTAGGCTAAATTCCCCTGCTACCATAAGAAAGATAATAAATGTTAATGTACTCACGACATATAAAAATAGTTCGGTACATAACTTGTTTTTACTACCTTTAATCTAATATACTAGTGGGCTATGGTAATAATGTACTTACATCAATAATATGCCTCATTTTTCTCAAATAGGTTTCTTCAGTATTTATCAGCTCCTTTATGATCATATACTGTCTGGAAAATAATATGATTTCATTAATAATTTGATAATAACTTACGTATAAGAGAAAGTAATACAATTTAAAATAAATGAAGCAGCCCTTAATACTTACGGTCTAGGGACATTTTGCAAGTACACATTATCATTTGGAACCGATTCGGCGCGGATTATTTCGATCCTAGGAATTTCGTCTTTATCGAAGAACGTCCCGCTCATTTCTGCACACTCATAAATATTTTCGTCTATAGCGCAGTATACAGATTCCTCCTCCAAGACAGCTCCCTTAATATCATTTGATACGTTTTCGTAGGTATTACCGTTAGAGTAAGTTACTTGCTCATATTCGTTATATTCTACTTCGTTGTATTCTGCGTTCTGTGCGATTTCTGGTTTGGATGTGTGTTCTAAACAAATTCAAATCGGTTTTAGAACGATTTAAAACACCAACATTGCGTTATATGTGTCTAAAGTAACAATAATAATAATAATAATAATAAGTACCATATTAATGATGCACGAGAATAATTTGATCGAAAACTAACACAATCTCGCGGAAGAATTTAGCATTCTACTCTATCTTAATTTTCCCCCATTTTCTGATGGTGTCAGATGAAATTTGGTTAATTTTCAAGATTTAAATATAAGAGATCGAGCAAAGTTTAAGTAGTAATCCTTGCTAGAAAGCTTTATAAACATCGAACATATCCAACCAGAACCACCAAACAGTCGAACAACTGATTAATAAAATAAAATTAATGACAGCTAGGACCGTGAGCATATCGCATTTTAAGAATTGGAGATATCTAAGCTAAGTGGGTGTTGCGAACTTTGAACTGGAAGAACATGAAAGAATATGAACGTCAAGAGATAATATTTATCAAGGATCAAGTAGGAAACACTATTATACTCGTATGGTCTAGCATCTTTAATAGTCTAAACATCGTGCTAGCACGAAACGAGTCAAAGCGAGAGAATGGTTTTCATAGAACATTCCGCAAAAGGTTAAATAACTTTTCCACAAAAATCGGATCATCTGAAATTTTAGGTTTTGACCTACTCACCTTATCTTCCAAATCTCCAAAGTGAGGAGAATTTTAGGGGTCGTGAGAAAAATCATTATAAAAATGCAGTTCGGTATTGTGGTCCCATATGCACTGTAGTTGAAAGGGAACATATTACAAAATAATAGAGAAAACTAGTAACACGTACTAATGGATAAAGTGTATTCGTGTATATGAAATATATCAACGTCTTCACAGTCAACATCTTAAGAAATTTGCAGTTTTCTGCATTCTTCTCGAACATAACGACAATCTGCATAAAATCAAGTAGAGACATAGACATATAGCGAATAGAGTTAAACAGTATTCAATTATTCAAAAGAATCATGTTTAAGAAATCTGGATCTAAAATTTGGATGAAAATTCTTATTATGTAAGTATGTAATACTATTCAGATAGCTGTAATACAAATTAGAATAGTGCCAAGGAACACACATACATTTGAAGGATTTGTCTTAAACTATTCAATAAGAAGAATGATCTTGTAAAGGTCTTTAGGTTGTGAGCTCGAGGAGTAAGTAGGTCGCTACAAAGACGTCATATCTCATGGAAATCGTAATAAATTTATATTTTTTGGCTTCAATATACGAGTCCCGATATTTAAAAGCGAATATCTGAACACACAACTCTTTTTGAAATTCGTTTGGGCAAGTTTTAATATGCTCATCTTTAATGTTGCAAAAATACGGAAGTATTCATATACTTAAAAAAAGAAAAGTGAGTAATAGGACGTACGATTCTACCGAACTGCTACCAAAGCTCAGTGTCTTGATAACATAAATATAAGTTCTTTGTAACTTACGTATTACTAGAAGTAAACCTTATGGATTAATATTGCAGATACAGAAGGAATATCTGTAAATGGGAAGAGACTGAAAAACATCCGGTACGCTGACGATACTGCTATTATAGCAGATAGTCTGAAAGGACGACAATTATTGATGACTAGAGTGAAGGACGTCAGTGGAGAATGTTGTCTCTATATACGAGGGTGGATTTCGATGCTGCACCCTTGACATCTTTACAGTAAAACTACAGTGGCATTATATTTTTTATATAAGATAGGCACACACCAATGCTGTGGCTAGTTTACCGCCTACACATTTTTCGCCTTTAAACCTCAGAGTCTTATCTGGAAGAGGTTTATAAAAAATTCCCGTTTCGTTGCCATTGTAAATTTCATTGTCTTCATAGTCTTAGTCTTAATTTAGGCCACACTTCATTTAGCCACGTCTCTGCTTCTCTCATATTAACACTTTTCGCTTCACCGCTCACTTTTCCGAACGTTATTGAATGTGTCCGTTTGAAACGCTCCAGCGACCCATTGCTGTACTTAAAATTTGTGTCTCTAAATAAACTTCCAAATTCTTCGGCCTTTTGCATAAGCAGTGGTCCATTAACGGGTAAATTTGCGCTTCTACATTGCTTAAAACACGTAATAAGCGCTTCGTCGATTTCAACCCTTTCGCACGATCGAATTTTTTTTGACTTTTCTTTCCTTTTCACAAAGGTATTCATGAATTTATTTTTATTTTTCACAATTGTACCAATCGTAGAATTAACTAACCCAAATTCGCGATACACGTCCGCTTTCTTTCTTTCACTTTCGACTGCTTTGATTATCGCGACTTTGTTGTTCACGCTTCAACGTTTTCGCTTTAAACCTGACATTTTCGATAAAGAAATCTCGATGTTTCACTCTCACGATTCAAATGCCGACTGAGGAAATTTCTTACGAACTTTGCCTGGTGCATTGCAAGAAACGGTAATATTCTTGGAATCCCCGAACGGTCGAAAGTTGCAGGTTAGGCAAATACCGGGAATTGAGCCATAAATGATAATATAAATACATACCTCAAGTGGTAAATATTTGTCGTTATATCAGGGGTTATTGACGCTAAAACCGGTTTTTTTCCTATATGTTTGAATAGTAAAGTACAGGACCGCTTAAAATTTGACGCTAAAAAAGGAGTGTCGTTACAGCCGAAGTTGTTATAACCGCGTTCTACTGTATTTAATAAGATATTAAAAAAATGTATAATATCGAATCCAGATTAAAAACGCTGGAATATCAAAATTTTGCGAACGATGGACAGCCCAAATAACAAATTTAATTATGATCCACCTCAAGAATTTCTAGTTGGTTTGCTACTTTGAGGAAATGGACGATAAAGTTCATCTACTGGTATGGTAGATGCATTTTTATTAAATTATTACAAAAGAATATAGTAGCCTTGTTAGTTACTTTTAAAGAGAATGTTTATTAGAATATAAATTTTGCGCAACAGTCCACTTACCTATACTTACTGAAATATATATGAATCTATTACAAATAGAAACATTCACATTAAAATCGACATGTTTCATTATGGTAAGTAGAAAATCGTGTAATAATTTAATCTGTATTATATAGCATCAACAACGCGAGCCAACACGAACCTACAGTTCTAATCTGAGCAAAGTCCTGACTGTTGGCTAAACAAAATATCATCAAGAGTTAAAAGATTTCAAGTTCGCAAACTAATACCATCTTGTAGAAGCTTAGAGTCAAAGAAATTGACGTTAGAATAGGAAGATCTGCAGATATCCTTTCCAGCAGTCAACAAATAATGCAAATTCTGCCAAATAACTTACTCGTTCTATTTTGAGTAGCATTTTTCTGTTGGTCTTTATAGTACTGCAATTGTACCCATAAAATCCTTTGGATTTCATCAACCCACTTCTCTTTAATGGCCATAGTAGACTGTTATGTCTCTTTATTGATTTTAGCAAGGCTTTTGACAGAATCAACCGCGACAAACTCCTAAAGATATTGGAAGATCTGGGAATTAAGGGGCCTCTTTTGGACTGGCGAACAGAAGCTTTTGCGTAAAGGTGGGCAATTAAGTTAGTAGTCTGCGGGAACTCAGGGCAGGAGTACTCCAGGGTAGCATTCTAGGGCCTCTACTTTATCTCTTGTATGTAAATGACGTACAACACCGTTTCCAAGATTGTAAATGTTTTCTGTATGCTGATGACACTCTGATTCTAGCGGTACACAAAGATATTAAAAAGGCTGAACAAATGTTATTAAGAGAGTTTCATAGATTTCAGCTGTGGACGCGCCAGAAAGATTTACTAATTAACATCTCAAAAATGAAACTGAGGCATATTGCGTCACCACATTCGGGGGTTGATTGCTGCTTAAAATTAACTGTTCATGTTACAGACTGTCTGCATATGGAGAATATGAATCACTACAGAAACTGCGAATGTGATAACATAATAGAGCTAGTGCACCGCCAAAAGTATTTGGGCATTTATATAGACAGTCGATTTCTGTGGGATGTTCATATCGGAGAGATTGGCAAAAAATTGAACTATTTTGCAAACTGTTTTTACTATCTGAATTATTTTGTGCCAAGGAATGTACTGTTTATCATATACCTCTCTCTTGCGGAATAACCATATGGGGCCAGGCATCAATAAGTCACATTAATCTGTTGAAATCTGCGCAGGGTAGAATTCTAAGAAACATGGATCGAAGTGTTATTGTTGGCAATGTATATAAAAAATACAATATTCTAAGTATTAAACATTTGTATATCTTTCGGGTAGTTATTAATAACTATTTTAAATCTCGGGATCTGACGACTGTTCACCACCCTCATGCTACAAGAGCGAGAGAGCGCGGCATGTACGTGGTTCCGAAGGCTAATAACAAATTTGGTGACCGACTGATTAGTGTGCAGTTACCGAAGATCCTTAATGATTTACCAGAAACTATGTTGAATCTACAAAGTCTTGCAGAAGTAAAGGCAAACCTTCGCAGCTGGTTGGTAAGCCTAGATGATGTGAGGAAGTAGATATAAGAATGATCGAAATGTATAATTTGTTCTAGTTTTACACATAAAATACTAAGGCTAGAGCGTTACTAGACCAGTATTTAGCTTTCTAATTAGACTATAGTATGTAGTATTGTAATACAAGGTCATACACCGTAACATTAGGAATGCTATGACATTCAATTTATTTAGTAGAAACACAAGCTCAAAAGATAAGTGTCAGTGATGATTCACGAACGGATTAGGTATCATTATGGGATACATATTTATACAATTTTTTTAAGTAAGATGTTTAAATAGAAAAAAATTGCTAATAAGCGCAAGGTCAGAGTTGCTAGATACAATTCAACGCGAGCCAACACGAACCTACAGTTCTAATCTGAGCAAAGTCCTGACTGTTGGCTAAACAAAATATCATCAAGAGTTAAAAGATTTCAAGTTCGCAAACTAATACCATCTTGTAGAAGCTTAGAGTCAAAGAAATTGACGTTAGAATAGGAAGATCTGCAGATATCTTTTCCAGCAGTCAACAAATAATGCAAATTCTGCCAAATAACTTACTCGTTCTATTTTGAGTAGCATTTTTCTGTTGGTCTTTATAGTACTGCAATTGTACCCATAAAATCCTTTGGATTTCATCAACCCACTTCTCTTTAATGGCCATAGTAGACGCTTCTATATCGTAATCGTAATTTTTTTCGCCGTATTTTTTCGATTTGTCGAAACAACTCAACTGAAAACTCGTGGAAGTATTGTAATGCCGCAATAACAATTTTTCCATTTCTATATGTTCGACGTATTCAAATTGGTTAGATGCGCCCTGAAATTGGAATACGATTAAACCCCAATTCAAATGTCTGAGACGGAATCAAAATTGCCTGGTCTTCGACGCAAAACACGACGCCACCTTGGAACAGGAATACTACGCTTGTATATTTATTCTTAATATGGAACTTCTCCTTCATAAGGAAGGGTCCCAGCTCTTTCAAACCGCAGGGGCTATATTTAATCGAATCCATTGCTAATGCTGTGTTTGATTCTGCCATCTTTCTCTCTAAGAGCAAGATAGCTTCGTCAAGCGATTCGAAAGATTCACCATTTCTTGTCACCGCCTTTTTTAGTCTCTCCAAAATTAATTTATATTGTTCCGGTCGGTGTATAGAATTTAGTAAGTAACTTTCGCAAGTATACTGGTCTTCTAGTTCAAGTTGTCTTTTCTTAAATTGGAAATCGGGAATCACATGTTACGATTTTTTTTTTCTTTGAATATTACCTTGATAATATCCGCGAAAGACTTCTCAGCATATTGTTGCGATTTCGACTTGTTTCTTAGGTACTCTGTATAGCAATCGAAGAGATGGACCTAGAAAACCATTTAGAAACAGAATAAATAGGCAGCTGAGTGAGTTATTTGATTTTATTACGTTTGCTAAGAAAACTCTGGCGATTTCGTCGAGGGATTGGCTTTCTTTGAATGCGGAATAGACCTTCTCCGTTTCAGTGTAGAGTTCTTCAATGTTACCAAAGACAATATCTATATCTGAAGATATTTTCATGTTTCTAAAGTAAATAAGGTAATTCTAAAAAGCAAAACAACTGTAAATAAGCGTTTCTATTCACCTTTTTTTGATGAGAAGAAAAATTCTCAAAAATTAAAAATATTATAAATTGTTTTTTGATTCTTTACAATCTTTAAGGCTAACTGTATAGAAATTTTTCATATTTAAAGAAGTTCTTAACGTTATTCGTACGTTAATATTTTAGGCTTATATTGAAATTGCGTTATCCAAGCTTCCCATCAAAAATAAACGAGCCATTTTTATCCATTAACAGAGGACTTATCTGTACGCGAATTGACCATCTATTGGCTGATCATTTGGAAGGTTGTAAATTGGTTTGCATGGTTCGTATATCATCTGTATGCACCTTTATCAGTTATAAATTTACGTGAATACACCTAACACAAAACCTTTTGTTGATCCATATGGATTATGAGCTCATTATTTTTTTAATAGCATTGTGTATTACTTCGAGGAAAAGCGCGAAAGGTAAGAAAATGTGATTTCCATTGTTCGCTACGTCAAGAGTAATGGTGTAAACATTTTCTAAATCCGTTTTGGAAAGTATATAGCGTTGTATGAACTTTTCTTCGTTTGGAGAAGTTATGGTTTCTGTTGTAACACGTTCGTAATAAAACCCGTAAATACAATATTTAGTGAATACAATTTAACTTGCTCTGGACAAGTTGAAACTCTATCGATGTTGTATGAATGGAGCTGTCTTATTCTCTTCCAAAATTGTGGAATTTGGTCAAAAGAAGACTCTGTTCGTCTTAATGGTAATTACTAGTCTCAGCAAAGAGGGGCAAGTTTTAGTGCTGTACGGAGAATAACGTGGAGGGGTGAAGCGCGCGGCACGGTGATTCGAGTACCCATATCAAAGCACGCTTGTTTAGTATTACTCGACTGGTCGTTGTCAGTTCTTGTAAGTACACACATACTTAGATAACGTCGCACTGCGTACTGCGAACATTTTGATGATGTAAAGAAGTACAAATGAAAACATATTTAATGATAATATTTAATAGATGCCACCCAGTTTGTAATTTCGTGGAAACTTCTTAAAACAGTAAGTGTTTCAGTACGTTATATAATGCATTCTTTATCATTATTTTATATATAATAAAATTTGTGAAATATGACAAAAACATGAAGGAAACATGGAAATGTGTCAATGAGGTCTTAGGCCGATCTCCATCTGTACAGGGCAGGAATATATTCGAGAGACACATGGAAACTGCAATGAAAGAAATTGCCGAAAAGTTCTGTGAAACTTTCGCCTCCGCGGTGTCACCAGGAGAGCACATTTGCCAGGAACAGCTATATTACAACTACATGAAAAGGAGTGGTTTGAGGTGTCAATACATACAAAAAGAATCCATTTATATACGTGATATTACGGAACAAGAGTTACGTTGTATGATTGGAACAATTGACAAAAAGAAATCTCCAGGATACGATAACATAATGTTAGCAGACATAATTGGAACGTGCGACAGTATCAGTCCCGCACTCGTTAGACTGATAAATTTATCCCTGAGAAATGCAGTTATTCCTTCCTTACTCAATCTTGCTGTGGTGACTCCAATTTATAAGAACGGGAAAAAGGACGCATATACAAACTATAGGCCTATTTCAGTGTTGTCTTGCATAGATAAAATTATTGGGAAATATGTGGCAAAGGTTATGCATGACTATCTACAGAAATATCAAATTCTGAATGAATCACAATATGGATACCGGAAGAATAGGGGCACCATTGATCTCTTAGAGCGCGTGGTCGATATCGTGAACGGCAAATTGAATGAACATAAATATGTGTTATGCCTCTTTATTGATTTTAGCAAGGCTTTTGACAGAATCAACCACGACAAACTCCTAAAGATATTGGAAGATCTGGGAATTAGGGGGCCTCTTTTGGACTGGTTCAGGTGTTTTCTGGCGAACAGAAGATTTTGCATAAAGGTGGGCAATGAAGTTAGTAGTCTGCGGGAACTCAGGGCAGGAGTACCCCAGGGTAGCATTCTGGGGCCTCTACTTTATCTCTTGTATGTAAATGACGTACAACACCGTTTCCAAGATTGTAAATGTTTTCTGTATGCTGATGACACTCTGATTCTAGCGGTACACAAAGATATTAAAAAGGCTGAACAAATGTTATTAAGAGAGTTTCATAGATTTCATATGTGGACGCACCAGAAAGATTTACTAATTAACACCTCAAAAACGAAACTGATGCATATTGCGTCACCACATTCGGGGGTTGATTGCTGCTTAAAATTAACTGTTCGTGTTACAGACTGTCTGCATATGGAGAATATGAATCACTACAGAAACTGCGAATGTGATAACATAATAGAGCTAGTGCACCGCCAAAAGTATTTGGGCATTTATATAGACAGTCGATTTCTGTGGGATGTTCATATCGGAGAGATTGGCAAAAAATTGAACTATTTTGCAAACTGTTTTCACTATCTGAATTATTTTGTGCCAAGGAATGTACTGTTTATCATATACCACTCATTAGTCGAATCGGTTCTCTCTTGCGGAATAACCATATGGGGCCAGGCATCAATAAGTCACATTAATCGATTGAAATCTGCGCAGGGTAGAATTCTAAGAAACATTGGATCGAAGTGTTATTGTTGGCAATGTATATAAAAAATATTCTAAGTATTAAACATTTGTATATCTTTCGGGTAGTTATTAATAACTATTTTAAATCTCGGGATCTGACGACTGTTCACCAGCCTTCATGCTACAAGAGCGAGAGAGCGTGGCATGTACGTGGTTCCGAAGGCTAATAACAAATTTGGTGATCGACTGATTAGTGTGCAGTTACCGAAGATCCTTAATGATTTACCAGAAACTATGTTGAATCTACAAAGTCTTGCAGAAGTAAAGGCAAACCTTCGCAGCTGGTTGGTAAGCCTAGATGATGTGAGGAAGTAGATATAAGAATGATCGAAATGTATAATTTGTTCTAGTTTTACACATAAAATCCTTAGTATTTTATGTGTAGAGCGTTACTAGACCAGTATTTAGCTTTCTAATTAGACTGTAGAATATATTATTGTAATACAAGGTCATACACCGTAACATTAGGAATGCTATGACATTCAATTTATTTAGTAGAAACACAAGCTCAAAAGATAAGTGTCAATGATGATTCACGAACGGATTAGGTATCATTATGGGATACATATTTATACAATTTTTTTAAGTAAGATGTTTAAATAGAAAAAAAATTGCTGATAAGCGCAAGGTCAAAGTGGCTAGATACAATTCAAACACTTCCTCTGCATACTGACGTTTATTTGTACATAACATTATGCAGATCGAAATAATATTTACGAATCATCTTTTTATCATTAGCGGATACCAAGAAGTAATTCTCAAAACGACATTATTCAGAACTAAATCGCTATAATGATGAAACACGTCATAAATGAACCATTAATATTCTCCCTACGAAAATATCCGTCAAAAAGAAGTAATAAACTAGACGTGGTGTTTATTTTATATAACATTGCCTCACGCGTCACGATAACACATAATAAATAAATATAACAATGCCATACTTACATCGATAATGTACCTCATTCTTTTCAGATAACTTTCCTCGCTATCAATTAACTCCTTGATTATCATAGACTGCCTAAAAAAAGCAAAGATAAGGTGATTTGAAACACAAACAACGCGTCACGCAGTAACGCTTTAATAAAGTTTTTGACTTAATTTCGAAATAGCAACTGTGTCCGCGTTAAATGGAAAATATGTCATTTGCATTCGTAGACGTCGATATAAATTTGAACAATTCCGATATCGAATCGAACCGCATGTTTTTCGATCGGTTTCTCCAAAGTTTTCACAAAGCAATCTTAGAAACGATAAGCTATGCAACATACAAGAATTCGTATTTACTTGTGTTAAGTATTCTGATAGAAGAGTTACGTTGAATAATAACGTTATTATCTTGTCAATAAAGTATATAAGGCAGATGATTGTTTTCTGGAGACTAAATTGTGTAACCTCAAACATTTTATACGATTCGAGTTTTGATAAAGACTAATTAGTTCTAGTGCTGTCAAGGCTAGATTCCTTGAGTCTCTTTGTCAAGAGCTGAAGAATGACCAACAAACTCGTTGGATCTTCAAAGGCAACAAACGTGCTCACTAGATTATATAACCTGAAGTAAGAAATTGAAATCGTGTTGGCAAGTTCAAAAAAGAAAATTTGTACAGTATCCAGATGATACGAGAAATGCCTTTTAAATTTTGCACAGTGGAACATAGAGGGCGCTAATCAAATGACCTAAATCCAAGGTTTCAGTACAATACGTGTAGTGTTGTAGTTACAACGATCCGTCAAAGTTGACACGTTAGTTGATAAATGGAATTATATGGAAAACATTTTCGCGCAGCATTTTTTTATAATTTTATCAACAAGAATACCTCCTCAAGTTGGTTTCCATTTTCGGCAATGAAGCACCACATCAGTCAACAATTTTTCGTTGGTGTGAAGAATTCAAACGTGAACGGATTTGTCTTCGCGACAGTCTAACAGCAGGTGCACCAAAAATGGCAGTCACTCAGGGAAATGCTCGCGAGATTGAATTGCGTGTAAAAAATAAATGGTCGTTGTATACCACTTCTGTTGACCGAAGAACGGAAAGTAGCTAAGATGAATTGGTGTCAAAAACTCTAGACCGCTTCAACGCTGCAAACTCTAATAACGTCTACAACATCGTCAGTGGTGGTGAATCTTGGATATACTTATACGAGCCAAAAAATAAACGCCAATCTCGAAATGTCTTCAATCGTGGTGATCGTGGTGTTTGTCTCGAAAGTCATGTAGCAACAATTCCTCTACAAGATTAAAGAACTGTACCAAAAAACAAGTGAAAGAACTGCTTTCAGAATCGTGGGGAATACTTTGAAAAGCAATAAATTCTTTAAAAACTATCAACTATTTTATTCCAAGTCTATATGCGAACTTTAAAGGCAGCTCTCGTGTGTGTATTTTTCACTTGACACGCTTATCAGATCTTTGAGCGCAACCTCATTTTGAATTTGACATTGTAAGGGCATAAAAGCATTCTAAAGACATATGATGTAATGAATGGCTACTTGATGCCTGAATCGCTTACACGATGACATGCAAAATCTATATTTGAAAAATTTGATTGGTAGTTTTGAAAGACGAAGGAGGATATTCTTTTCCCAAGATTTCTTCGAAAAGATGGCGATTGGAGTTAGCTCTAGGTCTACTTAAAGTCAAAATAGACATATCTCCAGATTTCTTTCAGATAATTGCCTTAGAATATGATTCAGGAAAGTCAGAATTTCTAAAAATGGATCTACAAGAGCTTTGATTTAACTGTGTATCTACAAGTTACCATGAAACCTGAAAGATTATTGGTGCAATTTTCGATAATACATTGATGACAACAAAGCTTACAGAAAATTGCACTAAGTTTTGAATGTTAATTATTTAAAAAGGACATAGTATCTATGAAATAAATATAATTTGTACTTTACTTTAAAATAAACTTGTATTTGTCCAACGACATACACTCCACCAAAAAAGTATTGCATTGACTACGAAAAAGCATTTATACACTAAGATACTTTGCATACGTCCACAATATGTTACAAAGTATACAAAGAAAATCACACAACTCGCTTTTAATAATAAGTTCTTTTTTGCTATTACAAAAACATTTTAGGCAAGTGCGTATACATATGGTTTATTTAGATGTTTATTGAAAGTGTTCCTATACGAATAAGTTCTAAAGTACGCTGTTAGAGTACTTTGCTAACGTTGTTAGGAGCAAAATGAGTAATTCAATCTCAGAACAAGTGGCTGAAATACCTGCTTTAATCGAAGATGAGCGATCTCAAACATACACTAGGGTGACAGAATAAAATAGACACCAGGTAAAACGGTATAAATATGTAAACAGCTAAATTCTAAGAACGAATTAAGAACTTTCTCTTGTCATTAAAGGTAGGGGTAGATGTATCTGAAGGAATTCGTCATAGTTTAGTATCGTTACAACTATGCCTCGGTTACAAGCTTCGAGTGATATTAGCGACTTCACCCGGGGTCGCACCGTTGGCCAGAGTGAACGCGGCGCTTCGCAACGTGAAATAAATAAATTTTTAAATATTCCGTTGTCCACAGTTAACCGTGTGATTACACAATTTAAACGCAAGGAAACAACAACAGTGGAGCCGAGGCCAGGTTGTGCCGGACCTTCTGAAAGAAGTAGTAGGGTGATTGTGCGCGAAGTGTTAAGAGAACCGCGAAAAAGTACAGCTGAGCTTGCGGCAACTTCACAGAAAAGTCAGCGCACCGTTCTGCGATACCTCCACAGTGTGGGGATGTATAAAAGGGTAGCAAAGAAAAACCTCTCCTTACGGCGTTTCAAAAACGGCGCCGAATGGCTTGGGCAATCGAAATGCGAACGAAGGCCGATGAGTTTTGGCGGTCTGTCATTTTTTCAGACGAAAGCAGATACTGCCAATTCAGTGATAGTGGTCGTACGTGGGTATGAAGACGTTCGTCACAGCAACTGGACGACAAATTTTTGCATCAGACGGTGAAATACGGCGGAGTGGGTATGTGGGGCGCGATATGGTATGGTGGAAGATCGCAATTAGTAATCTGCGACGGAAATATAAATGCGGCAAAATATATCCAAATATTAACAGGACTACTACCGATATTCGACAACGCCATTTTATCTAAAGAAGACGCCACTTTTATGGAGGATGGAGCACCCTGACACAAAGCAAGAATAACAACCACATGGAAAGAGGAACAGGGGATTCGGATTTTATGGCCAGGCCAATCACCAGACATGAATCCGATAGAGAATGTTTGGCACATAATTCAGACAAATATGGCGAAACGACCCCGAAAACCCAGCAAAAAGAAAGAACTCGTGGCAGCTGTTACAGAAGAGTGGTTAAATATTCCAGAAGACACCATTAGTCATTTAATAGATTCTATGCCACGACGACTCGCAGCATTTCACACAAGTAAAGGTGAATCGACAAAGTATTAATCTAATTTAAAAATTTTAAAATATTTTGTATATATAACGAGAATAGAATTTTTTTTTAATTAGTAGGTGTCTATTTTATTCTGTCACCCTAGTGTACGTCGCTAATTTGATGAATATTAATCAATCAAGTGTTTCTTGGACAGTAGCCAGATATAGAGAAACAGGAGCTTACATACGAAGACCCGTGACAGGTCGTCTAAGCTATACTACTTTCCAAGATGACTGGGTTTCAGGACTATAAGCATTACGTCGGAGCATGTAATTGCAAGGTAATTACAGATCGACTTGACTAGAGACAGAAATACTCGAATAAGTACCCAAACTGTCAGTAATAACTTGTCAGAGTAGAATAAGAGCCAGACTAGTCGCTACTAGGAATCACCCAGTGGCCCGCTTAAGGTTTCTAAGGAACAATTGGAAAATAAATGATTGCGCCAACATATTCTTCACAGATGAGTCAATATTTAGTCCTTATACCTCGGATAGACTTATACTAGTGTACAGACGAGACTGTGAGCGCTATCCCCAGTACAACACCAGATCAACGCATAATTTTGATTTGGGGAGGCATCTCTTTAGCAGGCCGTACAGAGTTAGTATCAGTAAACAGAGATATAATGACTGCCCACAGGTATATAAGACATTTTTGTACTTTGTCATGTAGAATCATACACACTAGTAATAGGCAACGATTTTTGTTAATGCACAACCCCAAATAGCGATAATCGTCTGGGAATACCTTGATGAGAAGGTTGGAATTCCTGTTTTAGATCGGCCTGCGGTGAGTCCAGGCATACATCCTATCGAGAATGTGTGGAACTATCTTCACAGAATAGTGCGGACCCAAAATGTTGCCCCGGTAGAGCTACAGGGATTAGAAGATGCAATTAATCTCCAATCTAGAAGATACGGAGATTAATCGCATCCAATGCGAGTGGTCATAGGAACTAGAGATGGCAATATCGATTATTAAGCTACTATCCTGTATTATTTCCAAAAACACAATTTACTTTACCATATCTGCTTAATAAAAATTTTAAGTATGCGTTTTTGTTTTCATTTGGTTCCTATATTATTTAAACAATCGTAACAATTGTTTCTTGGAGTATATTAGGATATATTTAAGAGTTCCTTTAGTAATGAAATCATCTTGCCATACTTTTCTTGTGGAGTGTATTTAATAAATAACACATGGGCTGAAAAGTCCCGGGCCTAACAAAGAAAACACGGTTTTTTGGTTCAAAATTAGCTTTATTCATCAACGTAATCTCCATCAAGAGCAACGCAATCATTCCAGCGCCGCTCTAACATTTCAATACCACTTTTGTAGAACGATTTATCTTTTGCCTCAAAATAGGCCTCAGTTTCAGCGATAACCTCTTCATTTGTGCGAAATTTGTTACCGGCGAGCATTTTCTTGAGGTCTGCGAACAGCCAGTAGTCGCTGGGAGCCAAATCTGGCGAATACGGTGGATGTGGGAGCAATTTGTAGTTCAATTCATGTAGTTTTGCCATTGTTTTGATTGACTTGTGACACGGTGCGTTGTCTTGATGAAACAAAATTTTTTTCTTTGCCATATGCGGTCGTTTCTTTGCAATTTCGGCCTTCAAACGCTCCAATAATGCTATATAATATTCACTGTTGATGGTTTTTTCCTTTCTCAAGATAGTCGGTGAATATTACACCACGCACATCCCAAAATACCGAGGCCATAACCTTTCCAGCCGATTGTTGTGCTTTCGGGCGCTTTGGACGAGGTTCACCAGTTGCTGTCCACTCAGATGACGATCGTTTTGATTCCGGAGTGAAGGATGGATCCATGTTTCATCCATTGTCACATATCGACGCAAAAATTCTGGTTTGTTACGTTTAAACATGACCAAATACTGCTCAGAATCATCAACACGTTCTTGTTTTTGGTCAACAGTGAGCAAACGAGGCACGCACTTTGAACAGAGCTTTCTCATAGTAAAATGCTCATGCAATATAAAGCCAATACGTTCTTTTGATATCTTTACGATGTCAGCTAACTCACGCAACATCACTTTTCGATCATACAAAACGATTTTGTGGATTTTTTTGATGTTTTCTGGTGTTACCGCCTCATTTGGACGTCCACTGCGTTCTGCATCATCGGTGTCTCTACGACCACGTTTGAAGTCAGCAAACCAACGTTTTATTGTTGTCTGTGATGGAGCGGAGTCCCTATAACACTTTTCAAGCCATTTTTTTTCCATCAAGAAGCAGTGTAAAATTAAAAGACGAAATTGTTTTTGATCCATTGTTTTGAAAATAACAAAAGTAGCGTGACTCTTAGCACAATAACTCACAAACTAATGAATAGAATATCATGAAATTTGAACAGCTGTCTTTTGAAGGTTAGTACTAACTGAGAGAAAGGTGACTGCAATAAAACTAGCGTCATCTATGTGTTAGGCCCGGGACTTTTCAGCCTATGTATTATATATAGAATATATTTAGGTTCGTTTTTTTAACCTAAACGGCAGCTTATTTTTATATTTCAATTAATTAATTCAAGGTTGAGAATTTGTAATCAAGATGATGTATTTTAATTTGCTATGGTTTTATCTAACCACTTCATAAACAATTTCAATTATAATGCTGTACTACACTATACACAGTTATTATCGTTAGTAAAAAAACAGAAAACGTGGAGTTATAAGTTATCTAAACAAATCTTACTGATATTTCTTTACTGCATTCCTTAAGTTTATCTATATATTTATCTCGAAATCGCGGCAAATGACGATTAATAAAACGATACATACACATATTACTTACAACTTTGGTAACTTTAACTGCGGCATCGACGTCCCTTGGTTTTTATTACCACCGATTATTTCGATTCTAGGGTTTTTGTTTTTATCGAAGAATGTACCGCTCATATCCTTTTCGTTATCGTAAGTCGTATCGCTAATGAAATAGTATTCGGGTTCTTCGTAGGCGACCTTCTCGTTCGAATCCTCTTCATTATAAAAGCTATCGTCTGCTAGTAGATAAAAGTCCTCAGGCTCTTGCATTAAGACCTCACGACCAATAGAAATTCTAAATAGAACGTTCTCGTTGCCGTTGTTAATGGTTTCCACGCAATAGTCTGAATCGATGTCGAGCAGTGTACCGAATATGTCGCAATCATCTTCAGCCCTCTCGAATCTATGCATCTGCTTGGCCATATCCCATACGGTCCATTTGGGTTGGTTGCATAACGTTTGAATGCTTTGAAAAGCCTCCGTAACGTCCGAAATACATTCCTCGATGTTGTTGGCTGAATCTTCATTGGTTTCGTTTGATTCCTTTAGATTCTCCTGTTCTTCAACGTTATTTTCCTGTATTTGTTCTTTTTTCGTAAATGAAGCTGCGTTTTCGTAAAAGGGTTCTTCTTCATCTATAGAACTGGAGGCGGTAACAGGTGTAATGGGGGTTATGCTTATATTCAAGTTACTTCCCGCGTTTGACTTACTGACATCATTTTCTTCGCTTATGTCAATTAAATTACCTTCTTTTGTTTCATCTTCGATTCCTTGTTCAACTTCATTTTTTTGTATTGGTTCTTCTTCTCTAAGTGACGTCATGTTTACGTAAAAGGGTTCTTCCTCATCTTGAGATTTGGAGATGGCAGTAAATGTTGTGGGTGCTGCGGTTATATTCAAAGTACACCTCGTGGTTGGCTTAGTAACTTCATTTTCTTCACTTATATCAATTAAATTACCTTCTTCTCCGCCATCTTGGATTCCTTGTTTATCATCATTTTTCTGTACTGGTTCATCTTTTACAAATGAAGCCGCGCTTACGTAAAAAGGTTCTTCGTCATATTTAGAACTGAAGACAGCAGTAGGTGTAGCGGTTGCTGTACCTCGATCGGAGTTGCTCCTAGGATTTCCATTCTCCTTTCCTTTTTCTACGCCATAGTGGATTTGCCATTCAAGCTCAGTGTTGTGTATTGGTTTTTCTTTGCTAGACGAATCTATGTCTTCGTGAATGAGTCCTTCCTCCTTTTTAGAACTGGAGACAGTAGTAGGTGTAATGGTTGCGGTGCTCACATTAAAAATGCTCCTCGCGTTTGCGTCATTAACTTGGTTTTTTTCGCTTGTATCAATTAAATTCCCTTCTTCCGCGTTATCTTCGATTTCTACTAGTCGGGCGGTCGGTTTGATTTTAGACTCTTTTGCTTCATCTGTTCGCAGAAAATAAACAAATAAGTTTTGCACGTATTTCAAGTCATCGCTCGTTTCATGTACATCACCTTCTGGTTTACCGTCGTAAAGTTGCGGCAATAGGTTTTGGTAGAAGAGGTCCTTTTGAACGACTTTGAGCAAATCTGTTGGTGGTGGTGGTAGATTTTGGTATTCTACAAAATCTTTTTCGTCGTCTTCGTCGCTGCTACTTTCAACTTTACGTTCGTTGGTGATTTGCTTTGTTAGATTCTGATCAGACAAGTCATTTGCTGAATCGGTACCGTTGCAGTTGACGTTATCCTCCTTAAGATGATACCTACGAGGAGCTTCGTCGAATTTCCGATATAATAGGTCGTTCATCGTAGTCGATTTCTGACCGCCGATGTAACCGTTTAGATTGGCGGACGAGGAGATATAATCATCATGATGCCTTGGTCGATAATGTAGATTTTCTGTAGATTTCGAAGGACTAACCTTACTATTTTCTAAAACAAACAACAATAGCGATAAAATTTCGACTACGGTTTAGAATAATCAAACTTACCGTTACCATTTATATACTTCTCAAACAGTTGTTTCGTGGTTTTGACGCTATTTATTATTGTTGGACTTTTAAAGCTTGTCAGATAGGGTCGGTCTACTTTGTTAGAAGTAGAGGAGTACCTGTTATTTATCGGTGCTCTAATATCGATTTCTGTAAAATATAGAAGGGCAATTACATTTGGGGAGGGGGGTTGTTCAATATCTACGGTTTTATTTTCCTGTATTCTACTTGTCTTTAATAAAGCTTCCTTTTTGCTAGATATTTATTATTACAATGCATTATTATAGATTCTAAATACAGGATAATTTTCTGAAATGATACTACTCGCAAAAAAAGGGTTCATACTGAAGAAAAAAGGATGTAATAGAATAGGTAATGCGAAATGGTTCCTGAAGGAAATTGGTAAAATAAATCACCTTCTGAATATCAATTACTTTTGAACTAATTAACAATATTCCTGCACTTTGAAAATATTTTTTTCTAAGAAACTGTTTGAATTAAAACAATGAAACGAAAACGTTTACTTAAATATTTCATTAAATATTCTATTGTTTTATTTTTTTTTCACCGTAACGATAATATAAAACTTTATATAATTTCATACGGGACGCTCAATAAAAGTGAACTATAAATATGCACGTAACTAATTATATCGAGAAATTTCATCAAGAAGTAATAGGTGCAACATATTCAAAATCATGGCTTTAGGGATAGCGATAAAAGTACTCTAACAGACTCGTATATCGTTCATTCCGTTAACGATCTGCACTAGCAACTACTTCAACAGGCTGTTGCAATATTACAACATTTTTAGACGCTGTTCAATCACATTTTAGGTGGTCTCTCAAAATCCTTGGGTTGAGTTGGTTGATAACACATATACTAATCAACACACACAGAAAACTTACAGACACAATCTACTATTGGAATACTAAGTTAAAACATCAAAACTCTTAACGTGGCGATATAAACATGTACGAGGGTTGCTATTTATGTTACAATAAAATAAAAATAAATATTTGTCATTGAAAATGGTTTTATTCTTTTTCAAAATATTCTACGCGATGATCGACACACTTTTGCATAAGTTTGAACCAATTTTCATAGCACTTTCTTCCATTTGATTGAGGAATCTCCAAAACATGCATTTCGAACGCGTCAACCCCTTCTTCTAGGGTTGAAAATCGGTGACTACGTAGTTTATTCTTTACGGATGGAAATAAAATGGGTGCCCAATCAGTACCGTATGGCGGATGATCCATCAATTCGATATTTTTACCGTTTAAATATTGAGTTGTTTGGATCGATATGTGAGAGCTCGACTTGTCATTGGCGTGTCAAATGGTTGCGTACCATAGAGAACTGACGGTTCTACGATTTTCTAGTGGCACTGCAGCCACATACCTGTTTATCTTAAAAACAAAAAACAGACGATCATTTGCTTCGGGGTGTTTCTGGTGCGAACAACTTTTGTTGGGTTTGGTTCATCTTGCAAGACCCATGTAGTCGATTGTTGTTTACTAGTGGGGCTCATACGCATTGATCCAAGATCCATTACCTGTGTATATGTTATACATGGCTTTTAACGCACCACGACTGTATTTTTGAGCATTTCTTTGCTCCCATTGACACGAACTCTTTTTTGAGCGATTGTCAAATTATGTTGAATCCAACGCGCACAATTTTTTTTTCACGGCTAATTGTTCGTGTAAAATCTTATATATGCTTGCCATGCTAATATCCAGGGATGTCTCAATCTCGCGGTGCGTCACTTGACGATCATGCGTTATCACTTCCCGTACAGCATCGATGTTTTCTGGCGCAGCAATCGATTTTGAACGACCATCTTTAAATTCGTCCCTGTGTGAACAACGGCCATGATTGAATTCACTAAACCAGTGATATACAGTGGTTTTAGATGGAGTTTCATCACCAAAAGTTGAAGTGAGTTGATGCAAAGTCGTAGTAAATCATCTCATGAGTTAATTCCATTTATTAAATGAGATGAAATGTTCAAGTCACTAAACAACACAAATAACATCCGTATGACAAAACGTTCTAAGTACGTATACACTCAAATAATGTCAAACTTTACGATGTATGTTGTTACCAATTCCGGATGCATAAATAACAACCCTCTTACTAAATATCATACATTGGACTAATATCGGTTGAATCTTGCATATTATTTCCTTCGCTGTAAACTAAATAAACATAAGTTTTTATTCAATAATGCTAACTAATAATAAGCACTAACAAAATAACCTACAAAAACAGGCGCTGCAACAAAAAACGAAAACGAACACTAAAACGCTAAAAGATAGAAAAACGTAAATAATAATGTCCATAACCAAGTCGATCCTGAGGCCAGCTCTAAGCGATGATGTGATGCGATGCCACATCCGCGTTTAAAGTATATTCGCTACAATTATGCCTGTAGTTCCCAAAACGTGGATCTTATACAGAATATAAGCAAAAGGTACGTGTTTTTCTAAAAATGGTATTTGCTTCAAAATTGCAAATTTGAAAAATTCATATTTCGTCATACATTGACTTTTAGGAGAACCATTCCAGTGTCTCTTTAAACTTGGTCGATGTATTGCATTTTCGTTCTTAAGGATCGCTAAGAGAAAGTAATTTTTTGACTGTATATCATATCTTTCACTTAGGTTCAAAAATTAATTGACAATATACACTACTGCTCATACGTTTAAGACTACCAATCGAAAAATGTTAGAAAATAAGTCTCATGGCAATGTAACTATGTCCAACGACTTGCAACATCTGAAATCTGGGTGGATATTAAGAGAAATCGTAAAAATATCATATCAGTGTTCATGACCAAATGTAGTCTTTTTTCTTTTTCTTCTTTTTCGTAGTGGGAGTGCAAAGTTAACTTGTTATAATCTCAGGAGCACTAAAGAATAGGAATAGTTTGTGTTTACTGTTCCTTGACTTTATTACTGCACTCCTAGTAGTAAATATTAATTAAGTAATTTTCCTAACGGCGATTGATGACTCGGGAGCATACCGAACTCGCCCAAAAAAGTGCTGCAGCTATACTTGATGAACATTGGTTCCGAACGCACGACACCTGAGTTGCCAAATTTAGATGCAGACCCTCTTACGACATTTGGGCCACCGAGCCGTTAAAGGAAACAAAGGAAAATTGTTTTATTGTACCTTGAAATATCGAGAAATGATTGGGCTAATGCTTTCGGAGCAATAAATCCAAATTTGGCAGTTTTGGGAATAAATGGCGATTGTTTTTCGAAGAGTGCATCAAATACGGAGCAAGTTCGGTGATGGTACAGGAATGCTTTTCTATGAATAGGGTAAAAAAATAGTTTGCAAGAAGAACCAGTACAGAGCAGTGTCCCCAAATATTCTTAACGAAGCTTTGCAAAAACTGATAAAATTACAAATGAAATCTAGGTACTCAAAGCGATGTAAACTCACAATCCTTCTCGTGGTGCAATGGTAGAACAATGCGTCGGTAAGGCAGACGTCGTGGGTTCAAATCCTACAGTGACAGATATTTTTTCAGAACTTTAAGAACGTTGGTTAATTGCAAGGAAATTGTAATTTTATCATTACTAATACCAACGGAGGTTTAATATTAATATTAATTTAACTTTTCAAAAACTTATGATAACAGGAAGAAGAAGCCGTCAACAAAAGTATGATCTAGCTACCACCATAATAGTTAAGCAAAAAGAAGCAAAAAGATGAAATCAAAGACGGCTATACTTACTGGCTCATGGTCTAGCACCTAACCTCTATTGATAGATGCACGATTTTCAGCATAAAGATCTTTTCAATTTTCTAAAATTACTTAACCTACATCTGAATTATAAATTCTGCACTTATATGCTCTAAGACATAAGGAGAATTGAAAAAAATATATGAAGCTCTACTTCAGTGACTCTTAAAAAGCATTTCATGAGAGCATTGGCAGAACTCTGTTTTAAATTAATAAACAACGGATTATACAACTTGTAAATACAAAACATAAATTATCTTTTGTTAAAAGGAGTGCTATGAGCAGAAGGTGTAGTTATGTACTTGCTAAAGCACAACACCAAATGCACAATCACCAGATCTCAATTATATGGAGAAATTATCATGGATTGAAAGAGAAAAGTACGTTAGCGGAGTCCAAACTCAACAAAGCATTTATGTGAGTGCTTTCACTTAGGGTAGATCAAAATTAACGAAAAATTTTAAATGAAGCAGTAGAAAGTATGTCAACGTTGTGGCAAATCGCAATAAAATACAGAGGTGGATTTTTTAGTGAAGGAATACGAGGGTTGTCTTCTAAGTTTTATATATAGACCTGGCGTAGAACAGTAGATAGCTTTTAAAGATTTTATTGTCTTTCGAAGTATTCTCCACGACAATTTTGCATGTGCTCGAACCAATTCCGTAAGCAGGTATTCCACTCGTTTGTTGGTATAATGTTGTCTAAATAAACTATAAAACATTATTGCGCGAGAATATTCTCAGTTTAATTCCACCCTTCAGCTAACTTGTGAACTTTGTCAGTTCATTGCAGCTACAATACTATACGTATCGCACTAAAACTTTACAATTAGGTTAACTAAAAATTGCAGTTAATTGTTAATACTGACATTTGATTAATGGCGCCCTCTATATCCCAGTATGCAAAACTTAAAAGACATCTCTCGTGCAGATACATTTCTCACGAAACATGTGTTATCTGTTTAATTAATCTTATTAGATCTTAATATACACGTCTCAAGGTCGTTTGAAACTTATGAGCGGTAGTATATATACCTAAGGTACACGAAGTTGGGAATTTGTTTGCTTAGATGGTTTCTTTGTTGAATTAACTTGATTTCAAGTTAGATATTGCTGTAATGTTTGTTTTCATAATATAATTCTATAAGTCAAATTAATAGCAATAGAATGTTTCTGTCTACTATTAAAATATGTAAAGACGTCAGTTTATGGATTTACATCGAGATTTAAGACGATTATAGATTTTGAATGCCACAAAAAGTTATTTAATCACCAAAATCTAGCGTTCTATTAAACAGTGCTATAGAGATATACGAAATCTTTCAAGTATTTATAAATCGGTGTCAAGATTCAAAGTGTAATCTGTTCTGACGTTCGAAATATAGCTGGAATTCGTAAGATACAATTGAAATAATGTTAAATGATTAATTTCAGACTAAGTTTATCATTGTTAATAATGGAATAAAAAAAATCAACTGCAAAAAAGGAATATTTTACGTAACTTTTACGGAAATGAATTTCATTATTAAGATATCTACCGTGTACGTAGCACAAAGCGTTCTTTTCTTTTCAATGTTTGTCGATATTTATCTGAGTTTACCATGCTTATATACTACGACTTAAAACTACAAAACATGCGATTAGTTGTGTATACACTATGGACAAATAATGGAATATAAATTAAATGTATAGGCAAATATTATTTTTTTGGAAGTTTCCAAGAACTGCCGGAATTTTATTTTTATTTGTATATTTTTTTTGCTGTAAAATATACAGAGTGATTCATTCTAATATGATTATGCCATTGGCGCTTTTTCTATAACCCCTAAATTTTATTTGATATCTGATGCTTATCAAATTGGCAGTGTAAATACGGGACAGCACAGAAAAAATACGAAATTTTTAATGAACCCTCACCGAAGTAAAACCAATGAATTTACAAGCTTTATTGCTCTAGAAAAAGAAGTAAATTGCATGCCATTAAATGACCCACCAAAACAATGTCAATTTTATTATAAGTATTCTTCATACGACGGCTGAGATTTTATATTGCACGTCGAAACGCTTGCATTGGTATTGCAGTAACTTCTTCTCGAATTCTCGTTTTCAGGTCAGCGATTGCCGTTGGGCTAGTGGAGTATACTTTGTGTCTAAGGTAACTCCACAAGAAGAAATTCCGTACTAACTAATGTGGTGATCTAGAGCACCAATGAATGTCGCTAAACTGGGAAATTCGCTCGGTTACCAAAAACTTGTTGGATGGTTGCCATTGACGCTCGGGTAGTATGGTGCTTGCATCTTACTGGAACCAAAAATTATGAAAATCGCGAAAGTTTTGAAGTTGTTCAACAACAAAAGTTTTGAGCGTATTAACAAATTGTTCAGATGCTAATGTAATTCTAGAAAAGTAACGTCCAATCACACCTTGCATTGATACAGCACACCACACTGTAACCTTTCAGCTATGTAATGGTGTTCTCTAATAGCTCCTATCCTTTTGGGTTGTTGGTTACCATGCTGTTTGTTGCTGCTCGGAATAATTCAATCGTATTCACGCCAAACGTGGTTCTGATATTTTTCAACCAAGAAATTTGTCTTCTACCAATACCGCCCTTTCCCATTACATTCCCCTGTAGAGTATTCTGCAATAGATGAAATCTGTTCTCATTTCTCATTACGTGTCCTAAGTATTGTGGTTTCCGAATTTTCACAATAGTAACCACTTCGTTTTCTTTTCCGATCCTTCTTATAACTTCGATGTTTGCTATGTATTCCCTCCACGGTATTTTTAATATCCTGCGATATAGTCACACCTCAAATGCTTTGAATTTTCTTGTCCCGGCTTCAGTAAGTATCCATGCTTCTACCCTGTAGAATGAAATGGAGAACACATAATAGCGCTGTAGTCTTATCTTGGTGTTTAATGTTATGTCATGGCTTATGAGCAGATTTACCATTTTATTTTAAGTAGACCTGGCCTTTTCGATTCTGCTACGTATTTCTTGTGAGTGGTCCCAAGATAGTTCGGAGATAGGTCAAACTGCTCACTCGTTCTATCCGTTTTTAATTTATTTTGAGATGACCGTAGTTCGTGCAATTGATGAGGGTCGCCATTTGCGCAATACCTGCAATTCTCTTTGTTGACATGTCTATTGAAATGGAAGTGAGCTTCATCCGGAATAATAAGGTTGTTAATAAGTCTGAATTCTTCATCAACTTACAGAAATTCTTGCGAAACTTGTACTTTGTAAGGACGAATCTCCAAATCATTGTGGAATATTCGACTGACGGATATTCAGTTGCCATTGACGCGTTCGGGCGTCTTCGCCTTCGATGTTTTCTGGGGTTCGTTGAGCTCCTGGGTATTGGTGGTTTTGTGAACCTACCCAGAGGTTTATGATGACTAAATAGCAGGTAGTTGCGCGCAGTCGAATGCTACTTCGATCTTTTTACCAATTCCACACGACAGCCACTACCACATTCAAAATTTCCTGTTTCGCTTTACCACCCTATATTTTATCAAGTTATACATAAGAAAATAGTCAAGAAAGGTAACATTAAATACTGGAAATCGCATTTTCCTTTCTCATTGTAGATAATTGATTGTAATAACGTAATAAAAACAATATCATATTAATAAATGTTCAGAATCTTTCTTGGCAGTAAACTAACCTATTTTGAAGCTCTTACGGTACATTTTGAATTGTTTCTGATTCAATAGTTGTAATCGTAACTATTGTAAACTAACTAAGCTCTCTTTGCGCACTGCACCTTTAAATATACCGTGAGCGTACTTTTGATGTGTCGGTAGTCATAATTGTGAATAAGAGAAGGATGAAATAAGATTTCTATAAGTTAACAAAGTCGGGAGATACGCATGCTATTCCGTAGGGCGATTGTGTGTCAGTATGTTACCTCTGTCTAACGCTATTCTCTGTCCTTGTTTAAGTACTATTACAAAATCCTATTCTCAAATCGGTCTTTCAATTTGAATCGATCTAGTGAAGCCTTCATTCCGCATTACTGCGAGGTTAGGGGGGTATATCGCTAGACATGCGTTATTTGTTTCAAGTGAAGCTGGTATTCGATTCATTTTCCAGTCGCCTTACAGCTTTTCACCCAGTATATATATGCATATACATATATATATCTTGCTATCCTCTCGGGTTTTATGCCGCGTTCGGCGTTGGTTCTTAGAAGAACCATGTACGTCCTGACGTTTCGATGTAATCGCATACATCTTCTTCTCGACTGCCAACGCCGAACGCGGGACAAAACCAGAGAGGATAAGGAAAGACATTGCTTACCCGCGAAAACATACGCTACAATATATATATATATATATATCAATAAAAAGAAATTTAGTAGTGTCTTATTCACAAATTCTGCAGGGCACTCCATTTCCCCCCTTTGTTCTATTCAATGATTAGGAATAACATCATTTAGACACTTAGCTATAATGAGATGGTGCTCCATCTTCTTGAAACAACAGTTTACATTCAGAATTCGAAAAAATATTGACCAATGTGGGAACTAAGTCATCTTATAAAAAATTAGGAACATATTCTGCAATCCTATTTCTGACAATTACAGCACAGACATTGAGTTCTGTTCCTTATTTTTCTGATATCAATGTGGATTTTATCACTGTGGATTTCGTGGAGTTCAAAAAGTACAATTTTGTCTATTGAGAGTTCCATTTAGGAAAAACGTAGTTTCATCGGAAAAAGATATTCATCCTTGTTTTAAAAATTTCTATTCATCTGCATCAACCATCGTCATTTAACTCCTGGAGTAGCATTAATTTGTAAGGTTACAATTTTTGCTTCTTCAATTGGTTTATTACAATATGTTGACAAATGTTTTGATCGGCAGCAATAGCTCGACTTAATTTATGCAGACGTCTCTTTTGTAAATATAATAAAATATATAACTTAGTATTTTCTCAATAGATTCTGGCACGTCCATATTCACAAAACCTATTTGTATTTTACTCAAAAATAAGTTGAGCTATTGTAGTCATTTTTATTGTTGTCAGACTTCCCGCATTTTTTCTGTTTTATCACCAAATCCAAACCAGTTCATTCTCCTTCACTTAATTTACCCATTCTGCCATAATTGTTCTCAATATTACACTAAGTCAAACCTGCCAATATATCAGAATACATTGGATAAACAAAAAGAGGTGTCCAAACGCAATTTAAGGAACATGTAACTAGTGTAGCAGAGCACGTGGTTGAATCCAGACATAATATTGAATTAGAAAGACACTTAAGCTACTTAAAAAATGTAAATTTATATCTATGAAGAAGAACAAAAACTTGCTTAACAGAGAATTAGCAATTAGCACGAGATAGTTTGATAGGATCTATTACCATAATACATATGTATACCCCCTCTCCTTTTCGAAAAGATATAATATCTGGGACCAAAGTTGATAATTTAAGAATTATATAGTTACGTAGGAAATATTGAATGCTAATGCATTTTTATAATTCGATTGGTAATCCGTTTGTCAATGAGAGCCTAGTACTCTTCAAACGCTGAATAAATAATGTACATATGTGCATGGTGTGGAGTTTACAGTGATACCTGTGCACTGTCAATAAACACTCTTCAAGTGCAAATCACACTTGCCTTCTAACTTGTTGACAATCATGGTTTCGTTGGTACCCTTTATTTAAAAAAAAGCATTATATGACAAAAATAATGCAATGTATGGTGTAGATATTTAAGATTTAAATGTAAATACACATCTTGATATTCGCATATAGTACAATGAGAATATAAATTGCGATTTTCAGTATTTAATGTTATTTTTCTTACGAAACTTGACAAAATATCTAAATTATCAGTTTGCTAACGAAATAAAGCATGAAAGTATCAAATAATATTTAGAAGTTATTATTTAATGAAAGTATTAATGACGTAATGACTATTTGAATGAATCACCCTATGTATTCAAATCTCTCATAGGAATACTCGTGCATTTAATTTACTTTTTACTTTTTACTCACAGGGTATAAATCCACCAACAACTCTATGATTAGTTTCATATTTTTCAGCGTGTAGTTAGTTAGTACCTCTAAAACTTTATAATGTTTACTATAAGCGTCATTATCCATACAGTTTGACAATCTACAATGTGTATCAAATGCGCATCAGTATAATGTATAAGCCCAAAGCATGTTAATCCCACGGTTAGATATGTAATTGATGCTGCGAGGTTTTTTTGTGTTTAAGAGTAATGAGATATAAACAAGATGGTGATCTGGTTGAATAAACGTTCACGTCAACTGATATATGGGAAACCCCAGGAAAGTATAATCTAGAGGAAAAAGATGTTTCGCTTTTGGGTGTGTTAACAAGGTTTTTTGGAATTTGTTAAATTAAATGTATTGGAAGCGTAAAACATGAAAACGGAGGCAACGCCCTTGTTGGTATAATGCTTAGAAAAAATTTGCTTACCAGCTTTGTGTTTTACGTTCTTGGAAATTTCCGCAGCGTGTGCTTGCTCCTCAAAGAACTGTTTCCTATTCTTCACATGTTTACCATCGATCCCGGTGGTAGTGGGTTTAACACTTTGTCCGGTCTCTAATATGTCTTCTGCAATTTGTTCGAAACGCTTACTCAAGATTTTAACGTTGGGCATTTCTTTTTCGGCTTTTTCCCTCGATCGTGACATTTTTGATATTAGACGCGATTTAACTTAACTTAACGACGCCCGCACCAAGTCCGCTAACGCTAGATCAACTGGCGAAACGTACTATCGCGTCACCATTGCGAATAGATAAAAATGATACGACTTAAAACAAGGCGATATTTAAAAACAAAGATAAAAGCCTGATATACGCCAAGATAAGGGGGAGCATGCAATCGCTATTGTTGGCGAACCGATACGGCGGCTTAAAAAAGCTGGGACACTTCTACTGTGCGTATTTCGGAACCGTCAGCGTCTTTTGTTTCTAACATTATGAACGTAGCTTCGGATAGTATGTCATATCAAAGACAGAAAATATTTAGAATGGAGCGTGTATAATTGATAACGGGGCATTTCGAATGTATGAATTGCAGTTGTTTTTGTGTTATCTGTCGTTGACATATCTCATTGCGATGTCGAATTGTTAGAGGTTTGAAATTGTTGTAACCGTTTATCTTGCGGCTTCTAATATCAAGCGTTACAAAATTGCCCGCACCACTAGCCCATGACGAGTGGATAAAATTACTGACCATTTACTATTTGCCTCAAATGCACAGATTGTTTGGGAATGCATTAGGCTAATTTAGCCGGGTGGAAGAAGTCTTTGTTTACGGTTCATTGCAGAATATATTAGACGATTTTCGAGGTATAATTACTCTGAGAAAGCAATAGCTATATTACCAGCATTGCTAAAATGTTAAACCAATGATTCACCGATCATATTCAGCTGATTTATTACCTTATGACGCCTTTTCACTCGCAAATATGGAAATGCTTCGTGTATTGATTCAAGTATACGCAAAAGTATATTGATGTCAAAGGTGAATACTTTAAAAACAATAAAGTCGTCATCGCTCATAATAGAATGGACACTTTAAATTTCAACAAAATATTTTAAAAAGATGTACTCGTGTAATACAAGCATGTATACAATTTACTAATTAAAGAACTTAGTTGATAAATAACGAGACTGGAATATTACTTTTCAAAATTCTGAAATAATTATGTACAGTACAAACAACACCAAGTAATGCAAGGGTAGAAATTTTATGATGTTATAAATGAAGCCCGAATTATAAGAATTGTTGAAAAGTTCCTTCAGAGATAATATTTACACCATAGAGTGCGCATAAACATTAAATTAATAGTGAGTTTAGTTTATAATTAGATACCGTTACGTGCAGCTTGATATCGTTATTTCTTTGTGTTAGTAAATAATTGATTAATTCAGGTGCAAAAATACCTCTCGAAAAACCGCTTACTGTTGAAGCACGATATGAAATGTACGTCATTAAATACATTACAACTCAATGTTCCATGTTCCAATCATAAAATTACTTGTAAATGTATTATAACTCCATATTCCACGCTCCATGTGCCATGTTCCAACTATAAAATTATTTATAAATATATTATAGCTTCATATTCTGTGTTCCATGTTCCATGTTCGGTGTTTCATATTCCATGTTCAGTGTTCCATGTTTCAGCCAAAAAATTATTTATAAATAAATTGTACCTGTATGTTCCATGTTCCAATCATAAAATCATTTATAAATATATTATAACTCCATGTTCTATGTTCCACGTTTTGTGTTTCATGCTACACGTTCCATGTTCCATGTTCCATGATCGATGCTCGCTATTTCACGTTCCACTCAGAGAATTATTTA
Organism: Trypoxylus dichotomus; assembly: GCA_023509865.1. NCBI lineage: Eukaryota > Metazoa > Arthropoda > Insecta > Coleoptera > Scarabaeidae > Trypoxylus > Trypoxylus dichotomus. The sequence goes on along the minus strand of CM042076.1, from coordinate 8,163,606 downwards.
TAAATATACTAGAACTCCATGTGCCGTTTTTCTTGTATCAGTCAAAATATTATTTATAAACATATATCTCTATGTTCCATGTTCCGTGTTTCATGTGCCATGTTTGATGTTTCATGTACCATACTCCGTGTTCCATGTTCCAATCATAAAATGATTTATAAAAATATTATAACTCCATGTTCTATGTTCCATTATCCATGTTCCATGACCCATGTATCCATGTTCCATGATCCGTGTTCAATGAACCATGTTCCATGATCCATGTTCCATGTTCCATGATCCATGATCCATGTTCCATGTTCCATGATCCATGATCCATGTTCCATGATCCATGTTCCATGTTCCATGTTCCATGATCCATATTCCATTATCCATATTCGATGATCCATGTTCCAATCAAAATTATTTATAAATATATTATAACTCCATGTTCCGGGTTCTATTATGTTATTATGTTCCAGTCAAAAAATATTTTTATATATATAATCAATAATACCTTTTTACCCAATGGGTGTGGGGTTAGATTAATATGCTTCCATATTTCACAAATTTATTCCAGTCCTCTCTGTTCATTACAATTTTCCGAGTTTCATCACAAGTGTTTCCTTTCTTATCTAAAATTTCGCCTATTTTTTATTCCAGCTTTCTTTTGGCCTCCCTCTTATTCTTTTTCTTCTATATGTAGATGTATGTAGATGTATGTAGATGTATGTAGATGTATGTAGATGTATGTAGATGTATGTAGATGTATGTAGATGTATGTAGATGTATGTAGATGTATGTAGATGTATGTAGATGTATGTAGATGTATGTAGATGTATGTAGATGTATGTAGATGTATGTAGATGTATGTAGATGTATGTAGATGTATGTAGATGTATGTAGATGTATGTAGATGTATGTAGATGTATGTAGATGTATGTAGATGTATGTAGATGTATGTAGATGTATGTAGATGTATGTAGATGTATGTAGATGTATGTAGATGTATGTAGATGTATGTAGATGTATGTAGATGTATGTAGATGTATGTAGATGTATGTGATGTATGTAGATGTATGTAGATGTATGTAGATGTATGTAGATGTATGTAGATGTATGTAGATGTATGTAGATGTATGTAGATGTATGTAGATGTATGTAGATGTATGTAGATGTATGTAGATGTATGTAGATGTATGCAGATGTATGTAGATGTATGTAGATGTATGTAGATCTATGTAGATGTATGTAGATGTATGAAGATGTATGTAGATGTATGTAGATGTCCCCACCGCGCTAATTGTCTTTGTTCTACATAACTTTCTACTGATTCAGTTCATAGCTCTCTTCTGATTTGTTCATTTCTTATCCTGTCTCTTCTAGTTACATTTTTCACACTTCTTAGATATCTCATCCCCAGGGCTTGGACCTTACTTTTTCCTGTCGATTGAGTACCCAAGTTCCACATCCAAATGTGAGAACTATTCTAAATATTGTTCTGTAGACCGTCATTTTTGTTTGTTTTGTTACTTCTTTTCTGTTGAGTTCATAGCAATTATTTATAAATATAGTATAATTCTATGTCCCATGTTCCGTGTTACATTTTCTTGTTTTGTCTTCCATGGTCCCTATTCCATGTTCCGTGTTCCAATTAAATGTAGTGTTTACAAGTGTAAATAACATGTGTCTTATTAAAGGCGAATTTCCTGTAGTTACAGAACATGCCCCCTATACTAACTTACAATTATATTTGTAATTTTTATATAGATATATATGTTCTGACTTTGCTAAGGTGTTCGACGTCTGTTTGTGTTGTTACATAAACCTATTATTTCGACCTTTCTTATCCGAGCATCAACATGATTTTGTGAGCAAACGTTCCACACTAGCTAATCTTGCTTTTGTTGTGCAAAGTGTCTGGATCCTAGAGAACAGGTTGACGATATATACTCAGACTTTGCAAAGACGTTTGGTCGCCTAAATCATACTAGACTTTTGGAAAAAAATTATGCTATTGGATTATCTCCATTATTGCAATCACCTTTAAAATCTTACCTCTGTAATAGAAAATAATACATTGACCATAAACGACATCAGTCGAGTAATTTCTTATCTACGTCTACAATACCGCAGAGTAACAATTTCCTAAAATATATGTCAAACAACGATTCACAACACAGTTTCAATCGTGCCATTTTGCTAAATCTCGGCATAGCTCATGTGACCATTATTTAGTGCCCACTTGAATCTGCTAACATATTCTCTAGTTAAGCTGTGCGTTCACATGCTTCAGGATTTTTATTATAAATCTTGAAGATCGTTATACCCTGTTTTCTTCCAGAAATTACATTTTCCTTTATTTTTCGAAAATTCTGCTTAATATGCCCCTTTTGTAACTTTACCTGTACAAAGCTCAACTTTATATCGCCCGTTTATTCTTCTTATCCATTACGTAAAAAGAATTTGTCTTCATCTACCCCATTTATGGAATTTATGAATTAAAAAAAAAAGATCCGTCCTGTAGGATTCGAACCATTCGCGTTACAGAATCTTTAGGACCGCATTACTTTTAACTATCTAGATCCAACATTGCCCACAAAATGTGAATATGAATAAAATAACTTTTTGCAGTTGTTAACAGTTAAAGTATCATGTTAGTTAGCCCAAAGCTAGTGACCTTTTTATGTATTTCTTTAATTTTGCATTGGTATTTCTACAATTTTTTACCGCGATATGAGCAACCGAAATTCTTGTTTTCTACACTGCCGTTTTGTCCTTATATCTCGCATCACAAAATAAATTTGAGTTCGCGACACAACACAGCAGAAAGACGTTTATTTTCATTTTTGAACACAGTATGTACGTTATCTTCGCTGTACGATAGTTGGAGGCAAGGTAGCTTATAGATGTATAAGTGGGAGCACTTGTTAATCTGCCACCTGGGAATGAGACGTGTCATAAAATGTCTGTCGGATATGTATATCGTAATACAACGGTTTAATTATAGTACAGAATAGTAATTATATGATGACAATTTTTAGTAGATGGAAGCAAAAGTTGTAAACATCTGTGGAAATCTGTACTGTAGAGCTAGAATAAGCCATAAATATCCGCTGAATATATGTATGTATCATTTTTATTATATCACTTGCTGAATTTAGTGAATTGTTCATCATCTTTCATAAATTTGAAGTTTATACAAAATTGTGTCATTATACATTCAAACTAAGTCTTGTATTTCGAATGTGACATAATCACATATGCGAGATATTTACTAACGTAAAAAATTCCAATGGTGTTATTGTTATTGCTTGTCAATTATCACAGAATTATTATTTGCAACACCAAAGCGGTAGCGAACATCGACTTCTAATCTATTACCTAATCCTACATAACAGTACAAGACAATCTTACTCACTTGGCCGTATTATCCGCGCTAAAGTACCATTTATCCTGCGATCCCGATCCTGATCGTTTGTGTATTTCACAGAATGGAGCTTGCAAGAGCACTGCGATAAACCGGCCGTCGTTTGCGTGAGGCGAATCAACTCCTCAAACATTTGACCGAGTGCTTTCACTGATAGCTTCTGGTTTCGTTCCCCTCGACTGATACGTCTTCGTTCCATAGCTAATCATGTCTCTTCCGTTCATACGAGCATAAACAAAGGTTTCAACGTGACCGGATAAGTGAGTAATGTGGTGTATGCGTGCATGTATTATCTTATATAATGTAATAGCCTAACGTAAATAAAGAAAGAACGAATTGGAGCCGTAGACTGATAGATATGAGATCAAGTTAAAAAATTAGTGCATTTTATGCGTCCAGCGAAATGTCTATAGTTACACTTGAAGTATTGAGTAAGATTTCTGTTAATCTTCGGCAACCAAACTACAAAGAATGCCAAATGAAAGGAGAACTAATATTGAAAAAATGTATTGTGTATATCTAAATATTTACGTTAAGGGTAACTTAAAACAATATCTCATAGGCCTGTTACCAACTCTTGAAAAAGTCTATTTATCTTCGACTACATCGAAAACTAAAAATAAGAAACAACGCCAATACCGTGTTCTTCTTGTCGATTCCGGAAACATTTCCAGGTCGCCCTCGTAATTTTTGTAACGGCATTTATTTCCCAAATTCTGTTAAAGCAATTTTATTTGAGTAATAAAACTGAAATACATAGATATTTTATGGAACTGAAACCCCCTAACTAATTGTGGCAGCATCAGATGTCATAGGATCGAGTCCTGCCCGTGCGTGTCAATGTAGTGACAATAATTTTTTGAGCGGATCCAATATGCTTTCGAACCGTCGTTTGCTATTAGGAAAGTGATTAAAACTGCTTCGGCCTTTACGGCGAGGGAGTGACATGAAAAGTCATCAAAGGCTCCATATACTATCTATACATTAAGGCTCCTACAATCATGGCAAGGTATAGAGCTTGTAGCAATTTTGGGTCGTTTACCGAACATGAAAGAGTGCCTAAATATTAATCGTATATTTGATATGATCTGATTGAGAATTTAAAAGATGTTAATAGAGAATTTTAAGTTTCAGTGTTGCTTGTTTGAGTTTTCCCATTAAAAATAGTTGTCAGACCTTTTTATTCAGCGAAAACGCTTAGTGTTGAATAACATTTGTTATACACATCTTTCAACTAATTGTAAATCTAAATCGGATTTACTGTTTGTTTATATTACCAGAAGAGGTTAACCGCGATATTAATGACCATCATTTTCATGTCAGTTTTTAATTTTTTTCCTTTAACGCGGTCTTTGTTATAGAAATTACCTAATTTTATAGCATTGTTATTCTCTCAGATGTAATTCGGGTTGAGACGCCTACCCTTGCATAATAATTTATTTTAGTATTCTTTATGAATTAGCAATGTACCTCTTGATATATTGAGAAGCTGGTATATATTGTATGTATTTGGTAACTTTGCTGGTGTGCACTTTTAACACAACTGAAAGTTAATACTGGACTTTTTCCAATGAGTACCTAACTTTGTGAGACTAAAATTTCGTCCTTACTTATGTAAACTTGTATTTATACCAAAAGTCTGGAGGTACTTTTTTTATTTATTAGTAATAATATTAATGTAATAAATATAAATAAATAGTGTTTCTACTATTACAAAATTGTGGGTAATTCCCAACTTTTACCGTTAACTACAAAATTATATCGAACTATAGAAATTTCGCTGAATGCATGTATATATACGCAGCAAGTGAAATATATTCAGATACTAATCTGTGAGATAATCCAAATGGCACTGTTAATTTGGATAATAAATAACAATCTTGAATTATCTTTAATATAATATTTCTGTAACTATTTTACATGAGGTAAGTACACATTCAAAGATCTCACAAGTTGATTAACAAAGTACGAGAAGAGATATTAGAAAACTGATATCCAAATTCCTTAGATATTTCAAATTGGACATTTATTACATACGTATAGAAGGTGAACTATTTAATTTGAAGTCAAAAATGTGCATTTTGCGTAAATTTTGATTATCTGCACATGGGCAATGGTGCAAAAAATACCCTGAAACTAAACGACAATGTCAAATATTTCCACTCTATACTCCAGCAGAAAAGTTCATGTGATGGTACCTATAATGGAAGAGTTTGAACCGTCATCCCCTATCTTAGTTGCTTCCAAAAGAGTTGCAGTGTATACCAGCGATGATCTTAAGTTTCAACAACCCAACTTTTAATGTTTGTGAGTGAAGATACCGCTATCATGCTTTCCTTAGGCCGATCTCTTAAAGAAGAGAATGGCAATCTGTTACATGTAACATATAAAATCCGTGCTTTAAACCTTGTGGCGCAATTGATCCTTAAATGTTATCGACGAGTAAATACTTTAATACCTCATACGAAGACTGTATCTCTAAGGTCCCCCAAAAAAGATCTCACAAACTGTGTCCCAAAGCGCACCACAGCCGACTACTACGCGTTGGGGAGCATGGTTAAAGGTTGTCCTTTACTACTGCGAACAATTTGATGATCTAAAGAAGGTAGTTTTATAATTCAATCCGAGACACGCCAAATCTATCAAGAGAAGCCAGAAAATCTTTCAAAATGGTCGGGTGAAATGTGATTTAGAACGTCAAATGACGATTGCAAGGACTGTGTGGATGTACAATTCACATGTATAGCAGTAAACTCCACTCACACAAATTAATTAATTATGCGGAACGCAGCGTTTCGGGAGCACGTGGGCTCCCATTGTCAACCGTGTTACCGACTAAAAGTAAAAACTGTATCACACATGCAAATTATTTTCTACGCAGGCTCTAAAATTTCTAACCATATGACTATTTACAATCTACTAGGTGGCCTCATGCCTTTTACGGGGAAGGATGGACCGAAAGCGAACCGTATCATTTAACAGGGTCTATGGTAATAAATCCATCAAACTCGAGTGTGCAATTGGGGGTGGTTCTCTGTTCAATAAGTTTCCGTTCTTTTTCATATATACCGTTTCGTACGCGTCTAATTCTCTATACGAGTTCACGTTTTTAAGTAGTGTCAGATTTTTAAATCAATCTTATGTCCGGATTTTACCATATGCTCTGCTACGCTTGATAGTTCAGGTTTGTCGAAACGATAGTGTCTAATATGTTCTTTGAACCTCGTTTCGAAACTCCTTTTTGTTTGTCCAATATAAACTTTCTCACAATCATTGCATGCGATTTGGTATATTCCAGACTTTTTATCATCTCCGGTTTATCTTTGGGATTCCCTAAGAGATTCTTTAAGTTGTTTTTTGACACAAAAGACACGTTCATATTTATTTGTCGGAAAATTTTACTTAACCCTTTTACTGTTGGGTGAAAAGGAAGAGTTATAAATTTCTTGTTACCGGTGTTTGTTGATGTCAAAGTCGTGGAATTCCTGATGTGTTGTTTGTATTGGACCTTCCTTAAAATACGGTCGACATCCATAGAAGAGAAACCATTGTACCTCGCTACATCTTTGATATATTTTAATTCTTTGTCATACCTGCTCTTGTTTAGCGGAAATCTGATCAATACAAACAACACATCAGGAATTCCACGACTTTGACATCAACAAACACCGGTAACAAGAAATTTATAACTCTTCCTTTTCACCCAACAGTAAAAGGGTTAAGTAAAATTTTCCGACAAATAAATATGAACGTGTCTTTTGTGTCAAAAAACAACTTAAAGAATCTCTTAGGGAATCCCAAAGATAAACCGGAGATGATAAAAAAGTCTGGAATATACCAAATCGCATGCAATGATTGTGAGAAAGTTTATATTGGACAAACAAAAAGGAGTATCGAAACGAGGTTCAAAGAACATATTAGACACTATCGTTTCGACAAACCTGAACTATCAAGTGTAGCAGAGCATATGGTAAAATCCGGACATAAGATTGATTTAAAATCTGACACTACTTAAAAACGTGAACTCGTATAGAGAATTAGACGCGTACGAAACGGTATATATGAAAAAGAACGGAAACTTATTGAACAGAGAACCACCCCCAATTGCACACTCGAGTTTGATGGATTTTTTACCATAGACCCTGTTAAATGATACGGTTCGCTTTCGGTCCATCCTTCCCCGTAAAAGGCATGAGGCCACCTAGTAGATTGTAAATAGTCATATGGTTAGAAATTTTAGAGCCTGCGTAGAAAATAATTTGCATGTGTGATACAGTTTTTACTTTTAGTCGGTAACACGGTTGACAATGGGAGCCCACGTGCTCCCGAAACGCTGCGTTCCGCATAATTAATTAATTTGTGTGAGTGGAGTTTACTGCTATACCTGTGATTTAGAACGTATTCACTAAAACTACTATGCACCAGCAGAGGGAATTGAAAAATTACAAATAGATTCGATGTCGTTTGTGGATTCTGTTTAAATTGTGGATGATGTTTACGGCTAATTATGAATACGACCGTTCTACATCGAGTTAAAGTAATCCTTAGTCGTAACGGTTGTCGGGTTTCGCCGTGTCACTAAGTTTTTGTCCCTGACACAGCTGCGGTTCGCATTTTCAAAGATACTGAGTACTGAGCACATGAAGGTCACGATCATAAATGATGCGAATACGTAAATGTTAGTGAACACTCGCCTTGATACGGCCACTCGGCCCCTCTACTTTGTTATCTGCGATGCACTGTAATTTGCCCCACTTTGCCGATACTAATAATATCTAACAAGATATTACCTATTCTATTGGTGAATTTCAAGGAAAAAGCCCTATAACAAACTAGCAAAATCGGACGTTAAAATCATATGCTTAAAGTTAAATAGTGGCACTGTAGCGAATTGCTTCTAAAATGGCTGTGGCTTCCGTGAAAAAAAATTATCCGTCCACGTCTAATGTTTCACGTTTTAAAATAAATATTGTTGGACCATATATTTAGATAATTTAGTTTAAAATAAGACTAAGTGGTTTTGTCATACCTTCACAAATATTTATATTTTGAAAGAGTTCATACTTGATGCTGTCAAATGGTAGTTTATATGATTTCGCCAAGGTTATTTTTCCTTTGAAAAATTGATGTTAAACCAAAAAAGTTTTGAAACTATTTCATTCAAATTCAATCGACTCGAATTCGAACGTTTTCAAATTATATGCAGGGTATAGTATGAGTACTATGACCTTTTTAATGTGCAAACCTTAAATATAATTTAACTCATCACTACACAATATTTGCACACATGCAAGCCACAATTTACACACTAACCACGTCGATGATTTACCCCGCTCTTTACCAGCGATACATAATAACCATTTTAAACTGTAGTGCGCGACCGTATCCACTTAATATCGCAGCTAATACTTCTTCGCTACTAAGTAGCGACAGGTATTAGACGAAGAAAAACTAAACGATGTGCAGAAGCACAGTTAAGTGAACGGATCTTGCGAGAAACTCGCGTGAAATATTAATGATGGACGCGAAGGCTGTAAAAACAGTACGTGCTCGAATATTAAACAATTCGATTGGATAATGGAAGGTGTAGGATGAATTGTAATAGCTTATGTCGTCATTTTTTGTTGCTCCTTAAATTTAATAACGATATTAATTTGTCATCCTTATTGGTGACGATTTCACATTGACATTGTTTCGTTTGAAGCCTGGTCAGGTTTTCTAAATAACATAGAGATGTGATATGTGCGTATTCGTTTATTTCTGGTTTTGCTTACAGAGGAATATACATCGTTACATTTACGTATAAAAAATATTAAATAGAATGTAGTAGCAAGTCCATTACATACGTGTACTGTTTGAGATCCCTTGTTGAAATAAAAAAATATAGACATTACAATCCTGTAGTAGACTGCTCTTAGCCATTGGTAAAGAACGCTAGTTGTGGAGTGGGATGGTTCTGCAAAGCAAACACTTAAGCTTTAGATTCAAAATATATTGGCAACCACTTCTAAAAGCTTCTAGTTTAATCTTTTAATTAATATTGATGCATACAACGTTTAAATTTAATTTATTGCAAATATTCGAGCTCTCAATTTGCGTTAACCGAATTCTAGCAATATATTGTTTATTTTACATTATAGTCAAGTGAAAAGCGAAGTTATATTAAATACGTTATTACATGTTCTTAGCACATTTTCGACTTTACATTTTCTCAGGTTTTATAATAAAGAAATAAATAAGCTGTGAAAAAAACACAACTACAAACTGTACTGCCAAAATATGATCAAGCATATCATCCCTAATAGAATGCCGAAGCAAAAGTAGTATGGGTTGAAATTGTGGCATGTAAATGGCCGTAGCGAATTTTAAGAGTAGAACAGTGTGTATTGTAATGTTTTTTCCAAAGCGACATACTTTCAAAAGGACAATATTAAATTGTAGATACATTCGATTAAACACTTAAGCATAAAAAACACAAAATTATGCTGAAATTGTATGTCTTACAGAAACATGACTGTCACCATAAGGTGAATAACTGTACATCCACACAGCCCTTCCAATCGTTAATTGAGTAAATAACTGCATCAAATAAAGAATTACAACGCTGAATCCCATTCTAGAGAAACGGGAGGAGGTGGTGTGATCGTCTACACTAGAAAAGACCTGGAATGTAAGGTACTAATGAAAAAAAAAACAATCGAGAAAATAAATTTTACGCGAAACAATCGAAACACAATAAACGATTGTATGGTTAGGACAACAAATAGACTACAGAACAAATACCAAAAATGAAGACGAAGTAAGCTAGGTAAATAATCAAGATTGTTTATTACAAACAAGAGAAATATACATCAGAATACATCAAAAGAACAAAAACGAAATATTACCAAACACATTTGGAAAAATGTCAATCCAAATCCACGAATTAACAAAAATAGAAAAAAACATCGTAAAAGTAGAAGCAATACAAGGGAGGATGGAAATAAAGACCAACGAGGCTGCAAAAGAAATTAATAAATATTTTGTGGCAATGGACAAACAGCTAGCGTAGAGTGAAATGAAAAAAAACGCAACAAAGTTCCAGAACACAGATATTACGAAAGTCAATAAAATTGTTAACGAACTGCAAAGCTGCAAGCACCTGGATTTGATGGAGTAACAAATGACCTAATAAAAGACAATAACGATAAACTAACAACTGTATTAATAAAATTAATAAACGCTACTTTGAAGGCAGGGAAATACACAAAAACTTTAAGAGATAATCTGGCAATCTTATTTGAAGAATTTTTCCAGAATTTTGCTTAGTGATGAGAGTATTTAGAGAGATCTGTACAATAATATACGAACAATAATATGTATTCCAAAAGAATTGAGGGACAGCATGTACATCATATGCTGTACTTAATCAGATAAAGAAAAAACTGGGAGGTCAGAATACGGTAGTAAGCCCAACGAAAACAACACTAACATGACAAATTAAAAACCTTAGGCATAAAAGAAACTGAATTAATAAAAACCTACTTAAAGAACAGACGAGAAATCACAAAGATAAACAAAGAAGAAAGCGGTCTGCTGTATGCAGAATAAATTTTATACATTATATATGCAAATGATCTTAATAAAATAATATTTACAATAATATTTCTTATTAATTTGGAATTATAATAACAAAATTAATCTTCACTGGAGTCTCTCTTTCTACACCTTCACGTAAAAAGAGCAACCTTCAACCATTAAAATATCATAGAATTTTTCATGATCGCAAGTCACTTCTCGTGTTGGTTACTGTACGCTTTGTACAACTGCCAACAGTGTAAATGTCAATTTCTAATATGTGATAAATTGCGTTCTAAACTTGGTCGGTTTGTTAAAGTAGGTGAAATGCTTAGAACACTTTATTTCTCAACTCAGGAAAGAATAAAATGAATGGCTTAACCGTAATTAAATAATAATAATTTAGCCCTTCATATCACTCAATAGCTCGCAAAATTTACAGCAGGAAATGTTAAAGAAAGTCATCGGACGTCAAATTAGGATCCCGCTGACAGGAATAAACCAAATGCCCATTGAGAAATGCCTAGAAAACAATACCTAAGATAATAATGCTGCTAAATGCAGCTACTCGAGGTATTGGTGGAATCATTCACGGGAAAGACAATGTGAGGTGGGAGAAAATCATCATCAGCGCAATCTCGGTTACTATTATCGTGTATAAACTAAGAACCTATGTAAACATTCTTGGCTCTATATAGTGCCAGAAGAATTATACATTCGTCTTCCGGTTCAAGCACAGGGAACAAGCGGGTACAGTTTCTCGACCCTTCTCCTGAGCAGCTCATCAGCAATTAAACCAAACAAGGCACATACCTCCCTCAAGCTTAACACGGTGTATTAAAAACACATCAAAGAAATCCTAGAAAGCAATACCTAACACAATAATGCTACTAAATACAGTTACTCATTGGTTAGAGCGGTATACACAGCGAATGCATCATTGCTATAGCATAGATTTCTTTGTACTTACAATTTCCTAATTTCGTCGATCCACTGTTGCTTGACAGCCACAGAAGACGCTATCATATTGAACGTGTAGCCAATTTTCTTTCCTACTTTCGACATGTGAGAGCTGGTCAACTGAAATGTCGTAGTATAACCACTATCCGCTACCCATAATCTATCCATATTAATACTGTCAAAGTAGAGATAGGTTTCTGGATGACTCTAAAATGAGATTCCCCTCAGATAATACCAGTTTCGAAGACGTACAATACCGGAAAACTTACCTGGTCTTTCAGGCAAAAGACAATAACATCCCTAAATAAAAATAACGCGCACTCGCATTTGTTTTCGATCTGAAACGTTCCCTTCTTCAGTAGCGGCCCCTTCTCGCTTAAATTTATCGGACATCTCTGTATGGAATCGATGTTCATCTGGGTGACCGCTTCGTTGATCTTCCGATTGATGAACTTGATTGAATCGTTTAGTGGTTGGCAATGCTGGTTGTTTTTCGTTGATAAGTTGTGCAGTTTTTCCAAGAACGTTTTATATTTCGCGGGCTTCAGAAGTAGATTTAATAAGCTATCGATCCACCTCTTTCCATTTTCTAAATCTGTTGAGTCTTGCTGAAAAATGGTAATGGTATGAGTAGTTCATTAAAAGGAGTTGCGTTAAAAATATATTTGTATTATTTTTCGATAAAGTAGCTTAAGAATTTTGTCAAAATAATACACATCGGGATTGAGATAATTGAAATTATTTGATAATTTTTTATTGCAGCTGCTACGGAAGACAACATCAAAACCCCTCATTAAATATTTATCTTTTTATGTGTTACATAATTAGAGTGTTTTTACTGTTTATTCATTGACTTAATTGTTGGAATTTACTAATATTTTCACTCTTGACAGCACCATTATTTCATTGATTCCTAGTTTTCCAAAAATCTTTAAGTCTGTCTACCAACCCTTGCATTTTCTTTGTAAATAACGCGAGGTCCAAATTATTTAGCAACAGTATCCTTAAAAACACATCGAAAAATTGCCTAGAAAACAACACCCACAATAATAATGTTGCTAAATGCAACTACTCATGGTACTGCTGGGATCATTGTAGTGGAAAAAGATACTGCCGAAAGAGAAAAAACGCTAATATTCTAATTCTCTCTCTGTCAATATCTCTATGCATAAACGACCAGTTTAAGTGAATGATACCATGAGTAGCTGCATTTATTAGCAGCATTATTATGTTGGGTATTGTTTTCTAGACATTTTTTCGATGTGTTTTTAATACATCCTGGTAAGTCTGAGGGATCATTTACATGTGCAACTACCATATGCACTGTCGGTGCGCGGCCTCTCTGGTTTACCAGTCCATGAGCTGTTCGGGGAAGGGTTGGAAAACTGTACCCGCTTGGAACGGCAGGCAAGCGTGTATTCTTGTGGCACAAGATAGTGCGAAAGAATACTCACATAAACTGAACTTTAATTCACGGTGTTATTAACTTTACAATACTTATTTTAGTTAGTATGACAGATGAACTTGATGCAGTAAAATGTATGCCAGATAGGCAGAAACATGTTCGCAGGCGCAAGTGTATTAATAACTCATGGCCTGCCATTGACACCCATTGGCGAAAGCTGTTGGAGTATGAGGTAGCATGGATTTTTATTATCATTATTATCCTCTTGTGTGTCTACTTATTATTTATTACGCGTTCATCTTTACTTAATTAAGCGAAACAGATCGTGGTACTCAAGTTTTATACAGTCCAGCACCATTCGAAAGTAGTGTCCCACTACTTTATCAGTACTTTTTCAGAGAAAAAAAATATGATTTTTATCAAGATTGGTGCATAGAGAAGAGGGTTTTCTAAGAATATGTCATCAATATCTCTACCATACCTGAACTTTCTTTAATTCTGCATAGACGAAATCAAAAGCCGATTTATTTTTCATGTAGGCGGCGCAAGCGTCAAAAACTTTTTCCTAAAATATTTAGTTGTAATTAGGACATATAGCGCAATGTACGGAAAGTGGTATAATCTTTACGTTTTCAAAAAATGCCTCCGCTATGCTTTCTAGGCTGCTACACTTCAATAGCTTTGCGTACAATTTCTCGGATTCGTTGTAAATATCTTCAACGTTCTCGACTAATAAATATTTATAGGAGGACACGCTTTCCGGATAGGTATAGAAGTCCTGCAACATATTTGTATTTATTCACAACCATCAACCTAATGCAGATGAAATGGATTTACTAACGTTAATAAACTTTTTCAAGCCTTTCAAGTAAGAGTCTTCGATCTTAATTAATTCCCTGAGGAGAGAATTTTGTCTGTAAAATAAAAATATGGATATATTCGCTTGAATTTAAGTATAACTAATTATAACTATTATTATTAAGACGAATCAAGCATAAACTGGACTTTTTTCGCCCTCTAGGTGAAGTGAGTGGTGTCATGTATTGATATATGCTAGAGGAGGGAATGTAAGGTAGAAGAGAGTAAACTAGTTCGGTTTGCCAGAGCAGATGGACTCTTAGTAGCATCATGTCTAAGCAAGAGGTGCACACGTCCGTTGAGCAACGTATTATTATTAAATTTTTGGTATGGGAGGGCGTAAAACCTGTCGATATTTTTGCATCAACTAACTACACAGTTCGTCGAGAAAAGAGCTTTTAAAGACCCAAGTCTGCGATTGGTGCAAACATTTTCCCGATGGCCAATAATCAGTGCAGAATGAGAACCATGCATGTCGTCCGCAAACGAGCACCAGTGAGGTGAATATTCGTACGATTCATGAGCTGACAGAAGGTGACCGCCACCTTACAATATGGAAAATTGCTGCACCCGTTGGAACATCGTACGGGGGTCCCCAATCAATCATTTCAGATGATTTAGGTTACCGAAAAGTGTCGGTAAGGTGGGTTCCCCGGCTCTTGATGGAAGATCAGTGGGTGAAAGACTTCTAGCACGATATCGAATAGGGTAGGATGATTTGTTGAGGCACACTGTCATAGTCCCGGTGATTTGTCACATGTACCACATGTTTGGGATACTCAAAAAATAACTGGGAGGTCACCACTTTGACGACGACGAAGGTGTGGAAAAAATGTGTGAATAAATACGGGGATTATATAGAAAAAAAGAAAGTGTATTCATTTCTTTTATTGTGGACAATAAATGTTTTAAAACCAAAGCCTGGTTCATATTTGATTCACCCTCGTAATAGGTGAACAAAGCAGTATGTGGAATGTGGTTAAGCTTTGGATATAAAATTTAATTGTCACACTCAAAGCATGTCTGTAATGACAGTAATGAATTGAATCACTTTAATTATAATTAGATCAATTGAAATAATAACTTACTCAACCGAAAGATCCAGAATATCAACATACAATGGCTTACTATTATCATGGTCCACACTCTCCACTCGTGGGCCAAGGGTACGATAGCTCTTTGCTTGCCCATATCGACGAAGTAGTTCATCATATTCTTCTAGAATAGTAACGAAAGTATTTTCATTAGTAAAGAATAGAAAACTATAAGGTATTGAAAAAAGTTACCATCCGAATCCAATGATTGAGGTTTATGAAGACATTTATCAATTTCTCTGATCCATGTGTGTTTTGTTTCTTTGGTATTAGCTTCTATGTGAATTTCGAAGTCATTCTTAATAGAGATGGGTCTTGATTTATCTAAGTAACTTAGTTCAAAGGCTGTTGGCGATTCACAATATTCAAGTGAAAGATTGCTGGTTTCTATGTGACCGATGTAATTGTAACGATCATGGCTTTCCTGAAATCAGCAAAGTGTTGATATAATGAATGTATATATAAATGAAATGTGTTTATATGAAGTTTTCTTGTGAAGGTGATATTTTTTCACGTTCCAACGTTTTTCATGGTGAAGTTATGGATCACCTTGTATACCAGCCGATCCAAATTTATCGGAGCATTATTATTGTATTAATTTCAATAACTTCATCAAAAGAACAATTACACGTCACCTTTTAAAACACAATCATTCATTCCATTTTATAGTGACCTTCACTTGAAGAAAAGCTAATTCAGAAGGTTACTATAGAGACTTTCCAGTCTCAGGACTATATTAATAAAATATAAAATCGTTTTAATTTTCCTGCCCTTATCTATACCATAGATAAATTAAAATCACAGATTCTATAATTTTTAGACTCGCCCTGAACGAGCATCATCATCATCGCAGAAAATATATCATCTCAACTGCCTGATAAAAATGGACATCTTGAGCCGTTTTCTTTGACCTTGGATGAGTCAACGGATGCGTCAGAAACTGCTCAGGTGTTGATTTTTATTTGAGGAGTAGATAAAAGCTATAAAGGGTATGAATAACTTCTTGATTCTTAGTATTCGCGGTACTCTGGGGAAAATATTTTTAGGGGAGTTGAATATGCCATTAATAGAAAGAACCTACGCTGGAGAAACCTAATACCCATTACAACTGATGGAGGCAAAAATATGTGTGATAAGAATAAAGGAGTCGTTGCACTTGCGTCAAGGACTGTAGAAAATGATGGTTGTTCAAAACCATTAGTCTTACATTGTATTGTTCATCAACGGTCCTTATACGGAAAATATTTGAGTATGTCTGAAGTTTTAAAACCAGCCATATCAGTTGTTAGTTTTATCAGATATACCAGGGTGAATCACTGACAATTCCGCTAGTGTATTGAAGAGACTGGGGCAAATAACTTACCATGTCATACTGCTGTACATGAGTTAGTTGCGGAAAAGTCCTTTCACGCTTTTTTGAACTTCTAGCAGAGACCGAAATTTTTCTGAATGAAAAGCGTCGCCCTTTTTACACCAAATTACAAAATAGTGGTTAGCGGATGACAGTGAAACCAGCTTCTCCCTGATTTATACACTAACACCAAATCGTATCAAATATTTATACATCAATATATCTATATCTATTTGCCTGTGGTATTTATCTGTCTGCTACTGTATTGTATTATTATTATATATATTTAAATAATATAATAATCTATTTTTTTTATTTATTTATTAATATAATAATAATATAATAATTTGTAGAAGTAACACCATCTGATTATATCGTAACGCTAACTTAATGCTAGCAGTAGTTAAATTATTACCTTTCTAAATTGTAATCTTGGAATCTATCTAACACATGGGCTGAAAATTATTCTGAATTATTACTGATATTCTATTCATTAGTTTGTGAGTTATTGTGCAAAAAGTCACGCTACTTTTGTTATTTTCAAAACAATGGATCAAAAACAATTTCGTGTTTCAATTTTACACTGCTTCTTGATGGGAAAAAATACCGTTCAAGCGAAGCAACGGCTTGAAAAGTGTTATGGGGACTGCGTTCCATCAGAAACAACAATAAAACGTTGGTTTGCTGACTTCAAACGTGGTCGTAGAGACACTGATGATGCAGAGGCGGTAACACCAGAAAACATCAAAAAAATCCACAAAATCGTTTTGAATGATCGAAAAGTGAAGTTGCGTGAGTTAACTGATATCGTAAAGATATCAAAAGAACGTATTGGCTTTATATTGCATGAGCATTTGACTATAAGAAAGCTCTGTTCAAAGTGGGTGCCTCGTTTGCTCACTGTTGACCAAAAACAAGAACGTGTTGATGATTCTGAGCAGTGTTTGGCCATGTTTAAACGTAACAAACCGGAATTTTTGCGTCGATATGTGACAATGGATGAAACATGGATCCATGACTTCACTCCGGAATCAAAACGATCGTCATCTGAGTGGACAGCAACTGGTGAACCTCGTCCAAAGCGCCCGAAAGCACAACAATCGGCTGGAAAGGTTATGGCCTCGGTATTTTGGGATGTGCGTGGTGTAATATTCATCGACTATCTTGAGAAAAGAAATACCATCAACAGTGAATATTATATAGCGTTATTGGAGCGTTTGAAGGCCGAAATTGCAAAGAAACGACCGCATATGGCAAAGAAAAAATGTTGTTTCATCAAGACAACGCACCGTGTCACAAGTCAATCAAAACAATGGCAAAACTACATGAATTGAACTTCGAATTGCTCCCACATCCACCGTATTCGCCAGATTTGGCTCCCAGCGACTACTGGCTGTTCGCAGACCTCAAAAAAATGCTCGCCGGTAAGAAATTTCGCACGAATGAAGAGGTTATCGCTGAAACTGAGGCCTATTTTGCGGCAAAAGATAAATCGTTCCACAAAAGTGGTATTGAAATGTTAGAGCGGCGCTGGAATGATTGCGTTGCTCTTGATGGAGATTACGTTGATGAATAAAGCTAATTTTGAAGCGAAAAAAACGTGTTTTCTTTGTTAAGCCCGGGACTTTTCAGCCCATGTGTTATCTAACCGTCAAAATACAGACGTATTATATTCACAAATCCAATACATCTATCAATTATTTTAAAACAAGAGAAAACGTATATTAAAAGCATGACCAGTTCTATGATCCGGACAATAACGAATTATCAACAGCGGTCAGATAATTCAGAACATCCAATACATCTATCTAATACAGTAAAAATACGTACCGCACTGTGCAAACAAAACACGATGCATCCTTCGAACAAAAAAATTGCGGTTTCATTATCCAAATTAGTTTTAAACATGCCTTTCATTACGAAACTACCCATTTTGTCTAGAGATATCGGACAGCATTGAATACAATCTAGCTCTAGTTTTGTATTAATTTCTCTTATCCTATCTTCTACCAAAACAATAACTTCATCGACCTTTTCTGTTAATTGATGGTTCTTTTTCAATTCGGCTTGTAAATCCTTCAAAAACAGTAGATACTTTCCAGGTTTCTGAAAAGAGATATTTACTATTACGTTACCATGAGGAAATTAATGCTTTGATGGGATATAAGGTTATTATTATGGCTAACGCTTCATACCTAGACATGAAATAGAAAAAAATACCCACAACAATGTGAAGAAAGCAAGATATGCAGACTTGGTTGAAATAAAAGAGTATTATTTATGATCCAGATATGGCTCGCTCAATAAAAGTCGATGCAATTACCTTTATTAATTGGTCAAATGTCGTATTAAACCACTGATTCGCCAGTGATTTGTTCCCCAGTGCCACAGTATACTGGTCAAATATTTTCATCTACAAGAAATAATAACAATAAAGAAAAGATAATTGATTTTAAATTGTGGATGTACATTGTTAATAAAAGCCTCGGCGATATCGTCAGCTGAATTGTATTGCTTAATTTCCATCAGGAGATCTTTAACGTCTTCATAGAGCTTTTCGATATTTTCAAAAACAACTTCTATATGCGCGGAAGTTTGGGCATCTTTGAAGTGTATAAGGTAATTCTGCAAATATTTTACAAATAAGATTAGTGACGGGAAATTACGACCAACTCCTTAGACCTAATATTAATGCAACTTTAAATCTTTTGGCTGTAGAAAAACCAACATTCATGAAATCATTATTTTCTTTTTGTCATATAATTTCAATGCAGTTACGTTTTGTAAAAAATAGTAACATTTTAAAATATATTGCCTGCAACAACGAATATTCTACACCCACAAATAAAAAGTGAGGGAACGTAAATACCTCCTCATTGTTGACTTTGCTCAGATTATATCTGTGTATGTAAATACTAATAAGTGTGACATAATACGTATAATACTACAACTTGCAGCGCATATACACTACCGCTCAAAAGCGTTTAGGCACTCCTGTTTTTATGGATTATTCATATAGTATTATGTTTACCAAAGAAACATTATAATAAAATGAAATACGTATTTAAAATGTAGTTCAGTAAGATAAACATCCATTATATCGTATAAGGTTTACTATCATTTACCAACACTTGGTCGGATTACTATAAACTATTTATTGCGGTGCAATTACAATAACAATCCCTCTGAATTTACTGGGTAAATTTAGTCATCTGTTAGATTGTAGATAATAATGTTTAAATTACCTTCCTAGAAGATTATAGTGAAATCTGTAACCTATGGTCAGTTGCAGTGTGGCACTGGTTACTCTATTCACGTCGTGAGCGAAATATCGTGTGATAATTTTTTAAAATGCCTCCGCGAAGAGAAATTAGTACGGAAACACGTGCGCTTACCATAAAAGTGGGATAAGTAATCGACAAATTGCCAAAAAAATGAAAATACACCACGCTACGGTTGACTATAACGTAAAAAAATATCGGGAAACTGGCAGTTTTCTTAATAAAAGACGGAGTGGAACGCCAAAAGCGACAACATCTACAGATGATCGCAGAATGGTGGTTACCAGCAAGTTAAATAGACGCAAAACAGCCCCGGAAATCACCGCAGAATTAAATGTTGGTCGCCAAAGACTAGTCAGTGTTTCTATAGTCAAACGTCGCCTACAGAAAACCGGGCTCCATGGACGTATTGCGATAAAAAAGTCATTACTACGCAAACAAAACAAGCAAAAGCGACTTAAATGGGCTCGTGAACACCAACACTGGACCATAGAAGAGTGGAACAACGTCCTATGGACGGATGAGTTCAAATTTGAGCTGTTCGGAACCCGAATGCGCATATTCTGCTACCGTGAAGCATGGTAGAGGTTCTATCATCATTTGGGGCTGTTTTGCTGGCACTAGTGTAGGGGACATTGCGAAAATTGACGGTATATTAAAAAAAGAAGGCTACCGCGAAATTTTGGAGAACCACGCAATACCTTCCGGAATTCGACTTTTGGGTCAAAATTTTATTATTTTTTTTAAGATAATGATCCAAAACATTCCTCTAAATTATGTAAAGACTATTTACGGCATTTAGAAAAGGAAGGAACCCTCAAAATTATGGAATGGGCTCCCCAGAGCCCCTACTTAAATCCAATCGAGTTACTATGGGAAGAACTAGATCGGGAAGTACGGAAATCGGCTCCGACATCAGCTACTGACGTGTGGAACAAATTGCAATCGAGTTGGACCTCAATAACACAAGAAGCTCTGGCGAAACTTATTGCGAGAATGCCTCGATTGTGTGCTGCAATTATTAAATCAAGAGGAGGTCCCATAGATGAAAGCAAAATTTAAATTAAACGTTTTAATTTTTACATTTATTTAACATATTTTTATTCATGTACGTGTATCTGTACATAAAAAATAAATATTATTAACATTTTTGCTGAGTTTTTATACATTTTTGCTGTGAGTGAGAGTGCCTAAACGCTTTTGAGCGGTACATCCGATTTGTAGCTATAAGGTTCTTTACGATAACGCAGCTGAGCTATGGTTTGAGATACCTAATAGTCAGCCTGAAGTCAAAAAAGAAAAAATATGAGTAAACTTCAAAAAACATTATAAAATTGAATGAGTAACTGCGTAGGAGTCATGACAAATAATAATAATACGAACACTTATGTATTAAAAGGTAACCATACATTATGCTTACATCAATTACATGCCTCAACCTCTCCAAATATTTCTGCTCCCCGTCAATTAGTTCTTGGATAATCAAAGATTGACTGAAACAGAAAAGCGATCAAATTAAACAGTAGTACTGTATACTTTGAAAATCTGATTTTGGTGTAGTTTTTTAGGTAGAATTTAAAAATGAACTGCAGTCCAACAAGCTCCCAATAAAACAAAGCAATACGTACAGTAATTTTCAATAAAATTTTGGCAAGTCAGCATTACAATTTTTTTCTTAGAAAATACTATTTAATTCCAACTCTCAAATACTAAGAGCTCGTTTAAAATACAACAGAATTCAATAAAAATGAAATATGTATAGAATAAAATGCGGTTCACACCCAAAACCCTGTATAATGTAAACAAACAAAAAAATGCGGAAATTTAATTTAAGGAACATTTATCATACATAAATCCCTACTAAGATTATACTATAAATTTTACCTTTAACTGATTTTTTTTGTTTTGTTAGTTTTATATGTAGGCATATGATCTTTCATTTTATGCTAATAAAATAAAAAGCGTTTAAATTTTACTTCTAGAAATCTATGCCAATAAAAACGTTTGTCGTAAATTGTACTATTTTCAGTTGCATTAGTTGTCAATTTGATAGAGTATTCGCTCAGATGCATGGTTGACAGGAAGTTGTTAACATTCTTTCAATAGTAAGCTAATATATAATTATAATTTCAAAGGCTACTTTGAGGTAAAATTTATTTGAATACACATCATAAAGCATTTCTTAGACTTTCAATTTTTTAACAAAATGAGAATGGCATAATTTTCTAGCTTGTTGAAACGACTATACTTACATGTTGTGATCATTCTGACACGGTGTGAATTTCTATATTGTGTCCAATAGATGGTTAAGAAACTACAGCTTTCCAAAATCACCAATAGTTTTCCAGGACTGTCACAAAAATTTTTCGGATGACTGAGACTCAGTGAAAACGAGAACCATGCATTACGACCGCTGACCATTAAGGCGATTATTCATGCGGTCCGTGATCTGATTGAAAGTGACAGCCGCCTTACAATATGGAAAATTGCTGCATACGTCGGCATACATCATATAGGAGTGCCCAATCAATCATTTCAGACGAATTAGATTACCGAAAGGTGTGGATAAGGTGGATTCCTCAATTCTTCACGGAAAATCAGAAAGCAAACCGTCTTGTCGTGTATGAAAAACTTTTGACACGATATTGAACCGAGAAAGATAATTTATTGAGGCACATTGACACCTGTGATGAGACGCGGGTGCACCATTACATCCCGGAATCTAAGCAGGCAAGTATGGAGTAGCGAAACCCAGGAGAAGCAGCACCGCAGAAAACCAAGCTCCTCTTTTTGGGATTCTAGATACTGCTCATTAATTTTCTCCACGGACAGGGTACAGTTAATACTGCGTATTACTACCAACGTGACAATGCTTGGCCTTAGATAGCTGCATTGACCCAAAATAAGTTGTACAAAATTCTTTGGGAAACATTGGAACATTCTCCCTACAGTCTCTGTGATCTGTCACCGTGTGACTAAGACATGTTTGGGCCACTCTATGAAGAACGGGAAAGTCACCACTTTGACGACGAAGAAGGTGTGGAATTGTTCCTGCGCAATTGGTTACAGACGCGACCACATTCACTCTTTGATGACGAAATTAAAAGACTTCCGTTACGGTAAATATGCGAATAAAAGAGCAGATTATACAGAAAAATAAGGTGTACTCATTTTTTTAACTGTACCAATAAATGTTTTAAAACCAAAGTCGAGTTCATATTTGATTCGCCGTCATATAATCACATAATGCTATTTACCGATGGATACATAAATTATCTTGCCCAGTTCGCAAGGACAGTCGTGTATATCTACTGATGATGTATGCGTGCTTGACATACTAAATATATGTACAAATACATATTTAGATTAATAAATAACTCGTGGAATGCAGAATAGGTTTTATTATTTTCAATGTGAATTAATCTAACAAGTGCTCAAAGTGTTAGTTATGTATGTAGGAAGTTCATTCAGTTAGTATCCTTGTTATCAGATACTTATTTAAGCAGACCATTAACAATTGCTTTCTTGAAAGCTTAAACTCATCTAATGGATTCGGTACCACTCTCGTAATTACTTTACCAATGCATGCCTTTAATCGTATACCACTTAGCCACAATGAATATCGCCCACACGTAACTGCTGTTTTTATTGTGTAATTTAGATTTCACGCGTACATGACATAAAACCGCAATATTTTCCGACTTGGTAACTTCACGAGACGGAAATATGTACTCCAAAAGTATTGAAATGGTTGTTGATCGAAAAAAGAAAATGGTAAATTACACGCCTTCAACATTTAACTTAAGTCATACAGAAAATCTGATTACGGTCTTCTACATGCTTTTTTTAATTGATGCTGTGCGCTGTGTGTATGCTTTCTATAGCCCCGTTTATGCCGTAACCACACAACACCTTCGCAAACCGTATAAATCCACTGGCCAACAAATAAATGGTTTTCTTTCAATCTAAGGTCTAGGTCTTATCTACTATAGGTACGCTAATGTCAAATATGAAACCCATTTCCCCTATCACGCAAAGTAGAGAGCGAAAACACCACGGTTCTCCTCCCCCACGCAAATTTAAGGTCGTGCCGTCTGCTGGAAAGGTTTTGCTATCTGTATTCTGGGATGCTCAAGGAATCATCCTGACTGACTATTTGCAAAAAGGACAGGGCATTGCAGAGACTACGCATAATTAATTTCTAAAAAGGCGCGGTGTGCCATTCCGTCAGGATAATGCTCTCAGTCATACATCTGGTATTGCTATGGTTGCTATACACCAAGCAGGCTTTAAATTAGTGGAGCACCCGCCACATTCGCCGCCGGGCAAAATGTTCCAATAATTATGAAGTGATACAAACTGTAGAGATGTGGTTTGCAAAGGTCGGACAAAAATTGTTCCAGGAAGCTGTTGAGATGTTGGATCACCGATGGACCAAATGCGTTAGTGTATGTAGAGGGAAACTACGTCGAAAAATAAAATAATATAATGCGACTGTAGTTTTCTTGTAAGGGGGCCAGGAATACAGCATAGAGATCCACCCTCATATAAACTTTCGAAACGAAATTAAACAACAAAACGTAAACAGACGCGAAAAAAATGAAAGTTCAAAGAAAATGTATTGAAAAATTTGGCATAAAAGTTCATGTATTTTACTATAAAGATAGAATATCATTGCAGTACATCCGGCAGTATTTATTTAAGAAGCACTTTACAACAATAACAACCATCAGAATGTACACTGTACTACGTTTGACCTTGATCGCGAAGTTGCAACAAAAATGATTCACCGGTTAGAAGATATAATGAGTCACGTGCCTACGATGTGATGCGGACGAAATTGCGCAACTGTACCTGTGGGCGATAATATACCTTATTCTACATTTACATATTTTTCTTTCCAACATGTTTCTTTATTCAAGTTTCGGAAACTGTATGCTTTACAGGCTTAGAGCCAAAAAAAAACATTATTATTGCGCAACCAAATTGTGCTTAGAGGAAGTGTTAATGACCACAGCGTTATACTTATTCGATATTTCCAACAATGTACTGCTTATTTTCGTTTAGAAAATAAATCGCCT
Organism: Trypoxylus dichotomus; assembly: GCA_023509865.1. Taxonomy (NCBI): domain Eukaryota; kingdom Metazoa; phylum Arthropoda; class Insecta; order Coleoptera; family Scarabaeidae; genus Trypoxylus; species Trypoxylus dichotomus. The sequence goes on along the minus strand of CM042076.1, from coordinate 8,138,610 downwards.
TTATTATTTGTTATATCTTATCCAGGTTGAGCGATATGCGAATACGAAAGGAATGATTAAGATTACTTACGCTTTAGTAACTTTATCATTGTATGCTCCAGATACCATTCGAGATTTTTCGCTAAAAAAATAAATGCAAATTACCAAACGGATAACATCGTACACCGATCTAATCCTTTTATGGTATATTTACAAGCACAAAACTCACATTTTCAATTTTTCTTCGATTTGGGCCTTAAGCTTCTCGGATAGCAGACCTGGGCTTCCCCGAGGATTATCCGCTTTTAAAACCACATCGTACGAATTTTCCCGGGAAGGTGGAAATTTTACTGTTCCCAGTGACGTACCGCTATTTCGTTTTGCAATATCTCGAGGTGGTAGATTTTCTATTGGATCCCCTTCCAAGCTAGTGTCGCAGTCATCTTTCTCGCATAATATTTTGGACGATAATGGAGTTTCCATTAACGCATCTCTTCGTATGACGAGGTCGTAACTATTATCTGCAGCAGATGTCGGGATTTGTGTCTCCACTGAATTCGTCCCAGCAAACAAAATCTGGTCGTATTCGGCATAGGCCCTATCTTCTCGCACATCTGTCACTTCGGCGTAGCCGACCTCCGCATCGCGTAGATCGAACTCGGTGGAATCAGTATTGCCGGAAGGTAATTGGTAAGGAATGCGAGGTATATTAGATGTCGATGCTAGTTTGGAAGATTGCGCATTGGTGCTAGTGGATTCGTTGGACATAAGGTGCTTGATAGCTTTATTTCGTAATAATATTCTCATCTCAGAATTGCTATCCACCCTAATAGCTTTATTAATGAACGACGTCCTTGGTAAAGTATAATTTCCATCTAAGTGCGGCAATTCTCTTGGTGTGAGATCTGCTACTCCAAAATAATCACAATTAACTTAAACAATCTTTACCATTACTACGAGAAAATCTTACACTCTGTGACTCCACTATCTACAGTTTGGTTCCGCAGTCCATCGCCTTCAAATTTTATGCTTCTATTCGGGTCAACTTTCTTAACTCTGCCAACGTAAAATTTACTCAACTCTTTGACGGATTTCCTCGGATTATCCTCTTCTGGTTCCATGTTATTTACGCACGAAAACATCGAAATAAAGGCGTATTAAGCACGCTAACACGAACAAGAACTCCTAAGCACAATAATCAATCGAATACTGAACGTAAATCTTTATCCATTTAACAAGAGGCTCAGATAAGGTACCGCAACGTCGGTGGTTCCAGTGATAATATACGAAATGCAAATACTTTATAAAAACCGCGTCTATTTAAAGAACGGATGTGACTATAACGATCTATTGTTCAGTCAATACCACTCATTAATCATATTTTTCATTTACAAATAGTAGGTAATCTTGTAAAGAAAGAAAACCGGGAAAAGGAACACGCTTTTTTTTCGGAACCCATTTATATGTATATGAAAGTTGATGATCAAAACTAGTGAAGATGATATCACATATCTTTTGGCACCAATTTCTATCGCGCTTATCAAATAATTTAACTTCTCCAACGTGATTACGTAAATCGTGAATCAAGAGTCCACTTGGTTTTCTTATTTGTACTTATTAACACATGGGCTGAAAAGTCCCGGGCCTAACACATAGATGACGCTAGTTTTATTGAAGTCACCTTTCTCTCAGTTAGTACTAACCTTCAAAAGACAGCTGTTAAAATTTCATGATATTCTATTCATTAGTTTGTGAGTTATTGTTATATCAAAAACAATTTCGTGTTTTAATTTTACACTGCTTCTTGATGGGAAAAAATACCGTTCAAGCAAAGAAACGGCTTGAAAAGTGTTATGGGGACTCCGCTCCATCAGAAACAACAATAAAACGTCGGTTTGCTGACTTCAAACGTGGTCGTAGAGACACCGATGATGCAGAACGCAGTGGACGTCCAAATGAGGCGGTAACACCAGAAAACATCAAAAAAATCCACAAAATCGTTTTGAATGATCGAAAAGTGAAGTTGCGTGAGTTAGCTGACATCGTAAAGATATCAAAAGAACGTATTGGCCTTATATTGCATGAGCATTTGACTATGAGAAAGCTCTGTTCAAAGTGGGTGCCGCGTTTGCTTGCTGTTGACCAAAAACAAGAACGTGTTGATGATTCAGAGCAGTGTTTGGCCATGTTTAAACGTAACAAACCGGAATTTTTGCGTCGATATGTGGCAATGGATGAAACATGGATCCATCACTTCACTCCGGAATCAAAACGATCGTCATCTGAGTGGACAGCAACTGGTGAACCTCGGTCAAAGCGCCCGAAAGCACAACAATCGGCTGGAAAGGTTATGGCCTCGGTATTTTGGGATGTGCAAGGTGTAATATTCATCGACTATCTTGAGAAAGGAAGTACCATCAACAGTGAATATTATATAGCGTTATTGGAGCGTTTGAAGGCCGAAATTGCAAAGAAACGACCGCATATGGCAAAGAAAAAAATTTTGTTTCATCAAGACAACGCACCGTGTCACAAGTCAATCGAAACAATGACAAAACTACATGAATTGAACTTCGAATTGCTCCCACATTCACCGTATTCTCCAGATTTGGCTCCCAGCGACTACTTGCTGCAAAAAAATGCTCGCCGGTAAGAAATTTCGCACGAATGAAGAGGTTATCGCTGAAACTGAGGCCTATTTTGAGGCAAAAGATAAATCGTTCTACAAAAGCGGTATTGAAATGTTAGAGCGGTGCTGGAATGATTGCGTTGCTCTTGATGGAGATTACGTTGATGAATAAAGCTAATTTTGAACCAAAAAAACCGTGTTTTCTTTGTTAAGTCCGGGACTTTTCAGCCCATGTATTACATGTGAGTGTAAGTCAGTAGTGGAGTTCTAAGTAGTAATCCCCCTCCCCCTGGCAAATATCAAACTGGGTCTCCCACCACAAAACAGAAACATACTACGTTGCTTGATTATAAAAAGCACCAAATAGACTACGGTTTAGAATGGAACAGATTACAAAATAATAGAAACCATAAAAATTGGAAAGGTCAAAAATAATTTTAGTCTTTATTTTTTATTAATACTTTTTAATCTGGAAAATGTCGGTTTTGCAGATATTATTATAACAACATTATCGATCTTTTTTCAATCTTTAATGGAAGTAGATATAAAATTTCAATTATAAAACTTGTTGAAATACTATATATCAATCTAATCATCAAAATCTTCAGTTGCATACGCATTTTGACATGTTTTAGACGATAACGATTGCAAGGACTGTGTGGTTGTATAATTCATAGGTATAACAGCAAACTCCACTTACACAAATTTATTAATTATTCGAAATGCAGCGTTTCGAGAGCACGTGGACCCCCATTGTCAACCGTGTTACCGACTGAATGTAAAAACTGTATCACACATGCAAATTATTTTCTATGCAGCCTCTAAAATTTCTTAAAACATGATTGTTATTAGTCTTTTCACCTTTTAACATCTACGTGCTCTCGAAACGCTGCGTTCCGTACAATCAATAAGTTTGTGTGAGCTTACTGCTATACCTGTGTATTTTAGGCGACTTCGATTTTTCGCGAAAGCATAAGGGGTACGTACCCCTTTGAAATTTCGTCGAAATTTCGCTCATCTCGGTCTTATTGCAAGGCTCACCGAACGCTATCTCCAATGATGCAGAATACGATTCTAAAACCAAAAGACAAGAGGACTAATCTAAACGGTATTTGTTTCTGAAGATTTAAAAATGTGAAAAGTGTAATAACTACTGCTAAATCCTCCTCTAATTTTAGAATATTAAGTATTTCGCCATGGCCGATAATTTTCCTACAATCCAATCAACAAAATCTTCAGTTGCATACGCATTTTGACATATTTTAAATGACTTTGATTTTTCGCAAAAAAACATAAGGTACCTCTGGGCACGTGGACTCTCATTGTCAACCGTGTTACCGACTGACAATGAGAGTCCACGTGATCTCGAAACGCTGCGTTCTGCTTAATTAATAAATTTGTGAGGGTGGAGTTTACTGCTATACCTGTGAATTGTACAACCACACAGTCCTTGCAATCGTTAACTTTTCTTTTCTATCAACTAAAACATGACAAAAGCTATTCTTTACGGATCATATAGAAATGCTCACAAAACTTTGTTCCTGATATAATACTTTTTACAATGATACAAACTACTAAAAAAATACAAAGTTGTAACATCGTTATAATTCAACATGTTTCAAAGTAACAAGTATGTTATTCTATATAATAGAAAGCAAACATACTTATGATTATCAACATGTAACTTAAGCCATACAGACATTGGTATTACGATACTTTTTTTTTAATTAGTGCTGTGGACTGTGCATTTGTTTTCTATAGTCCCCCATTTATGTGATGACAACACCAGGCCCTCGCAAACCGAACAAATTCACTGGCCAACAAATAAAAATTCTTATCTAGTGACTAAGGCTTGATACTCCTTTTTAACTAATATAGGTACGCTAATGCCAAATATGAAACCCATTTCTTCCTATCACGTCACGTCTTTTTTCTACGGCATTTCTTATTTATCGAAATTGACTCTTATGAAGCAATTTCTTAAAGCTCTAGATTTGCAAGGGGACTGTTTCAAGGACATATGTCAAAAGTTTTCACGACTAAGTTACGAAAAAATTAAAGCTGGGGAATTTGATAGACCTCCAATTAGGACTTTAATGACAGATCCAAATTTATTATGGAGGGAAGGTACCAAGCAAGAGGGGATACCCATGGTCAATTACTGCTGGAATCTTCAGCGAAACTCTTCTGGTAAATCTCACGCAAGGAAATTTTTAACTGATAATTGAAAGTTGTATATGCATATTTTTCTGTTAAATAAATACCTCCTACCCATTTTTTTTATGTTTCAGTTAACAGTTATCAAATAGTAAAATTTAAAAAGTTACGTACATAACAAAATATTACATCTAACTTTGGAGAATTTTTCCTAAAAGCTCCAGAAAGAGTGAATTTCGAAAACTAGGTCTAATAGAACAAATCTGACGGTATTTTTGGATTAGGCACCCCAAAATTGCTTAATTACACTTAAAAAATCCGTGGCACCAAAATGTATCTTGGTCAGTATAATGTACCCCACAAAGATTAACTAACGTCCTACGTTCACATATCTCTCCCTACTCGCAAAAATCGCGGTTATTTTATTCTTGTGATGTATGCATTTATTAGATTTTATTAAATAACCGACTACCTCTATGTGGTAAAGTCCATGACTAACTTGCTATGTCAGTCACCAGTTTACGTTATATGAATTTTAGGTTGCAGGTAATATGGAATATTTATTCTATTTTATTTTCTTTAATGACGCAATATACAGCATGTATCAGCGCGTGATAACGTTTTTTTTATTAGTAATGAAAAAACATATATTCATGTTTTGTCATATATACGAGGTAGGCGCTATAAACTCTCCTCCTGATATAGAAAAAAGAAACTTGGAACAATATAGAAAATTTTATTTTTATTGTAATCTCCCCTAACTTCTATACATTTATTACAACGATTTATTAATAATTCGATACCGATGAGTAAAAATAATCTCAAGTTTTTCCATCAAAATGTTCTATAACAGCTACTTGCATCTCACTATCGTCTTTTAAAACGGCGTCCCCTAAGGTCTTTTTTCCACCGGACTATACGGTGGACGTTCCAAATCTTGTAGTATCGACGGAGACATTGTCGTGCAATAATCACACACTTTTTGTCAATTTCCACGACGTTTTGTACGAATACTGTCTCTAAATTTATGCAATAAAGACGCATAACATGTGCCGTACACAGTTGAGCTATGCTCTTTAAACTCAATTAGCAAAATACTCTTACAATCCCACAATATTGTGGCCATCACCTTTCTTGTTGATTAAAGACTTTCGCCCTTCTGGGACGAGGTTCATTAGGTTGCCATTCCATGGACTCCCTTTTCAATAGAGGATTGTAAAATGGAACCATTGTTTCATCCCCTGTGACAATGGACTCCAAACTCGGTTTTGGGTCGTCTCCACACGTTTAAAAGCGACCGCGCACATACGACACGACGTTGACGTTGGAGAGTAAAAAGAAGTTGCGGTACCCATCTTGCACTAATTTTATTTATACCCTAATGGTCATGAAGAATACGGTGAATACTTGTTTCGGATACGTTTATTATCACTACTAATTTCTTCACTTTCAAACGGCGATCTTCTAGCTCTAAATATTCAATAATTGGAATTTGTTGAGGCGATATCACTAAAATCGCTCGAGCCGACCGTTGAGCATCATTCAGGAATTTTTGCCCCAGACGGGAACATTTTACCCACTCTTTTGCAGTGGAATACGAAGGAGATGAATCACCGTAAATGCTGTCTAAACGTTGTTGTATGTGATTAGGCACATGCCTTTCTTCTGTTAAAAATTGAAGACCACGCGGTACTCAATTTTCATTACTTCAGACATTTTCATGCGCTAGTCACGCTAGTTGGCTGGCTACTGAACTACTACTCTTCGAACCGTCATATTTATAGCGTATGTGCATGCATGCCGCGGCGGAATTTGAACACGCTTGAACCTGTATAATCCTGCCAGGTCGAGAATTTATGGCACCTACCTCGTGGGATAATACAAAAAAAAGCGAAAATTATCTTTTAATAGAAAATTTAGTATGTGAATGCACATTTGGCTTTCATATAGCACCGCTTATTTTTAACTAAACCTAAAATACTAGTTACTTATTTATTCAATAAAGGGAACAACGAACGGTTGATGTAGGAATTAGTTAAAGTAGAGTTGATAAAGAAACGCATAATTTGCACGAAATAAATAACACAATCGGAACGAGCTTTATTAAAATAATAAATATATAAAAAAGAATAAAGTAATAAATACTGATCACGTAACAATTAAAACTGCCTTAAACAGTAACTCCAATTGGAAAGGGAAACAGGCACTACATTGTTTTGTTATAATGCAAATTATTTGAATCCGTATAAAACTTCGAAGTTCTTTTAGCTGCATCTGCAATTGGAGAGTTACATTCGGGAATTGAAGGATTCAAGTGCGATATGCGACAAAACAAAACAGTACTGAAATTCGCATGTGTCAAATGTGTATGTGTCACGTCCTGAAACGTATCGAGTGGTTTATGAACGTGGTTACAACGAATGTGAATGTCTTTTTAATGTTAGTTGCTTCAGGATGGTTCTAACTGTTGCAGAAAAAGTTTTTATCGTGGAGCACGATTTTCGGTCATACGGAAAAGGGCGCGAAAACGGTCCAAGCTTAAAAGAACTTGCCGAGGTATTTAGGCCTAAGTTTATGAAACAGGCTCCGAGCAACGCCGTTATGTTAGCAGTTGTTGACAAGTTTCGTCGTATGAGAAGTGTGCTTTGCCAACGTAAAGGATGCGCTGGTCGCCCAGTGACAGTCACAACCAATACGAATCACGGGCGTGCTTTGAATCAGGTGCTCCAATCACCGAAACGAAGCCTTCGAAGATCATCATTAAAATTGAATATCAGTGATCGATCTCTCCGTTTAATGTTCAAGAATATTGGTGAGTTTGCATACAAAATACAGACCGGATAGCAGTCGAATACTGCGCAAGTGTGTTGGCTACGAATTATGACGACGTGTGAATCTTGTCGAATGTTTTGATTTTCTGATGAAAGCCGCATTCATTTAAACGGATGCATTAGCAAGCAGACAACACGGTTTCTATGACATAATTGTCGAGCAGCCCCTTCATAGTGACCGTGTTACCATTTGGTGTACCATGGTAAATCAAGAGCGCTACAGAGAACAGGTTATCACACCAATTCTGTATGATCTTCAGCGATTTTGTCGTGCCAGAAACCTACCACGAAATCAACAATGGTTTCAGCAGGGCGGGACAACTTCTCACACGGCTAGGGAGTCTCTTCGAATGCTGCGCAATTATTTTGGGGATCGCCTTATTTCGCGTGGCACCGATTTCCCATACTCATTGCACTCACCAGACCCAACATCACATGATGCGTATATATGGGGAATACTGAAGGAGATTGTTTTCCGTACCGATCCACCGTCTGACATTCCGGAATTGCGGATTCAAATTCAAGATTTTTTTCGTGCCATGCAACAACCTCTGTTCACAGACATGTTTGAGGACATCTTGAACATCTATTTTATCGCGAACGTCGTCGTGAACAATGTTTGCAACGGCATATCATGTTAAGGTATCGCTATATCATGTAAAATAAATACATGAATAATAAATAATATACGTTTCATAATTTCAGTACTGTTTATTTTGCCGCATCCTGTACTACTTACCACTTTTCGGTTTCTTGGCACGCCGTTTATATTTGTCACCCGCTTTCTCTGTTCGTTTGTCACCTTTCGATAAAAGAAGTAACATTAGTTTTTGACGTACGCAGGAAAAACATAATATTAACTTACTCGAAGTACCACCCTTTGATCTCGTACTGTTTTCTCTAGAGACTGAGGTAGATGCAGAATTTTGACCTTAAAAGAGTATCAGTTTAATTGTCAATAATTCAATATATTTTAGGGCTGATACTTACTAGTAGTATCGCCCATGTACTGGTGCAATTTAGCTGAGGAAGTACTATTTGTTCGACAAACAGGTTTATAGGATTTACTCTGATCTAAACGAAAAAAATTATAATAAAACCATTGAGATTAGTTCGCACGAATGAATTTACCTTTATATTTTTTCAATTGCGCCCAAAGTCTGCCTTTTATGAGCTCCCCCCAATTGTCCCTTGTTTTCTTATCTTTCGCCTCGAAAATATAGACCCCATCCTCCTTATTCCTCTTGCATTTTGGGTAATCGATTAATTGGAATGTCTGCAAATCTCCGTCTACGATGGCTATAGATAAATCGTTCATTTCTATGCTGGTAGAGTACGTGAATGTATTGTGAACATCTCGCTGGAAAATGGATTTAGAAAAATAATATATAATAGTTATTTACACAAGCTAAAAGGTAAAAAGTTACTGCAATTCCTCGTTTAACACTATAATACAGCTTCCTAAATAAAAGTGCCCTTATAACTACTTTAAATCTTTAAATTTGAATTTCATCCAGTAAATTCACTAGATGAACCGAGTTGTGGTTTTAGACGGTCTTATTCTATCTTAGAATTTACAAAAGAATTAATGCTAAACCACATGCCTCGCAGCACGTTTTTGCAAGGAAAACACCCTGTTTTTTGCAGCTTGGAGACCCCATACAATAACGTCTTAAATACTAGAAGAATGTACTTAGACAAAATGAGCTGGAATCAAAAGCCAAGAGTACTTCAAGTTAAATAAGCGGCGAAAATTCGCTCGAAACCACGCTGATGACGCCGGGTAGACAGAAAAGTATGCGTGTGTTACCGTGTTTTGTCTCACATTGTCTTTCGTGTGAATGGTTCCGCCAATACCATGAGTAGCTGTATTTAGCAGCATTATTATCTTAAATATTGTTTCCTGAACATTTTTTCGTAAAAATTGATTGGTTGAGAGGTGCCCTTGATGACTGTACTACGTAAATCATATTAAATATTGTTTTCGATTTTATCGTGTGCAGACTAGACGATTCTGTAATGTTGGTTAAGATGACAATTTGCATTTTGAATTGTATATATTTCAGTATTAACGAAATTGCAAGCAAATGTTAAATTGCAAACTTGTATCCATTGCCAACAAGCATAATTACGTTATAGACGAAAATTGCTACGATGTAAAAACTATTACAGTTAACAATTCCCTCACTGCTGTTACGTTGTACTAAAACCACTCTCCCCGAATAATGAATAAAAGACGTATGGTATATATCTGACACTGGTTTTCGGACTATATTTGGCAGCTCAATGCATAAACCTGTTTGAATTTCTCCATAAACAAATGGTTGAAAGTAATATATACCCTTACCAATTATTTGCCATTTAAAGTCAACGTTGGTGTTATTTTAGATTGGATTAAACATCAAAGGCATAAATAATGATAGCTCAAAATTTCAGATTGTCTTACAAGACTACAACAACTGATGACTGGAGTGAAGGACTTCAGTGGAAAGTATGGTTTCGATATAAATGTCAATAAAGTAACATATACATAAGCAAAACCCAAATACCATATGAACTCCTTATCAACAACAAATTCAAAGACTCAATAGATACACATACCTAGGAACTACATTCAACGGCCAATGGGACCACTCACAAGCGTTTCGTTGTAGGATAGAGAAAGGGAGAGATGTGTTTTTAGAAATGGCGTCAGTTTTTAAAGAACGATGTCTTACACTAACTACAAAAATGAGACTCATGCGTTGCTACGTCCTTTCTGCCTTGGTATACGGAGTAGAATCATGGACCTTGACCGAAGCAACTACGAAAAAATTAGTAGCGTTTGAAACGTGGATTTATCGTAGAATCGTAAGAATTTCATGGACAGAACACGTATCTAATGAAGAAGTCTAAACTACGATAAAAGCCGGCAAATTTGAATATCTCTTATAATAAGGAATGAAAGACGTTATTAGTTTACTACAAAGCATACTGCAAAGAGAGATTGATTCCTGGAAAAAGTGGCCGATGGAGTAGTTCATGGCTTGAGAATCTCGGGACGTGGTTTTCTGTAACAACAGCAGGATTATTCCATGCAGCAGCGAACAAGGTCGTAATAGCCAGAATAATCGCCAACATCCGAAGCTAATGGGTACTATAAGAAGAAGAAGAAGAATAGTGATCGAAATGTTAGCCAAACTACTTGAGGAATAACACCAAAGATAAGAATACTGTAAATATAGCTCTTCTCATGGTATTGGTGAAATCATTAACGAGAAAGACAACGTGAAGAGACAAAAACGCTAACACACGGACATGTTTCTGCCTACCCGGCGTAATCAGCGTGGTTGAGGGAGGTTTTTTGCTCGTCACATTGCATTTCCCGCTCTCCTACTATCACAATATCAAACCCTACAATTCAAGTGATTATTCTTGGCGCTAACTAGTGCCAAAAGAATGAACCACTTGTCTGCAAAAGTCAGACACAGCAAAAAGAAGCGTGTGCGTTTTTATCTCTTCACATTGTACTTCTCGTGAATGATTTCACCAATACCATGAGAAAAGCTGTCTTTACAGCGTTCTTATCTTTGGTGTTATTTTCTAAGCATTCGTTTAGATGTGTTTTAAATACTTGGGGAATCTTTAAAAATATCTTGGAGTGGTCGTTTTTCCCCCCTTGATGTATTTATAAAGTATTTAAGAATGGCTTCGACAAACTTCACACTGCAACTCCTGAAAGAAATAAACTGTATCTCACGTGATGTATACTCAGTATTTATTTTTGCCGGTTTAACAAAAGTTACTGTAATTATTTTCAGCACTCCTTATCTAGATAAACTACAATGCGATAGTAAACTGTAGGTAATCCCTACATATTAATATATGTTTTGGTATATGAACTTAAAGCAACATATTAAAGATTGATATTACGAAAACGTCCCTGATAAGATTAAGTAAAGTACTATTAAACCCTAGGTCGTTATCTCCAAATCTAAATTAACCTGCTGAGTGAGACAATTTTTTCACATGAAACGTATTACGTGCAGGTTTTAGACGCTGCACCCAACAATAAAATTAATAAACGAAATTGCAGATAATATAACATTTGAAAGAAAAAAATCCTATGTAGCAATACCACACTTACCCTACTTGTAATATTCTCGGTCGTAAGCACAACTATTCCTTCGAATAAAAATAGCACAATCTCTTGTCGTCTAGGTTTTATCATCATGAACTTCTCCCTATCAATATAGGATCCTTTCCTGTACAAATCTAACGTTTCCGGAATCCTCAGTATAGATTCTACTGCTATAGAATCGTTACCTTTGGTCATATTCGTTTTCAGTATTTCAATGGCGGGGTCTAAGCATGCAGATCTTCTAACTGACTTTTGTAAATTCTCCAAAAGCAAAATATATCTTCCTAAGCGTTGTATTGGATTTAATAGATAACTCATCAGATCTAGTCGATCCCTTAGCTTCTTCTGCCTATCCTGGATATAACAAAGGATATTATAAAAATCAATGTAGCTTCACAATTATGCCAACAAATATAAAGGTAAACGTAGTTGATGACATATCAAGAAGTCATTATAATGCAGTAACACAATAGAAGATATATACAGGGTGGTTGATTAAAACCATTCATTGAAAGTATTATGGATTATAGAAAACCTTCTTTTATGAAATTTTGGATATGAAGTAATTGAACAAAGATCCAATTTGATCAAAATATCTTTAAAATAGTGACTTTTCCAATTGTAGCGGTCCTCAACTTCATGGTCCCTTTTTTATTGCATATTTCATTTTTACATGTTATTTTTGGTAGAATTTCGTCAGCAACCACTTTGGAAATATCCTTATCAAATTGGCTATGGTTCAATTAGCATGAGTCCAAATTTAAAAAAAAAAAACCACAACGAATATTTTCAACCACTCTGTATATATAAGCGTTCTCATTAAAAGTGACGCATTTTGTTTGTGAAATAAAACACAGAATATTGGGATAAATCTAAGTTTATTTGGGCGTGATATATAATTGATACCATGATTAATGGAACACACAACATTCAGATGTCTTTCACGGAAGCGCTGAGAAGATCGAATTTGTTGAAATGAATTTTCCATGACTTTCTCAAATAAATTGGGTCGAATATCAACAATAAACCGTTCAATGTTGGTCTGCAAGTAGTTTATTGTTGGTGGCTTGAAAACCAACGACTTAACATAACTACATTTTGTCCAAGTTAGGAGCTTCCAATTCGAGCCAAGGAAATCCAGTCAATAGTGAATGACATTGGGTTTTATTCACAGTAACGAAGTTACCAGCATTATTGGAAAAAGAAAGAAAGTCCTACGATTCCTCTAGCATTAAATGTACACCAAGCAGTCTGGTTTAAGTGGATGTAATGCTTCCGGCTAATTTTCATACCAGAAGCGGCTTGCTTATTCACAAAGAAACTATGAACCTGGTAAGGTCCAATTACTGGAAATACCCGTTGCTCAAGATCGAGGAGACGTTGACATGTTTGGATCTTCAGGAACATTGTGACTCACAAATACAATGATTCTAATTTTTGTACAATACGTTCAATTATTTTTCGATTCGGACGATAATAGGATTGTGAACACTTGGTGAACATTGCACCTGTCAAGTTTTATTTGGGTTGCAAATGATTTGATCAAGCTTGTTTATAGAATAAACATTTGTTTGCTTGAACAAGACCGACCAATAGAAACTACATTAGGCATCTAGCGGATGACATTGGTACTCAAAACTTTAATATTTATTAAAACACACAACGTGAGAAGATTAGAAATTTATCATTAAACAAACAAGTAATTGTACACGAGCTAAGGGAGTGGGTACCATAAATGAGTTATGTGAATCAGCTGTGTGGATTGAGATTAACTGTTGACATTCTGCTATGAACTAAGCACGCTCCTCATAGGCAATATATACAAAATATACCTAATTACTTTAAGCGTTTACCGTGTCTAGTTTCGTATCATTAATCGAATATATCCGAACAGTGTACCAACTGTCGAAGTATGTGCAGAATTGTAATAAATTTTGCTTGGATACCCTTGAATTCGGATCGCGTTTAGTTATTGCTTGAAGAGTTTACAAGAACCGACAATTGGAGTCAATGCATCTTAAACAGCCGTAATTGAATGTGAAATTTATTTGTGTTGTTGAAAGATGTATGGATGAATAATTAAATGGTGGGCACAAATAACAAATCCAATAGGTTCGTGACTTGGAACAGATCCCAATTTTCAAATACATCGTTCCAAATGGGAAACCTTTAGTAATATGTTAGGGCAAGGTTAGGGCTCATATAAATATTGGTTCTCTACTCTATTGGCAAAAGAAGTAAATATTACTGTATTATGACTTCTTGACAATTTTCTGGAGCGCGCTAAAATTTTGCAGGAGCTGTTGGGAATATTTGTGAATCTAATAGTTTAAGTACTGCCATATTCATTTTGATTAATATCATAGACTATTTTTCAAGATTATTCCTCAGATTTTACATTTTTTGCGTCGCTTTTTTTTTACACTAAAAAGAGAAAAGAATTTTGATTCTTACCTCTATAACGCTCTTATAATTTTGAATCAATATCCTATCAGCTTTCGGTTTATTTTTCATATAGATTGGATACAATTTAAACAGATTTTTCTGAAAGATATTATTTATGTCATCTTTTTAATTGAACATCCGTTTAATACTTACATAATCAATAAACGTTAGACCAATAGCTTCGTAGTCATTCGAACACATCAGCAGAGCTCGGTAGAACTCTACAGTTTGATAGTAGATGTCTTGAATATTTCCAAATATTATGTCTACGTTGGACTGTGAGAGGGGTGGGAATTTTCTGAAGTAACTTAAATAATCCTAGAAAAAACAATTGAATTAATCGCGTTAAAGATATGATAAATAGAGTAAGAGAGAAATATTAAACCTAGGGTTTTCTCGTGAAATAAGTTGTACTCGTCAATATTTACGAATGATTAAATTCTAAATTAAATTTACCTTACTTTTACTAAAACCGATGACGAATTATGCTATCCACTGTACTAAATATTACTGAAATAAATTTTCCCGATTATGAATTCTTTGATGTCAAAACCAATTCCTATCAATTTACATAGCGTAAACGTACTGTATTTACTTTAAACTTTTTTCTGACCAACCCACATTTAAAACAAATTCTTTGTCATAGTGTAGGTCAGGGTCATGATTTGTATCTAGTAAACGAAAAAATAATTGATAAACTAATGAGTAATAGGTATAATATTAATTGTGTTATCCAGTAAAAATAAATAATCCAGAATTGGTGAATAAATTGCCATAATAATTTCAGTAGAATTGGCATTTGTAATATTTAAAATTGATATAAATACGATTAATATAATATTTGGGAATTTAGTTAACGTTAGCAAGGGCTTTAAACTGAATATGTATTACACAATGGAGGTGTTTCTTATTTTATAATTGAATATCTTTACTTCATCTTAATGTTTCATTACTTTTATGTATTCGGAATCCTTCCACTATACAGGGTGTTAAAAAGATAAACACTAACTTTCTCATCAAGTGAATCAGGAAAGTGTTATAGTTAGTAGAATGTTTTCTCTTCTTTTAAATTCCCATTGTAAAAAATTAAGCATGCCTGAATATATGATTTACATCTACACTACCGCTCAAAAGTGTTTAGGCACTCTCACTAACAGCAAAAATGTTTATTTTTTATGAACAGATACACGTACATGAATAAAAATATATTAAATAAATGTGAAAATTAAAACGTTTATTTTAAATTTTGCTTTCATCTATGTGACCTCCTCTTGATTTAATAATTGCAGCACACAATCGAGGCATTCTCGCAATAAGTTTTGCCAGAGTTTCTTGTGTTATTGAGGTCCAACTCGATTGCAATTTGTTCCACACGTCAGTAGCTGATGTCGGAGTCGATTTCCGTACTTCCCGATCTAGTTCTTCCCATAGTAATTCGATTGGATTCAAGTCGGGGCTGTGAGGAGGCCATTCCGTAATTTTGAGAGTTCCTTCCTATTCTAAATGGCGTAAATAGTCTTTACATAATTTAGAGGAATGTTTTGGGTCATTATCTTGCCGGAAGATAAAATTTTGACCCAAAAGTCGAATTCCGGAAGGTATCGCGTGGTTCTCCAAAATTTCGCGGTAGCCTTCTTTTTCTAATATACCGTCAATTTTCGCAATGTCCCCTACACTAGTGCCAGCAAAACAGCCCCAAATGATGATAGAACCTCCACCATGCTTCACGGTAGCAGCAATACACTCTTCTCTGGCACGTTCACCCACAGATCTTCTTACGAATATGCGTCATCGGGTTCCGAACAGCTCAAATTTGGACTCATCCGTCCATAGGACGTTGTTCCACTCTTCTATTGTGCAGTGTTGGTGTTCACGAGCCCATTTAAGTCGCTTTTGCTTGTTTTGTTTGCGTAGTAATGGCTTTTTCATCGCAATACGTCCATGAAGCCCGGCTTTCTGTAGGCGACGTTTGACTGTAGAAACACTGACTAGTATTTGGCGACCAACATTTAATTCTGCGGTGATTTCCGGGGCTGTTTTGCGGCTATTTAACTTGCTGGTAACCACTATTCTGCGATCATCTGCAGATGTTGTCGCTTCTGGTCTTCCACTCCGTCTTTTATTAAGAAAACTGATAGTTTCCCGATATTTTTTTACGTTATAGTCAACCGTAGCGTGGTATATTTTCATTTTTTTGGCAATTTGCCGATTACGTATGGCACTTTTATGGTAAGCTACTATAAGCGCACGTGTTTCCGTACTAACTTCTCTTCGCGGAGGCATTTTAAAAAATTGTCACACGATATTTCGCTCACGACGTGAATAGAGTAAATACCACACTGCAACTACCATAGGTTACAGATTTCACTATAATCTTTTAGGAAGGTAATTTAAACATTATTACCTACAATCTAACAGATGACTAACTTTACCCAGTAAATTCAGAGGGATTGTTATTGTAATTGCACCGCAATAGACAGTTTATGACCAAGTGCAGGTAAATGATGGTAAACCTTATGCGATATAATGGGTGTTTATCTTACTGAACTACATTTTAAATACGTATTTCATTTTATTATAATGTTTTTTTGGTAAACATAGTACTGTATGAATAATCCATGAAAACAGGGGTGCCTAAACACTTTTGAGCGGTAGTGTATATTACAATAGGTGTTTCATAAGTATCTTGCGTCCCTCCTATAGTACAACGTATTCAAAAAGTGTAGACAAATTTCTGAACACGGTAAATTTTTATTGGTTGAGAGCAACACTAGATCACGCTATATTACTCTAGCTACGAGTATGTGACACTGTCAAATCTTTTTGTATTGATTGATCTGAGGGAACGTAAAAACTTGCTGGCACTGGCAAACTACTATCAATGCATAAAACAATTCTAATCGATATAGATTTCTGAAGCAGTGGATTAGTAACCTCACGTTATTACATACATATGTACTTTGTTTTATATGCACCTATATTTTACGACGGTAAGACCACCAGTGCGTGGAATAATTAAAAAATATAAAACTACAACACCAAACTTCAAGACCCAAAGAAATAATTGTCAAATCTTTTTTGTTGGAATCCTTTGAGAAAGCTGTGAAAAATTCAACCCCCAACGCTAGATAAAGTATTAACGCAAGATACAGGCACAGATAAACCCTAGAACGTTTAAACTTTAGTTTTCCATATTCATATTATGGAAAATCCGCCATTTCTGGAAATTGGCAATGCAAAATTATTCTCTAGAGTAACTGTAAAATATCTACACATCCTACTAGATTCCAACCGAAATTTTAAAAGTCCCACAAATGAAGCGAAGAAGAATACAATACACCGCTCAAACTATTTTCGAAACCTGACTTCTAAAAAGGGGAATACATAAGACACCGTGTTTACAAAATGATTTCCTTTTGAATACTGGATTCAGTAGAAGAAGAAAGATTGAGACAACAGAAAAAACGTCTAAAATTCGTAATCTCCATTTATACCATATTCTACTTTACTTTATTATGCCCAGAAAATATAAACTACCTATTTCTCTTGCCACCAACAATTACAATCTGGAAGTACAAGGGCTGTTTTTCTTTCAACCTCCGATAGCTCATAAAACAAAGCAAGTGTAAATAACAAAATGAAAAGTTATGTGCAAGCATGGTTACATTTCTACATAATCACCGTGAAGATTGATGCACTTGTCATATCTATGGATGAGTCTTCCAATCCCTTCTGCATAAAATGTTGTCGCCAGTGAGCTGAGATGGTGCGTGATGTAAATAAAGGCAATACCATGACCATGGCCGTGATTTTTATGCGTTTTATTTTATTTTAAAGTTGTATATTATTACTGTACCCAAAAGCATCCCTCTTAAATGAAAGCATTCTATGCAAAATTCACCAAACACTCAAGTAACATTCATCAGCGTTTTTTAAAATACTTACTGACTTCTAATGTATTACACAAAATATAGTAACACATATACATACTTCACATAAATTACGGACAGAAAGACCTTGACCGACAAATATTATTTACTTCTCTGTATTTAATATACAGACTGTCCCGTATTCTGTAGGAGCGAAGACAATATTTTCATTGAAAAGAATAATACAGTAAGATGGAGATGACAATATCTCAAACATACTTAGGTCCCAGAACAAGTCAACTTTTTTAATTCGATTGAAACTTTGGTGAACGAGGGTCATACTGGATGAATTAGTACAGATACTCATAGATGCAGGCAAGCGTTTACGGAAAACTTTAAAACAGGATTGCAGAATACATCAAGAGAAAGGTATCGTCTTACATCGTCACACATCGGAGCTTATGTTGGTCCTGGAACATAGTTTATTGCTTTGAACTGTTCAAAAGCAAAAAGGAAACATCAGATTACCATGATGGAATGAATACCATCGTATTATTTACCAGAGAATCCTATTATTGTAATGAATAATATTTTTATCATAGTCGCAAAATTGAAGATCCACCGTCTTCATGAATGAAGAATATTTAAAATTAGCTAACAAGTAAAGGAATACTGTATGATGAGTCTATCGTCACAACTGAAGTTGTAGGTTCGGTTAAATTTTATAAAAAGAAGTACAATCCATAGGTTGTCCATGATTTGCCAGAATCAAAAACTAAATTTGGCTCACGATTACGTCTTTATCATTGCCAGCTGAATTAAATTGCGGTGATGTTGACACAATTAAAATTTGAAGTGGTTGTAGGAACTAGAACCTTGTATGAACAATCTTTATGCAATCAGTGATGATTGCGGTTAGAAAGGACAGTTGCACTGAAGTTTAAAATATTTCGAATACTTCAGAGAAATTTAGATATCAATAACTTATAACACTATCATAATAATGCTTCCACTATAAATGCCTGTTTCGTAAATAAATACGTGGAAATCGCTTTTGAGAAAGCTGCAAATTTATGTTCGTATTACCGTTGTATATTTTATAATAAATAAACATGTTACGCTATTAATAGTGGATCTATACTATTATTTTTTTTTTGATGGGGAGGGGCCTAGCAAGGTTATAAGCTATTTTAGCTTGTCATAACCGCAGAAGCCGTAAAATGCGTTAAAGTGTTCCATGGCCTTATTACTACATCCCTTAACGTGAAACACCACAAAGCTACTACCTTTTCAAATTACACGTTTTTAACGCTTAAGTTAGCTTTTTCAAAATACCGTAAAGATTAGCGCTGCTGCAGAAATGGGAGAGCCTATTAATGTTCAAAAAATTCATTCATGTGTTTTGTTATCAAAATTGAAGTATATGGTGCTTAGGCATATTTTTAATCACACCTTAGCCTTTACTAGAAATTAAAGCATTTGCCAATACACAATATACTTTCGGGTGGCCTCCTATCCCAAAGGGTATTGTAAATTTATTACCTGCAACATTGTCCCAAAAATAATCCTAATTGTGGCGATGAGGATTAATCTGAAAATTACTGTATTGGGTCATAAAATACAATAGGTTTTTAATCATTCTCTAATCGATATTCTTGGAAGTTTGTCTGTACAATTAATAAACTATAAACTTCATAGAGGGCCTAGTATAAATTTTATTTATATGTAAATGCAATTATATTATCTTTTAGTAGAGTTTACAACATTTTACTGGGTGTCCGAACTAATATGGACGGTAGTGTACAGTAAAAAAGAAAGGTGTTTCATTATTCTAATTATTCGATTTATTTAAAATATAATTTTAGGTAATCAGACACCAAAGTAACCAACTAATGATGCATTTGCATTAAAGTCGTCTAGATTTATAGAACGACGATGTTAGCAGAAATTTTCTTGTTTATTCTACGCGTAGGTAAATTTATTTCATCCTGTATAGTGGTAATAATTATTTGTAGATGTGCAGCAACTTCTTCACGCAGTATAGCTTAGAAATTTCATTTATTTAGGATTTTAAAACATTCTTAAGTAGTCTCTACATTTGAAACATCCCAATTTTCTTTTATGAACGGATAATAAAGATGCCAACGATATTTATTGCAGACAAATTTACAATAAAATTTATGTTTTTTAGTGTTAATCAAAATTCCAATTTGGTTGAACGTCATTATATAATAACGCCGAAAATAGTATTTATGAAATAAAGCAAGACTTACAGTTAGGATCTTCTTCAAATTCTTAATGTACACTAGTTCAGTCTCCAACAATTCATGAATAATAAAGTCAGATTTAATTAAAGGGTTAAATTTGATCGCTTCGGGCGTTGGGGTTGACACCTCATAAACTTGATCTTCGCTACTTTCGGATTCGCCATCGGAGTCGTTTTTAACCTTTTTAACTTCATTTACTTTTCGACTCGTCATATTCTCAGAAGCCACTTTCGCGTGTTGACTCTTCCGAAATTCGTCAACCATCCTGTTGTAATTGGCGAACACGTTAACGCCGGGTACTTGAGGAGGTTCAGTATTATGGCATTCACCAGCGCCTACCGCACTTGGACCGGAATTAGAATCACTAAGTTCTTGTAAACTCGCAGCGTACGTACTTTTTTGATACTCCTCGATTATCTTGCCGTAATTGATGTAGGTTTTGGGAGCGGGTTGGCGGGGATCTTCGCTTTCACATTTATCTTCAAGCTCGTTAAAGTACTCCTGCACGTCCGACGTTATCGAGAGGGTTCTGCTTTGGAAATCTTGGTCTAAAGCGATATTCGACAGGCTTTTATCGATGAGACTGTACGTCTTCCTCAATTCGTATCCCCTGGAATTGAATGCCTCAAGGAAAACGCACTCCTCCTCATCGCTGATCAAACATAGATCTTCCTGTTTGAGGGTTCGATCTTTCTGTTCGTCACTACGTCGTTTGCTTTGAGAATTCGATGGTGTTTGTTCGCTTTCGGGGGGTAAATATCGCGTTCGGTGCTCAACTTCGATGAACGTTTCAACCAATTCATCGCCTGGCTTGTTATAAGCTTCCAAGATGTAATTATCCGTTTCGTCATCGAAGAGATTTCTTCCAAATTCTTCATCGATTTCATCGTAAAAGTTATCGGAACACACCTCTAAGGCTTCCTCGAATTTTAATTCGATACTTCCGGAATAGTTGAAGCCGTTTATAGCGTCTTGAATGACGTTATCTGTTCGGGCAGGGGGAGCTGTATCGTTCCTAGTAGATTTCGGTCTCAATTGCGCCGGATCGATTTCACTAATTTTACACTTATTATTGTCAACATTAATTTTCGGTTTTGTCTCCTTTTTTGGACTATCACCCGCCAACGAGATTATCGATCCGTATTGGCTGTTATGCAAAGTGAGAAGGTTGTCGCGACTTTTCGCGTTTTCTTTCTTTACTTTTTCGATACGCGTAGCTTTATTGATACGGTCGATCCTATTCAGACTTTTGCTTTTACCTTTCAATTTTTCGGGTTGTATATTGCCAGGGATCTGCTTGCTCTCGAATTTTAACTCTTTACCTTTGCTCCGTCGTTTGTCGTAAAGCGTCAGATCCAGAAGAGCGTTCATTTTGTCCCTTTTATTTCGCAATCGACCACTATTTCAGTCACGAACACATTTTATAAACACTCAAACAACACCTCGACAGGAGTGAAGTGTTAGCGTTATCACGTAGCGCAGATAAGATAATATTATTCCTTTATCAGCTATGAGTAGTTAGAGTATTTTTGGGCCAATGAAAAAATCGCTATAAGCACATGCGTCGCGAAGGTTCTTAGAAAGAAATGCTCGGTTTAATGTAATAATAGACAATTTATCTTGCGCAAAGTTCTTAAGTGGGAAATTTTTCTTTGTGGCGCCCAAACATTATCAGCAAGACTTTAACTAACACGGAAAGATGTTTAGAGATGTAACAGACGGTCATGCAAGTACCTAGAGGTCCTTCAAAGCGGCTTCGTAATATAAACTCAACTAGGTCATAATAATATCAATAACTATCGGCCTATCTCAATTATTAAGAACTTTGCTAAGGTTTTTCTCGGTTATTGTAATCACTTTTAAATCCTACCTCTCTAATACAATACAATTTGTCGGCTATAAAGGGTATCGTTCTCTCTTACACCTAGAGTCCCGCAGGGTAGTAATTTGGGTCCACTACTCTTTTTAATTTTTATTTATTTATGTTTATTGTTATTATTTTATATTACTTTTGTATTGTCGTGTAAATGGAATTTTTCTCTGTTGGGCAATAAAAGATATTATTATTACATATTATTATTAAAAATAGAATTTTTCGGAAAAGATATAGATGGACAGGGATCCCAAAACTACATAAAACTTCACCTGATTTTTAACAAAACGAAGCTAAACAGTTTATCGACTATATCATCGAAGTACCGTTCTTGTGGAGATAAACACTGCCAAATTTTGCGCTCTTTTTGAAATCACCTGTGTTTCAAAAAGAACGCAAAATTTGAATTGCCCGCCATGTTTGGCAGCGTATGAAGGAAGGAATACCTTAAAATGGAAAACAAAGTGAGAGTTTACAAATCAGCAGTAAAGCACGTAATGACATACGCTGCTGAAACAAGACTAAACACCTTCAAGACGTTAGCAAATGATGCGAACAGTTGAAATGAAAAGCACTACTTGACAGAATCAGAAGCGAGGACCTACGACAACAAAGCAAAATACAAGACGTGGGAAAATTGATAAGAAAACGAAGAAAATGCTGAAACAAGCGCATAAGCAGAGTGAGCGATGCTAGGCTGGTAAAAAGTGCTAAAATAAATAGCAGGGCAGGCCATCAAAACGCTGGAAAGAATGCTGGACATCTACATCCAAAGAAGCACAGGAAGAAAACAGGCAGTAGCTTACCTACCACGTGTAGAAAGGAAGAAAGAAAGAAAATAGTTTAACCCCAGTAACTTTCCAATGTCGACGAAATCTTGAAAATTGGGGCATCAAGAGAAATTATCCTACTCAGATATTTTAAGAATTGAACGGGATAAAAGGAGAACGAGAGTGTCATAAGAAGATACGGAGAGGACGAGGTCAACAATAATAGAGAAAGATTAATAGCAGTAGGCGAATGGAATTACATGAAAATTATCAATGGATATTTTCAACACCAGGAGATACATACATACACGTGGAAATAGGACACTAAAGGACTAACATCCATTAAAGGCTATGTAATTTCTAAGCAAGAGACTAAGATAAAAATACAAAACGTGAGGATATGAAGAGGACCGGTGTATGGGAGTGAGCACTATTTCGTAAGAACAAAAATATTCCCCTATGGTAGAAAACAAAAGGATTAAAAAACAATGTAACTCTCTAAAAAATGGAAAGGCCCCAGATCCTGGAGAGTAGCAACTTAATGAAGCATCTAAGAAAGCTCTTCCAAGACTGCATAAATAAACAAGTTATCCCGGCAGAATGGAAGGTCACTTACCACACACCTATATTTCAAAAAGGGAAGAGAGGCAGCTACGAGAACTGTCGGGGAATAGCAGTAACAAACACAATAAGCAGGGAAAACTATAAAACAAAAAATCGAAGCTGGATTTATAGGGAGGAGATCAGCCATTGACCACATATTTGCGATCACTCGAGTAATTGAGAAGAGTGCAGCGTATGACCAAGAACTTCACTCACTGTTTGTCGATCTAAGGAAGACCTATGACAGTGTTCCATTGAAGAAACTATGGGAAGCTCTTAAGAAAACTAACATCAATGTGGAGCTCGTAAAAATTCAGCAAGCATTGTATGAACAATCGCTGACAAAAATTAAAATAGGAAACACTACTATGGCCGGCTTCATGATAACAAAAGGGTTAAGACAGGAATATTGCCTGTCACCAACATTGTTTAAAATTCAACTCGAATGCACATTGAAGGAACGGAAGAAGAAATGCGGAAACGTATATCCACCCCAGTACAACACCATCCTATATACTCTATGTATCGCGGACCACCAAATACTCGCAGTATCAAGACCTGGTAATAAAAAAGGATATACGAATAATACGAATACAAATACCAGGGGGTGAAGATATCGCAAGATGGGACACTAGACCAGACCATCCACGTATGTAACGTGCAGGGCAGGTAAGACTATTGCCATGTTGAACGGCACCTTGTGGGACAGACACATCTCAAAAGAGAACGAACATGGAATATATAACAGCATAGCGTAATGTATGGTAACATATTACTCCAAAACCTGGCCAATAAAAGAGGAAACATATAAGACAATGTCAGCTGCAGAGGTGGATTTTTAGACGAGAACAGCAGGTAGAGCTAAATTGGAAAGAACAGGAATAGCATAAGAGAAATCATGAAGGTGTACTGATAGACGACACCAAAGATAAACAACTGATTTGCTTTGAACACGTACACAGGATGCCGGAAGCATAATTATGAAACCAAGTACTGAAATGGAAGCCAGGAGGAAGAAGGAAGCAAGGTAGGCTACGGAGAAGCTGGCAAGGTGGCATAAAAGAAGAAATGGAAGAGAGAGGTACGGAAGAAGACCCTTGGAATAAGAACTTCTATATTTTATTTATACAAATTTAAGACAAGGACACAGACAATTTAACTAACACTGAGTACTTTCGTCCGAATTTGATTTAACTCGCTGTCTAACCACCACCATCTGTCTGTATAACACCTTATTGATGACCTGTACCCATTCGTCGCGAATAT
Organism: Trypoxylus dichotomus; assembly: GCA_023509865.1. NCBI lineage: Eukaryota > Metazoa > Arthropoda > Insecta > Coleoptera > Scarabaeidae > Trypoxylus > Trypoxylus dichotomus. Next base: position 8,113,801 of record CM042076.1, on the reverse strand, counting down.
AGTGATTGTCGGCTAAAAATACATAGACCCTCTTTTGATTTTTCTCGTAATGTTCGTACATTTCGAAATTTGGTTCTTCTTTTGGAGTTGATGCATTTAAAGAGATCGTATCTGTTCTGATGGACAATTCAACTTTACTCTGGAAAAAATATATATATTTCAGAAGAAGCAGCCGTATATTGAACCCCTACTTACAATCTGATTCGGTCCTCCAACTGATGTGAATACAATACAATTATCTAATAGATACACTTTGTAGCGTATCGGTAAGCCGTTATCGATGTTAACGTTAAACAAGTTTACTAGATGTATATTATGGAAATGTGGCATCTAATAAGTAGCAGAATTTAAACAGTTTATTGGAAATATCCTCAACTATTCCTACTTACAGGGAATTTATCTACCAATGCTGCTTGCTTCACATACTGCATTTGAATGTAGATGTTATTAAACAGCTGGAATGATTGTTGGAAGACCTCGGACGATTTTAAATGCTCGCAATTGGATTTGAGTTGTTCGTGGAATTTTAGATAATCTGATATCTTCTGTTCGGGTGCCGACAAGTCTTTTACAACGCCTTGGTTGTAAAATCTCTGAAATTTGAATGTTTATAATTGAAAGGCAATGAATAGCACCTTTAGTTTCAAACCTTCAGAAGCGCTTGTTTCCCAGAAAATTTTACTTGGGACTTCTTCCATTGGTCTTTGATATATATCCTGAACTTGTGGCTCTGTAATGAAAACGTGATAAATGTATTTTAGGTTTCCTGAAGGATAAATGTTTTAAATACACTGCTACAAATAATTAACGGATCTTCCTTAATTTCTTAATAATCTACAATAGATAGGATGCCGAAACAGTCTTTAAGAGAATACTCTTGTACAGTAAAAACCATTTTAATTTACAAAACAAATTTATGATGGTCCTATCAACTATGCATAAAGAAGAAATACTCTTCCGAACTGACCAATAATGCAACTGAAAATAGTACAAGTTATAACAGCCGTTTTTTTATTAGAATGGACAACTAGAGCTAAAATTTATTTGAAAGCTTTTTGTTTAAGTAACACGTCGAAATGAAAATATTTCGGTGCTAAAAGGCAGGAATGCAATTTCTACATGCTAGCTGTTACAACTACGGTTCTCCTCCTGGTGTTGTTGGTGTTGTCCGATGTTGCTTTTCGTCTCCATCGAACATTTCCACTTTGGAGAAAGTTATTTCAAAATACAGAAGTTAAACATTGGCTTACTTTAACTAGCTTCTTCCACTTACCATGTTCCTCTACGCCTCCAACTCTAACTGACAGATCGTGGTATAATATTTCCTATGACATTGAAAATTGTAAATGGATTAATACAGCGATAAAATTTTAGATATTGACTGAGTGAGAAGACTGTTGAAACGTGAATTTATATCCTTTCAACGATGGTAATAATAATTTACAACAGTAGTAACAACGATCGGTGTAAGGTACGCATCAATATGTGTAAACACATCTTTGTATTCCATTTCGTGTTTAAAAAGTTTGACATTATAATTATATTGGATATCCGTTAATCGTTTAGAGCAGTATCCTTTAGCTTACGTGATTCATAAGGATCGTCAAAATATCTTCTACGCGATAGGCTTGAAGACAATTTCTAGGAAGAACGTCTTCGTGTAGATGCTTAATATCTTCCACGTAACCAAACAGAGTTTGCAGATCATAATGTGGTATTTGGACAGTTCCTAAATCAAATTTTTGGATCTGTAAAATAATTTAAATAAGAAAAAGATGGATACCTTCCTTCTCTCTTGTGTATGGTGCTATGGTACTCACCTCAAGTACTGCGAGTTTGTCGACATATTCTTCTTCATCTTGTAGAAATTTATCAATTAACCTGAAAATTGCACTGCTTATAATTTATTTTTTACGAATTGAAGGTTATGCCATTCTGAAGTGTATTGTTTTGAAAAACAAACTAATGGGATACTTCACGTTATATATAATTTTACCCTCACTATTATGAAATAAATATTAAATGTTCCAAAGCTTAAAGAATCCTCTACAAGAAGAAAATGTTGCTAAAATTACTCATTAGACTAGATAAATACAAAGTAGAAATACGCTAAAACTACATAAATTTTATGGAACATACAATTCGCATACCTCCACATAGTTGCTTTTCTAATACCTTCGGCAACAATAAAATGGTAAAGGAAGATAAGATATTTTACAAAATTTTCATGAACACAAAATGGATAAAAATACAGGAAAACTAAACTCAATTGTGGGTTGAAAGGAGCCGCAAAAACCCTTTTTTTATATATTCTTCAGTAACCCGGTCAAGGCTAAAATAAAAATATCATTTCAGCCCCTCTTTGTCGTAGATTTCGTTTGTTTAACGCAATTGTGTTACTAATTATTAGCATATTTCAGTTCAGGTTAGGTGAATGAGCTGACTGCTCTAATAATTTAATTTCGTCTTTAAAAATGAATCGTTTGTTCACCTGGAGGTTGTCTGACGAAATATTTATTCACTAAAATCTATTAGAATTAGATTAATTAAATTAATATGGCAAATTCCATGATAAATTACAATTACCAACGTATTTAAAAATGCTTTTCTGAAAAAACTAGTTCGGGAAGGATTTGAACCCACGTCCTCTCCCTTGTCGGAGGAGCGTCTTCATCGCTAGACTACGGTACCCTCAAGTTCAAATCGCTTTTAAAACTTAGATGTTATACTGTCTATAGATATATTGTAATATCTCAGTAGACTACATTAGTTAAGCCACGTTATTATTAATTAGATCAATATGAAACTTTGCTCGTTGGCAAATTCGTAATGATAAATTACAATTTCCTTGTAATTAACAACTCATTAAAAATGACAAACACCGTATTTCATTAAAAAAACATTTATTCATTAAGCCTAGTCATTATTTAATTATGTTCTTTTTATTTTGACAAGAACTTCTGGGACAGCCTATATAAAAATTATAATGCAGGTGTTTTATTGTTATACGTAATAACTGTCCAAATCCACCGTAGTGTATCAATAATACCTAGAGCCAACAGGATCTCTTAAATTACAATTTTTCTCGTAAGAGAATACAAGGTTTTCCACTGATTATCCAAACTCGTATGATCTTGTACAAATTTCACCCTTACTCGTCTGCATTCTATTAGAAACGGTACTGAAATCTTGTTATCCATCGAAAAGATTTGCTACCGAATAAAATTTGTGTTTTCATTGTTTGTAAATTTAAATCAGATTCCATTTGCTGCGTGATTACATTATCAGAAGCTAACCGCAATATCGATAACTACTATTCTACTGTCAGTTGATTTGCCCCTCTTCTGTCTGATTCAAGATATTGTACGAAATGTAAGATTTTCAGTAGCGCGAGCAATAACGCTGAAACTTCAAAATATCCTTAATCTGACAAAATCCTTGCAGGTTTGTGTTTACCATAAAGGTTTGATGAGAAAATTTTCGCAGTAAATCAATAATGAGTTTGTTTATAATTGCGCACTATAAATTGAAACGGACAGTACTGTAGAACTAACCCAATAAATAAAATCGTTGCTTATAACAATTCATTCTAGCTTTTTTCATGAGTTAGCCATGTACATTTCACCATATTTATACATTAGCGTATATGTATATACTAATGTTATATATATACACTACCGCTCAAAAGTGTTTAGGCACTCTCACTGACAGCAAAAATGTATAAAAACCCAGCAAAAATGTTAATAATATTTATTTTTTATGTACAGATACACGTACATGAATAAAGATATATTAAATAAATGTGAAAATTAAAACGTTTAATTTAAATTTTGCTTTCATCTATGTGACCTCTTCTTGATTTAATAATTGCAGCACACAATCGAGGCGTTCTCGCAATAAGTTTCGCCAGAGTTTCTTGTGTTATTGAGGTCCAACTCGATTGCAATTTGTTCCACACGTCAGTAGCTGATGTCGGAGCCGATTTCCGTACTTCCCGATCTAGTTCTTCCCACAGTAACTCGATTGGATTTAAGTCGGGGCTCTGGGGAGCCCATTCCATAATTTTGAGGGTTCCTTCCTCTTCTAAATGCCGTAAATAGTCTTTACATAATTTAGAGGAATGTTTTGGGTCATTATCTGGCTGGAAGATAAAATTTTGACCCAAAAGTCGAATTCCGGAAGGTATTGAGTGGTTCTCCAAAATTTCGCGGTAACCTTCTTTTTTTAATATACCGTCCATTTTCTCAATGTCCCCTACACTAGTGCCAGCAAAACAGCCCCAAATGATGATAGAACCTCCACCATGCTTCACGGTAGCAGCAATACACTCTTCTCTGGCACGTTCACCCACACATCTTCTTACGAATATGCGTCTTCGGGTTCCGAACAGCTCAAATTTGGACTCATCCGTCCATAGGACGTTGTTCCACTCTTCTATGGTCCAGTGTTGGTGTTCACAAGCCCATTTAAGTCGCTTTTGCTTGTTTTGTTTGCGTAGTAATGGCTTTTTCATCGCAATACGTCCATGGAGCCCGGCTTTCTGTAGGCGACGTTTGACTGTAGAAACACTGACTAGTTTTTGGCGACCAACATTTAATTCTGCGGTGATTTCCGGGGCTGTTTTGCGTCTATTTAACTTGCTGGTAACCACTATTCTGCGATCATCTGCAGATGTTGTCGCTTTTGGCCTTCCACTCCGTCTTTTATTAAGAAAACTGCCAGGTTTCCGATATTTTTTTACGTTATAGTCAACCGTAGCGTGGTGTATTTTCATCTTTTTGGCAATTTGTCGATTACTTATGCCACTTTTATGGTAAGCTATTATAAGTGCACGTATTTCCGTACTAATTTCTCTTCGCGGAGGCATTTTAAAAAATTGTCATGCGATATTTCGCTCACGACGTGAATAGAGTAAATACCACACTGCAACTGACCATAGGTTACAGATTTCACTATAATCTTTTAGGAAGATAATTTAAACATTATTACATACAATCTAACAGATGACTAAATTTACCCAGTAAATTCGGAGGGATTGTTATTGTAATTGCACCGCAATAAACAGTTTATGGTAATCCGACCAAGTGCAGGTAAATGATAGTAAACCTTATGCGATATAATGGGTGTTTCTCTTACTGAACTACATTTTAAATACGTATTTAATTTTTTGAGCGGTAGTGTATACCTTTTTAACATTTGCATAAAATGTCTTATATTGGGAAATAATATCAGAGATTGTATAATATTTCTCTAACTCTCAGGGACCATAAGCCACGTTTATATTAAACGAATTTCTAAATATTGCTAGCGATATGAATTAAAATAATACCTCCATTATTTCATTTTTGATTTCATGTTCGTAAATTGAATGATAGGTAATTCCCAACTTCAACCGTTGATAAAGGGGAACTACAGAGTTATATAAAACTATAGAAATTTCGCTGAGCTTTATACAGGGTATAAGATATAAAATCCTTATTATTCGGGGAGGAATTTTGTGAAGATCGGTATTCGAAGTCTGTTTTCATTAATGATTGAACGAAATCGGCATTGAAACATGCTTAGGCATTACGTTGAAAGAAATATAAACATTTTTGAATAAATATTTAACCCTGCGGAAGCTTTGCAGTTGTTAAATCGCACAGAATTAGACAGTCTCACAAACATAGTCTGATTGGTAAATAAGGAATTTGTGGCAAGATCAAAGTGAAAACCAACATTTTTACCAAGGAGTGTGGCGAAAACTTCGAGAAAGAATCTTTCGTGTGAGATCGTGCATTAAGCATCCGTGGTTACTGCATCACCACAATGAGCTTTACCACACCGTGATTTCAATCAACGGGATTTTGGCAAGCAAAAACTTTCGTGTGCTTCCGGAACAGATCTCAGTCTTTACCACCTTTCCTGCTATCCTAGATTACTAATTTAGCTCGCAGGACACCATTTTGGGACATTGCAGAACATTGAAAAGGTTGTAATCAACTAGGTGAAAACGACTCCAGTATCTCAGTTGCAGCACTCTTATGACGAATGGATAAACCGTTTCCAACACTACGAGCTTTCTCAAGGCAACTATTTTGAAGGAGATAATGCAGAAATATAATTTCAATTAAATATAAAAAATTATTTACACATTGAATTAAGAAAGGCAAGTTGACAAGTGTGAAGTTAAGAAAAAAAAAACATCAATGACCTTATACTTTGCATAATGCATGGAAAGAGAACTAATTTTATCAAGCGTTTGGTGTTTATTGCATATATAACAAGCTATACATTGCGGTCTACTCCGGCTTTACTTTATTTTCACAATCTTTTTGAATATTCGCCTTCATCTTATACAATTTAGTTTTATCAAGATTTGTATTTGTTGAAAAAGTAAATATATAAAAACCAACACGTGTTGAATACCGAATACAAAAATAAAAACTCTACTGGATTTCAGCGACAAACGGATAATATTGTAGAAGATATCGCAACTACTCACTTGAACTGTTTCGGTTCGTAATCTCCAACGTTCTGCCGGATAATTTGTCTTAATTCCGGTAGAGATATCGTTAATGTTGGGTACTTCACATGTTCGTAATCACCACCCTCTATCCTCGCAATATTCCGTTCACTTCCGTGCAAAGACAGTCTGCTCAAATTAGGATACATGCTGCACCAAAGAATCCGGCAGGTAGTTGATCAACAAGAATAATTATTCTTTCAGGGGAGAGCTTCCTACACTGTTTTGTTTCTCCTTGAAATAAAACAAATATCCACTAATAGCACATAATGTAATTTAACAGTACATACAATTGTTATCAATTTTTTTCCGTTTATATGATCGCTAGATTATATCATATTTCGCGATAACAGATGAGCGCCGAAAAAACGAACTCAACGTATATATGTAGTTTTGGAAGCCTATGTGCGTGACGTCAGGATGTATTTCTGTATACTGATAGATCACTGCATAATTCTAAAATTGTGGCATATTCTACGGCGTTTAGAAGAAGGTTAAAAATAAAACAAAAAACGGAGTAAATGACTTTTTCAGCGTGCTTTTATGAGCATCGAAATTTATCGCTCTATACAGGGGAGTTCAAAAGTACTGGAGCATATTGAGACTGCGAATAGTACGATTTATATAATTGGTTTTAAAAAATTGTTTATGAGCAGTTTGTGCAAAAATCATTAAATTAAGGTTAAAATAATACCTTAGTATAATAACAACATAATTTCAATAGTTGGTGAACCGCCCGATTTCTTTCATGCAGAGAATATTCTAATTACATTTCCCTAAAGTCTAAAATCAAACACATCTAAATGTTGTACCCTTGCTGTTGCCTCTATACTTAAAATAGTTATAATTTTATTTTTTAACATAAATTTCTGAAATTCGTCAACACATTTCTCCAATAACCAATCAAAAGGACACTGTTTGGTTCGATATTCGAAGAGAAGAAAATAAGCCTCCTTCCCCAGGAATATATGAAGAATTTTGAGGATTGTCTTTGTTCATTATTCGCTATATTTCCTACAAATTATGGTATATCTGGTTCTTATGTTCGTTCAAAGCATGTTTTCTTGTTAAGCAGCTACAATCACAGCTTCCAAAGTAATTATCAAACGAATTACTGCGCTGTTTGTATCTATAATAAATAATTCATCCACGAAGGTCAGATTATGGATTAATTATAATTATGTTATCAAAATAGTCAGTAATTTCTATTTTTTTTTATTTTTATTTGGAATTACAGTTATCTATATACCTGTACCTACATCAATCACAACACCGTTTTCTACGTCAAGACGATTTTATTTTTGATAAGTAAAATATATATATTTTAAGAAAAATGTGTAGTACCCAGATCCCCATCGTATGCTATTTTTTAAAATAATTTCTATTCTCCTTAGAATTATGCAATGTATTTCAAATTATATATTAAAACAAAAATTAACATCTGCTATAGTTTCCAAGATACTTATAAAAATTTTGAGATCATCCTAATTATGAAAGGCACTCGATAGCGAAATCGGGCGATGCAACCGCTGAGAAATGGGTTGTTCTTATACCAAGGTACTCTTTCAGTCACTAGAGTCTCATCAAATCTATTCCTTTATGAGATAACATCGTTTGAGGTTACCACATCGATCGCATGAGTAGAACTTTTTCGTAAATAAAAATACAAAATCGCAATAATAGGTCCAAAGTTATAAAAGTAATACTAGTAGTACCAGTGGTAAATTTCAGATTAAAATTTATACGAAGATAAGAAATTTATCTTACCGGAAGACTGTGACACCCGCGACTTTCACATTAACAGACAGGCATTATTATTGGTAGTTATTGTCACCATTCTCCTATAGTCCATGAATCCAGTTCAATACCTTAACCTTACGGATTTCTTCTTTGAATTGCCTTTTTATTTCCCTTATCTTCCATCTATCCATACGTTTTTCTAGGTTCTTCGTTTTGACATCCTATATGTTATTATACAGGAAGACTTATCATAACGCCAAGCAAACAGTTCTGATTTGTCGTGCTAACAATAATTACTAGAAGAAATGTTAGATGCAGAAGGGTACTAAAATACTTTTTGAATGTGGACATATGCTTATCTTCGTAATTGCTTTAAGTTTTAAGGTTTGCTTCAGTGGATATAAATGCTGAATACCTTACCGATAGCCAAACTAATGCGATTCAATACGTTCACTTATACTGCAATAACGCGTGCTTGTTGAAATTTTAGGCGTGTCTCTTCCTTCTGAAATCCTTTTAGAATGCGTTCTTTGAATACTTGTGTTAAGTGCCAGATTTATGCACTATTTATTAATTTCAACTGGCAGAGAAAGTAATTTGACAGATTATACTCAAGTGAAGGAGACAAGAGGACTCTGTTGTACATAGTATTAAACTATATGACACTTCTGCTAGCTACCTTAATAGTTCATCTAAAATGTATGAATACATTTAACGATTAAGGATTCGAAGGAAAAAAAATTGGCCCATCAGAAAACTACTTTTATGGCTTTGGCTATACATTTAAAAGAAAATGTTCTTGACGATGAGTTGACTGATTGGATTTGAATCATCTTCTAGTCCTTCTCAATTATAGTAAAAGTTAATAATGGAATTTTTGCAAAATTTTGCTTCACCGTACGAAAATTACCTTAACCTTTACGACCATTAACTTCGCTAACTCTATCATATATAGTTGCTTAGAAATAATCTTATATCTCTGAATCCTCCATTTCCTTCATTCAGTCGTTTAAATTCTCTTCTCCTTTAGTATTAAATATTTAGAAGCAATAACACCTATTGCTGAAGTGACAAAATTACAACGAATGGAAGTAAAATCGTAAATTTAATTTGGTGCACCCTGTATTTCAGTCTAATTACCAACACAACTTTCGTAAAAACTTATTACATCAAATAAACATTTTTTGTCAAAAAATATACTAATTAAATCACCTTTAATATGGAACTGTATCACTGTTCTCTTTACTTGCCAATAGAGTAACCTCATTTCTAATCTCATCTAAGTACTCGTATTCGATAGTTAATAAAGACCAGTTTGTGACGTCGTCCAAACTGCAAACCATGTTCCATTAACTTCCTACTTTTATCTAATCTTGAAAAGATTACGCACATGAACGTTTGATGATCCAACGGTCGCATCTTGGTCTCTATCCGGTTATAAGTACATTTAGATAGAGACGATTTTGACGCCGCAACTACACTGCGCGCTAAAAACACTGTAAAATTTAGGCGACCATGTCCATCTGGCCGCTATCGAAGGAACTACAGGCGAAAGCCAAACATGAACTGAACGGGGATCTTAAAAGGGTACAGGAGGACATTAAATACATAAAAGAATGCCTGGGACAACAAAAACATATTAAAGCTAGAATAGGTATGAAGATTTTTAATGGAAAAGAACTTTCGACTATTGTAGGTATTATTTTCCGGAGGACCAGTGGCTGTTGACCTTCTTGCGACGCTGTAAGTTTAGTTTGGAGCGAGCCAAAGAGAAGTTGGACATGTTTCATATGCGGTCGTTTCTTTGCAATTTCGTCCTTCAAACGCTCCAATAACGCTATATAATATTCACTGTTGATGGTATTTCCTTTCTCAAGATAGTCGATGAATATTACATCACGCACATCCCAAAATACCGAGGCCCTAACCTTTCCAGCTGATTGTTGTGCTTTCGGGCGCTTTGGACGAAGTTCACCAGTTGCTGTCCACTCAGATGACGATCGTTTTGATTCCGGAGTGAAGTGATGGATCCATGTTTCATCCATTGTCACATATCGACGTAAAAATTCCGGTTTGTTACGTTTAAACATGGCCAAACACTGCTCAGAATCATCAACACGTTCTTGTTTTTGGTCAAGAGTGAGCAAACGCGGCACTCACTTTGAACAGAGCTTTCTCATAGTCAAATGCTCATGCAATATAAAGCCAATACGTTCTTTTGATATCTTTACGACGTAGGGCTAACTCACGCAATTTCACTTTTTGATCATTCAAAACGATTTTGTGGATTTTTTTTTGTTTTCTGGTGTTACCGCCTCATTTGGACGTCCACTGCGTTCTGCATCATCGGTGTCTCTACGACCACGTTTGAAGTCAGTAAACCAACGTTTTATTGTTGTTTCTGATGGAGCGGAGTCCCCATAACACTTTTCAAGCCATTGCTTCGCTTGAACGGTATTTTTTCCCATCAAGAAGCAGTGTAAAATTAAAACACGAAATTGTTTTTGATTCATTGTTTTGAAAATAACAAAAGTAGCGTGACTCTTAGCACAAAAACTGACAAACTACTGAATAGAATATCATGAAATTTTAGCAGCTGTCTTTTGAAGGTTAGTACTAACTGAGAGAAAGGTGACTGCAATAAAACTAGCGTCATCTATGTGTTAGGCCCGGGACTTTTCAGCCCATGTGTTATATCCTGAAGTTCTCGCTCTGCAATGAAAACGTGATAAATATTTTTGAGGTTTCCTGTACAATAAATATACTGCCTTAAATAATTAAGGGATGTTTCTTAATAGCTTAATAATCTGCAATAGATTAGAAGGTGTTTTAGTGTCAATATGTGTCTGAATATATTTTTGTTTTTTAAACTTGTTTCGATAAGCATTAATGTGATTTTGCTAGGAGATTATAAAATGTTACATTTTTAGCGTTGGATAATTTCTGGGAAATTGCATCCCATTTCTATGGAACGGGAAGTTGTGATTTTTGAGAATTCTAGGTTACATATTTCGTATAGTAACTCGCCCTCTCAAGTCATTACAGCATTCGTATTTATCGATGGGACGCCCACGTGCCCATGATTCGCTGAATAATTATTAATTTGTGCGGAGTGGAGTATACTACGATACCTGTGAATTATACAACCTCACTTGCAATCATTATCATCTCTAGCGCGTTTCATTGAATTATCATTTGGGAAATTAGCAGCTGTTCACGATGTTTGCTCATTGGTTGTCCTCGTCGTTGTTCAAAATAAAGGAATAGTTTTCTCTCTGCTGCTGCATATGGAAGAACAGCAGCTCGCAGAATTTTTTCACCTAGGTCTTCACTATATGTAGTTTCTAATTTTGAAGGAGACTGTACAGCAAAATTAGGCGATGCAACTCTTGAAAAAGGGATTATTCTTATACCAAGGTACTCTGGTGGCAGTGTGAGCATCACCTAAAAAGTATAAAACACTGTTCTGCAATCCCTGGCGAACGATACAGCGAACAATTAATATTTTATATAGGTGTTGTCAGTTAATTAGATTTGAGGCATCTTCCAGTCCTTCCCGGTTATTCTAGAAGCTAATAATGGATTTTTTGCGAAATTCACCTCATTGTATGAAAATTACCTTAATCTCTCCGACTGTTAGCTTCGCTACCTTTATCATATGTGGTTGCTTGGAATGATCTTATCTCTCCGAATCCTTCATTTCCTTCATTCAATCCTTTAAATTCCCTTTTTCCTTTAGTATTAAATAGTTAGAAGCTATAACACCTATTTTTGAAGTGATAGAGTTGCAGCGAATAGAAGTAACGTCGTAAATTTAATTTGGTGCATCCTGTATCTCAGCCTAATTACGAATACAACGGCCATAAAAGCCTATTCTATGAAATAAACAATTTTTGTCAAAAATATACTAATTAAATCACTTTCAATATGCAACGTTATCTTGTTGTTCTCTTTGCTTGTCAATAGAGCAACCTCATTCCTAATCTCGTCCAAGTACTTGTATTCAATAGTTAATAAAACCGAGTTTTTGACGCCGTCAAAACTATGAACCATGTTGCATTAACTCCCTACCTTTATCTAATCTTGAAAAGATTACGCACATGAGCGTTTCGTGTCGTGATGTACGTTTGACGATGCAACCGTCGCATCTCAGTCTCTATCCGGTTATAAGTACATTTAGATAGAGACGATTTTGACGCCGCAACTACACCGCGAGCTAAAAACACTGCAAAATCTAGGCGACCATGTCCATCCGGCCGCTATCGAAAGAACTACAGGCGAAAGCCAAAAATGAACTGAACGAGGATCCTAAAAGGGTACAGGAGGACATCAAATACATAAGAGAATGGCTGGGGCAACAGAAACATATTAAAGCTAGAATAGGTATGAAGATTTTTGATGGGAAATAGCATTCGACTATCGCAGGTATTGCTTTTTAGAGGACCAGTGGCTTTTGACCTTCTTGCGAGGCTGCAAATTTAGTCTGGAAAGAACCAAAGAGAAGTTGGATATGTATTACGCTATGAGATCGATAATACCTGAATTCTTGGCTAAACGCGACCCCTTCGATCCTATTACTCAGGAGCTATTATCTCTGGGGTAAGTATCTTGGGATTTTCAATCGAATTCCTAATACTCGATCGATTCTGTAATTTAGAGCTTTCGTACCGTTACTGAAATATGGTGGACCAACAGATCCCAAATACTTAATATTCAGGACTAACAAATTCGATCCCAATCGGCATACTGCGATAGATATCTTTAAAATAAATCTAATGATAAACGATATTTTAATGAACGAAGATGACCAGATGGTGATCGGTGGTATTTGCGTCGTCAACGATTTGGGCGACATGACAGCGACCCAAGTGATGTCCTATTCACCCTCCATCATGAAGAAGGTCATGACTTGCTTTGAGGAAGGTTACCCGACAAGACCCAAGGAGATCCATTTCTACAAGATACCATCGTCTTTCGAAGCCTTGTTCAGTATGGTTAAACCATTCATGAAGGAGAAGATGTTGAAGAGGGTAAGCTTTCTCTTGGGTAATTTACTTGAAACGTGGTTTACGAACTTTTTTCATTTTCCAGGTGTTTGTGCATAAGAAAAGTGACCCAACCAGTCTTCAGAAACAGATACCGAAAGCCATTTTACCGACGGAATATGGTGGCGATGCTGGTCCCATACAAGATATGATTGGTAAGCTAGATTTTATATATAGTGCACTAAAGATAGGATACATAAGGTTTAATTTTCTGATTTTTATCGCTTTCAATGTGTAGGTAAATATAATAGTAGATAATATACAAGTATAGTACGCACTCTCGGTGCCATACATTAAATATTGATAGTGACCGTAGATAACATTATATCGATCCAAAAAAGAAGGTAATTTTCGCATGTTTTCTCCGGATTACTCGCTCTAATTTGATCACAAAACAACTAAACATTAATATAGCTTAAACCTGGCATCAGTTATCATTCTATTAATTAGTTATCATAACAGAGAGAAAATATAATACTAAATAATATAAATATGTATAAATGAAGCGAGCACAGTTTAAATAGTTTAAATTATGGAGGCACTTTTTTCTAGCAAAAAAATAAACCCGAACAAAAATTAGTAATTTTTAATGTTACTAATAGTTTTGAATACGATTTTTCCACGTATCGTTTAACTGATACTAACCACTTGAGTTACTTAATCATTGATATCCTCCTGATAAAATCTATGCTTTCAATTAAATCAATTATAATAATTCGTATAAGTTGGAATAACACGAGACAAAATATAAAAAAATATATACATGTGGACGGATTAGATTTATCATCTGTAATGATAAGGCTTTTATTAGTTTTTAAAAGCAATAAACTTGATTTCAATTTCAAAATGTGGGTGATTTTACCTTTTATGGGACTTCTATTATGTTGCTAGTCTTCTAGAGCTTAAACATAGCCTGGAACTTTATAATTAAGTAGAGATAGTATTAGACACAATTTATCTGCTTCATTTGTCGTATATAGCAAATAGTTTGTTGTTTACAAGGTAAAAATGTTGTATTATGTCAATTGAAGCGAAAAATCCATCATCTTAAGAAGTGCATCATTTCTAATGGAGACTTTTATACATATATGATCCCCAAGGAAATGTTTTGGAGGCCTACATCAAGCATTTGCAGTTCTCAACATTCTTCCTAGAAATAACCCAAATTTACTACAGTGTTTGATATTCCCGAAAAATCGGTTATAAGAAAGTTGAGTTGGAGGTTATTAGAAAACAGTGACGTAGATTAAATTAAAAATTTCTGCGGACTATACAGGTTAGCGCAAATGAAACTATTAACATAAAAAATGGATGCATCATAAAACTTACTTCAAGCATTTTCTAATAATTTTTGCCACAAGATCTAAAGCATGCAGTTTACACGTTACATGTGCGATACAGCTGGAAACATGCTATCTTTTTACCATGTCCAAATCAATTTCCGACTATTACTTAACTACGTACTTAATTAAGTGTTAAATATTTCTTAATAGAGTAAATAAGGAGAATAAAGACAGTTATGGATACCTTTTCGCATATAATTTCTCGGATCGTGCCCTAATGTAGAACAAACACACATATTTCACCATCACTATCCCTGAATGCAGTCCTGCACTTTAATTTGATTTGATATTTTCATGGAGCAGAAATTGGGGTAAAACATCTGCCGTCTTGTCTGTAATGGAATCGCAATTTCTTTCTTAGTCTCAAGATATCCAGCACGAAATTACGTCCGTTTCAATGAATCTTGACTTTAAAGATGTATTGAATTGGATAGCGACCAATTCCTCTTCCATTTTAATTATCACTCCAGTCGCAGATTGAAGATGAAGTTCTTCGGCGTGTCCAAAAGAAATTATTATCCAGAAGATTTTATCTGTAGAGAGTATTTCATTAATCCCTATTTGAGGGTTTCCATAACGGTCTTTTTGCCACTCTTCATAGTTAGTTTGTTTGATTCAATGTCAAGTTAGAAGGAATGTTCAGTATAGACACAAACCCATTTATATCCACACATTCTATTGGCGATATTCAAAGTTCTATTTTTCTTGAAAAACCATTAATTCCATCATAAACCGAAATTATATTTTCTTTTGCATGCTAGAATTCAGATGATTAAACTTTTTGAAAAATGTCAATTGGGTAATTCCACCTTGTAATCCTTAGTTTTTCTGAAAATTCTTCGGTTTTAGAAAATAAATCTAGCTCTAGAACCCTTTTTAAAATGTTCTCTTATCAACAAATTTTCAGTACTATTACTTAGCGGAGTTTGCCGAATATATGGGAGTTTAATGGACATATTTTTATACAGAGGGTTTCCTAGAGATCGTTCAGATCAAAACATCACGACAGTTCGCGAGAGTGTGGCTGAAAGTCCAGAGACCTCGATTCATCATCGTGCACATGAATTGAACATTACAACAGCCACTCTTCAGCGTATTCTAACTAGAAATTTGCATCTCCACGCTTACAAAGTCCAATTGGCTCAACAACTTCTCCCAACAAACCATGTACAACGAAAAGAGTTCACCAATTGGATCCTTGAGCAAATAGAAATGAATGCCGATTTTGCGGATAAAATCATTTTCAGTGATGAGCCCCATTTTCACCTCTATGGTTTCGTTAACCGGCAAAACTGGAGCATTTGGCTGTCAGAAAATCCACGAATGATTTATCAAAGAGCTCCGTCTGGTGTGGATTCTTTAAAGATGGGGAAAGTAATGCAGTAATGGTGAATGGCGAACGTTATTGTTCTATGATAACGCAGCTTTTTTGTACCACAATTGGAAAATATTGCTGTTAACGACACCTAGTTTCAGCAGGACTGTGCCACTCATATCGCCCATGAAACATTGACATTGCACGAGTTTGCTTCTGGTCATGTCGTTTCCCGGTTTGGTGACCAGAATTGGCCGCCACGTTCTTGCGATTTAACACCCTTTGACTTCTGACTGTAGGGTTAAATGAAGTCACAGGTTTATACCAACAAGTTCGCGACCACCAAAGGTCGAAATTAGACGCTGTATCAATGAAATACCGCCACATGCCTATAATAGCGCCATTGCATATTTTATCAAAGGAATACGTATGTGCCAGTAAAACCATGGCGCTCATTTACAAGATATTTTATTTCATACATAATGCCCAAATGTATACATTATAAATCAATAAATATTTCAATTCTGGCTACAGAAAGCCTTAAAATCTTGCGCTTTCATTAAAACACCTTTTGTAATTAGTCATAGAGTTAATGCTTTTTATTATAACCGTCTTGTTGTATAAAAAACAGTGAATCAAAGTAATATACGACTTTTCCTTATTTACCCAACTAGTGAAACCTCTAATACGACTTGTCATAACTGTCTGTGCATATTGAGCAACAACATTTCCATATCTAAAATTACACAGCCTTAACCTTCAACAAATATTAAAATGAATCGATTCATTGCCCGACTTTCTTTTTTTTTTTAGATTATTGGAAGACAAAAATTGAAAGCTACGCCGACTGGTTCAGGGAAGAGGCCCAATATAAGACGGACGAATCCTTACGACCCGGAAAACCAAAGACAAGTAGCGAGTTGTTCGGAATCGAAGGATCTTTTAGGAAGTTGACCGTCGATTGAAGAAGCTTTCGGCAGCTGAATTGTGAGGTTGATTTTGTTTGTTGCTGAAAGATGAAGTTTACCTAATTTTTATGTGTTTTATTTTTGTTACATGAAGAAGCGAATATTTAAATAAAAACTGTTGTATAATTTGTGAAATATCGTCTCGTTGTTGTTTTCAAATGCCTCCCTTGCTCATTTGTTAACACGTTTTTAGTCCACGTGAAATGGTTTATGAGAATTTCCTTCTTGAAAGGATAGTATGAGCTAAGTCACAGGCTAAGTATTTAAAATCTTTGGTGAACTGAAATAATTTGGAATTTCTAAAATTGTTCTAGTCTTTTTTTAGGTTTTAAATAGTAGGAAATTATACTACTATAAATTGACAATGAGAGCCCACGTGCTCTCGAAACGCTGCGTTCCGCATAATTAATAAATTTGTATGAGTGGAATTTACTGCTATACCTGTGAATTATACTTACATTGGCCATTACTAAAATATGAAGGTGGTGAAGGAATTTGTCACTCTAAAATTTGATTGCCAACATTTTTCTTTTCGTTAAATGAGTTAATTCTAAACTTTCATAGTACTTATTTTCGGACTTTTGAATTTGATCTAAAAACCTCTGGGAAATTATTCTGGCTCATTACATACTACTTCTTATCCAACAATTAATGAAATCGTGTAATACTAATTTGTGCCTCTAAGTGCTTAAAGTGAACATTATCAAAATTTATCCTATCACATATTTCCCAATATTCACTAAGGCACATTAATTGTTCGTTAATTCTTTTTTAATGAAAGCGTATCTGTATTTGATGGATATTATGTTTATAATGATATCTACGTTATTAAGGGATTAGCAATGAAACGTATGTACACACTTTCATTCGTCTACAAATGTGCGTTTTAACATACGGTGTGCTATTTCCGACTACTACCAATATATTTTTTTTATTTTATTATTCTACTGAGTTACAATAACCACATTAAACCGTTGTTATTTTATACCACCAATAAACGAAAAGCAATTCGAATAATCTACGACCCTCATAATTATACGCAATTATGCGTATAAATGTATAGTAAAGGCCCCATAATAGAAACTTCAGGAATACAATTTTACAGACTCCAAAAAAATATGCAGATTATTTTTATAGGAGTCACTAAGGAACTGATACGTATAGTATACGAATAGTTTTAGTCGAAAATATTTTAGTAATATCCAGAAGATATAGACCACCTAATAAATCCATGTCAGATTCTAGTACCAAAGAAATATGTAAACAGACACAACAATATAGCGGAAATCATACACACCTGGTTGATATGGAAAATAGGCCAAGAAAGAAGTAGGTTACGGTGCTAGAAATAGAAATAGAGGGCTGAAGGGGTATGTGAGATGGAATTAGGAAAGTTATACTTTGATGGTACAACCATAACCGGTCATGACGTTCCTCATAATAGACTCCATACAATTCTCCTAAATAACACATGGGGCTGAAAAGTCCTGGGCCTAGCACATAGATGACTCTAGTTTTATTGTAGTCACCTTTCTCTCAGTTAGTACTAACCTCCAAAAGACAGCAGTTAAAATTTCATAATATTCTATTCATTAGTTTGTAAGTTATTGCGCTAAGAGTCACGCTACTTTTGTTATTTTCAAAACAATGGATCAAAAACAATTTGGTGTTTTAATTTTTCACTGCTTCTTGATGGGAAAAAATATCGTTCAACCGAAGCAATGGCTTGAAAAGTGTTATGGGGACTCCGCTCCATCAGCAACAACAGTAAAACGTTGGTTTGCTGACTTCAAACGTGGTCGTAGAGACGCAGATGATGCAGAACGCAGTGGACGTCCAAATGAGGCGGTAACACCAGAAAACATCTAAAAAATTCACAAAATCGTTTTGAATGATCGAAAAGTGAAGTTGCGTGAGTTAGCTGATATCGTAAAGATATCCAAAAATCGTATTGGCTTTATATTGCATGAGCATTTGACTATGAGAAAGCTCTGTTCAAAGTGGGTGCCGCGTTTGCTCACTGTTGGCCAAAAACAAGAACGTGTTGATGATTCTGAGCAGTGTTTGGTCATCTTTAAACGTAACAAACCGGAGTTTTTGCGTCGATATGTAACAATGGATGAAACATGGATCCATCACTTCACTCCGGAATCAAAACGATCGTCATCTGAGTGGACAGCAATTTGTGAACCTCGTCCAAAGCGCCCGAAAGCAACAATCGGCTGGAAAGGTTATGGCCTCGGTATTTTGGGATATGCATGGTGTAATATTCATCGACTATCTTGAGAAAGGAAATACCATCAACAGTGAATATTATGTAGCATTATTGGAGCGTTTGAAGGCCGAAATTGCAAAGAAACGACCGCATATGGCAAAGAAAAAAAAATTGTTTCATCAAGACAACGCACCGTGTCACAAGTAAATCAAAACAATGGCAAAAATACATTAATTGAACTTCGAATTGCTCCCACATCCACCGTATTCGCCAGATTTGGCTCCCAGCGACTACTGGCTGTTCGCAGACCTCAAGAAAATGCTCGCCGGTAAGAAATTTCGCACGAATGAAGAGGTTATCGCTGAAACTGATGCCTATTTTGAGGCAAAAGATAAATCGTTCTACAAAAGTGATATTGAAATGTTAGAGCGGCGCTGGAATGATTGCGTTGCTCTTGATGGAGATTACGTTGATGAATAAAGCTAATTTTGAACCAAAAAAAAACGTGTTTTCTTTGTTAGGCCCGGGACTTTTCAGCCCATGTGTTAAACATAGTGGAAGATATTTATATAATAGATATAATATACAGCACTTCAAAACGTAAATACGTAATACATCGAAAAAATAAGAAAATATATGGTATACCACTAGTAAATGAGATTAGATTAGGCAGACATGCACAGTTAAACATTTACAGATCGTGCTCATAATTATTGAGCCATCAGAATACAACGAACTCACTATACCAAACATGCAGCTACCCGAAAAGCTATACCACTTCTTTCTATTTATTTGACTCTTATTATTTGAGTACTTTCTCTTTTTGTTTGTTTGTTTAGTTCAATTAAATATTGGTGATTAATAATTGGTCGTAAATATTTTTCATAATTCATTTTAAGTTTCCCATCTTTATCATAGTTCAGTAAACACATTTCCATGGAATACCAAACCTGCAGCTATCCGAAAAGCTATAATGAAAGGTTGAAAGATTGCGAGTTGTTGATTACATACTAGGCGACCGGAAAATGAATCGAACACCGGCTTCTCTTGAAAGTAATAACGCATGTCTAACGATATAGCTCCTTCAACTCGCAAAAATACGAAATGAGGACTTCATTGAATCGATTCAAATTGCAGAGATCGATGTGAGGATATGATTTTGTAGTAGTAGTCAAACAAGGACAGAGTATACCCTTAGACAGAGCTAGCATACTGACACATAGTCGCCATGTAGAGTAGCATGTGTATGTCTCGACTTTGTTAACTTATAGAAATCTTATTTCATCCTCCTCTTACTAGCAATTACGCCCATCAACACGTCAAAAGTACGGTCATAGTATATAGAGATGTAGAAAGCGAAAATAGCAACCACCACGAGAAATATTCGAAAGTTCCTTAACCTATGACTTTGAAAAGCTGTGACAATTTGCAAGGATTGTTTGAGAAAATAACAAAGCATGTTTACATGACCAGCCAAACATACATAAACATTTCTCATCTCTCTCAGTTCGATGAATCCACCGATTTGACAGATACTGCTCAGCTGTGTATTTTTATTGGAATGGTATTTAATGGCATGCCGGCTAAAGAAGAATTTTTAACAATGATTCCTCTAAAGGGAAAATCCCGTTGCGAAGATATATATGATGGTTTCTAAAATTTTGTGACAATCTACAAGCTACCAATCTACAAACTAGTGTAAATTACAACAAATAGAGCACCAGCCATGACTGGAGACAAAAATGGTTTTATTGCATTGTGTCGAGCTAATGACGATTTCCCTCATTCCATTACATTATCCACCAACAAGTTTTATGTTCGAAAGTTCTAAACATGGTGAAGGTGATGAACATCGCAATAAAAATTGTGAATTCTATCAAATTGCTGTTGGAAGATAGTGAATCTGGAATCTGAAATGGACGTAAGATGCTTGAGTCGCTGAAAATTACTAGAAAGGTTTCAAGAATTATTCCTCGAAATAATTGCTTTTCTACACGAAAGAGGTGATACCACTCAGATGCTTAAAAGCGAGAAATGGCCCATTGATTGAGCATTTTTAACGGACGTCGAAATGCTTTTAAACACCACTAATTTGAAGTTAGAAGATAAAGAAAAAAATCTATTAGCCAGATGATTAGCGCAATAAACGCGTTCAAAAGTAAATTGCAGCTGATTATAGATCAACTGAGAAAAAAGGATCCGCTTTTGAAAACAAGTATTCGTCATTTGAACTTTGATATTTATAAGAGAAAATTTAGAAATATTTTGAGTGAATTTGAAAGACGTTTTTATGATTTTAGTAAATTGACAAATGTCTCAATTCTTATGAGTTACCCTTCTCCCTGTAAAAACAGTGAGAAATCTACTATTGAAATAGCAAGTTAATTTAATATGGAGTCATCTTCTGTTGGAAATGAGGTAGTGCAGATTATCTTAGATACACACCTCAAAGCCACAGCATCTGATAGAAAAATCTAGTGATGCAAATTGCCCTTCATTTAACAGCAATGTTTGGATCAACTTATTTGTACGAGTCTACATTTTCTGAAAGAAAAATATCGCAATCGACTAACTGACGAACATATGTCATCGTGCTTACGATTAGCACTTAGTAATTACGTACCATCTTACGAAAAGTACTGTGAAGACATGCAGTGCCAAGTACCGACATCCACAGATTTGTAACTCTTAGCTTAGTGACATAATAAAGACACATTTTTGGATTTCGATTTCTTCATTAATTTTTTAGACCGGTGACCTATACCTATGATCGCTTGCAGTCTAACAATTTTGAGGTAAATCTTCAGCAGTTCAAGACTGAGCACTTCTACATTAAAGTATTTCGCCTATTTAATAAAGTAAGAGACAAAACTATTTATATTGATTAAGATAATATCGAACACTCTGTATATACAATCAATCTGACTAGTACGCAGCAACTTAGAAGTATGTCATCTTGAGAACTACTTCTACGACAAGTCAATTGAAACAGAAATAATTAAACCAATTAATAAATCCGTCCTACAACAATATCTTAAATTGCTTTATTTCCATTAAGTAACAAATAACCATCTGACACAGCATTATTTTCGTTTACTCATGTGCCTAACCCAATCCCGAATAATCTTATCTCATAATCTGTGCATCGATAATTTTTCTAAACGTGTGTATTGTAAAAATATTTATTTACGCCTCTCAGGCGTAATTAGTGATTTCATTTTTGCACGCATCGTATCCATAATGAATATAAGGCCGTTATCCAAGGAACTTCAGGC
This sequence comes from Trypoxylus dichotomus, assembly GCA_023509865.1. NCBI lineage: Eukaryota > Metazoa > Arthropoda > Insecta > Coleoptera > Scarabaeidae > Trypoxylus > Trypoxylus dichotomus. The sequence goes on along the minus strand of CM042076.1, from coordinate 8,091,395 downwards.
GAAGGCTATTGCCGAATTGAACGAAGATCCAAAGCGAATTAAAGAGGATATCGCGCATATTAAGACTTGGTTAACGAAGCAGCCCCATCTGATAGCACGCACAGGTTAGACGTTTACGGTTTTGTTTGCTTTCTGATCAGATACTCTCAATTCTTTTGCAATCTGCTTGAAAATAAATACGTAGTGTGTGTATTCTATAGGTAGAAACACTTTAACACCTTAACTGATAACATCAATGTTTTTAATGATATTAAAAAAGATTTTGGTTTCCTCATTGACCTTCAATGTAAGATTCACGTCTGCAAGCTTGATTTTTCTTACATTTCATAATATATTCCAAAACTTCTCTTTTCCTAGATGACCAATGGATTCTATCATTTTTGCGAGGTTGCAAGTTCAGTCTAGAACGCACCAAGGAAAAAATGGATATGTATTACACTGTAAGGACAATTGCTCCAGAATTCTTTACGGTACGAGATCCCTTCCATCCAGATGTGCAAGAGATACTGAAACAAGGGTAAATAGTTGGGTTGATCAAGTTCTCCCCGAAGATGTACACTACCGCTCATAATAATATAGACACGTCCAATTTCGTGCAGAATTTGATGCTTGCTCCAAAACTTTAAATAAAACAATTATAAGAAAAATATTTTCTCATCTACGATTACACGAGTACACAAAAGAAAAATAACAAACTCTCTTCTAGTCGAAAAATCCACCTGTTGATTGAATAACTGCTCGCACAATTCATGGCATTCTTTCTTGAGGAACATTGAACGGACGAAAGACAGAAGGTCTATCGGATTAAGATCCGGACTCATTATACTTAATATTCCTTGATTCTCTGCATCAGCGAGGTAGTTTTTGCATAATAATGACGTGAGCTTCGCATCGCTATCATCAACCCAAAATTGTTGCGTATTAAGCACAATCCGGATGGTAGAGCATTTCTTTCTAATATCTCTCGTTTCCCATTATTTCATTCATATTTTCACAATGGTCCCTGTTCCACTTAATGAAAAATAATCCCATACAAGAATGGAACCACCACCTTTCCTTATCGTTGGTATAATGCACTCAGAAAGCATTTTCTCGTCTTTTGAGCGCCTAAGAAATGTTCTGGGTTTTTGACCAAACACTTCATAATTGGACTCATCAATCCATACTACGTTTCGCTGTTGTTCTATCGACCAGTCTTTATGAGTATCAGCCCACTGGAAACGTTTTTGTTTATTCTCACCATGTAGCAACGGCTTTGATGTAGCAACACATCACGGTGGAGGTCTTTTAAACGACGTTTCACTGTGATAACGGAAATCTTCCTGTTTTTTTAAATATTTTGTTAAAATTTAAAGTGTCCATTCTATTATGAACGGTACTATAGTTAGCAAGATAATAAAATAAAACAATAAGTTATTTATTTGTTTTAAAGCTTTATTCTACCACTAAGAAAAACAGCGGAACCAGATTCACCAAGAATAATTTTATCAAAGATAGGAATGAGAGATCCTTCCAGATTCAACATTCACACTTTAATGTCGGTAAATTCTATGCTCACCGATATCTTGATTAACGAAGACGATCAAAATATAGTCGCCGGCTTCGTGTCTGTCCAAGACTTAAGAGGAGCAACAATGGCACAGATGGCGCAAATGAGCCCCTCCATAGCCAAAAAGGCCACAATGATTTTCCAAGAAGCGATACCAGTAAGACCTAAACAAATACATTATTTCAACATGCCATCATTCTTCGATTCGTTGTTTCAACTGGTAAAGTCTTTTATAAAAGAAAAAGTGCAGAAACGTGTAAGTTGACAACAGAATGTTACCTTAATTCATGGAAATAACACAAACCAAATTTCTATAGATGGTGTTCCATACTAGTGACGATCTAGAATCGATTTATAAGTACGTTCCTAGAGAAATTCTACCTGTAGAGTATGGCGGTACAGAAGGAACTCTTCAAGAGTTAACAGGTATTCAATCCAGATATTCGGAAAGAAATTGAATCTGTAATTGTATTTTTGCAGATTATTGGAAGGAGAAGGTTGAAAGTTATAGGGAATGGTTTTTGGATGATATGAAGTATAAAAGTGTTGAGTCCAAGAGACCTGGAAAACCTAAGACAGGAGATGAAATTTTCGGTCTTGAGGGCTCTTTTAGAAAATTAAATGTTGATTAATCGATATTTTCTTTTTTATTATACAATATAAATTAACGTACATTTATAAATATTTCAATAAATGTTGCCCTTCTTCTTTGTAGTTTTAGTCTCAAATAGGTACTGCATTTCGAAAGAAATGGTGGCTTTCAAGTAATTTTTTTTAATTATTACCTCATATTAGAAATCAAATACAACTTTCAATTTTTATTAAGAACTTTTTAACATATGCAGTATACGCTCCACCATTTCTGTAGTTATTGAAAGGAAGTGATGGTCTAGAACTGCTTTAAAGCCACTCGACAATAAAGAACAAAAACTAACAATTTTTATATATTTTGTATTTAATAAGCACTAATCAAACACGCCATGATAGTTACAATATTATATCATAAATCATTAAAAAGAACGTTCTAATTACAAAATTATGCTATCTAAACGACATATTGAAGTCCATTGTCGCACAACATCGTCTGACCGGTAAAACGATTTAGCTTTGGCATTCAGCTTTAATTTAACTAATCCACGTTTAATTTCCTAAACGAGCCTTCGATTCCAAACAATTCATTCGTTGTCTTCGGCTTGCCAGGTCTCAAGGCTTCATCTGTACCATATTTCTTTTCGTCCTCTTTAAACCACTCACTGTAACTTTCCACTTTCTTCTTCCAATAATCTAGAATAAAGAAATTCCACTAATAAACCTATCCTTTGCACTGTCTAACGAAATACAAACCAATGAGGTCCTGTATAGGACCAGCATCCCCACCATATTCGCTAGGTAATACGCGTTTAGGAATAAACTCGTACATTTCTTCAATTTTAGCGCTGGGATGTACCACCAGTCTCTTTTGCATCTTTTCATTCATAAACGGCTTTATCATAGCGTAAATAGTCTCAAAGAATGAAGGAATGTTATACAGATGCATATCTTTAGGTCTGATTGGATAAGCGTCTTGGAAGCATGTGAAACCCTTCTTCATAATTGATAGAGGTGAAGATGTCACGTGAGTCATCGTAATACCAGCCATATCTTGAATCCCCGTCATTCCGCAGACTACGAATTGGTCGTCCTCCATCAAGAGGATGTCCAAAATCATCAAATTGGTTTTGAATACGTCCTGGTTAGTTACTCTCAATGGATCCTGGATTCCGTTACGAAAGAGTGTCATTTTCGGTGAATCCGGGCTTATAGGCACTTTCGATGGCAATAAGATCCTGTTTGTGAGGAAACGTTGAATTAAAACCATGAAATTAATACCGATAACATCTTGAACATACCCAGTTTTAAGCACCTGTTGGATCCTCGGCGAAAACGGATCTCGATCTTTGAAAAATTCCGGTACCAACGTCCTCATTGTGTAGTACATATCAAGCTTCTCCTTCGTCTTCTCCAGGCTAAATTTGCATCCTCTGAGAAACGTAATGAGCCACTGATCGTCTGGAATTTTGCAAAGTCATTAACACATGTAGTTATTTCTTGACATATGGTAAGTGACATCGGAATTATACTAACCGGTCCTTGCTCTGATGTGCTTTTGTTGAGACAACCATTCTCTTAAATATTTCAAATCTCCCTCAATACGTTTGGGATCCTCATTGAGTTCAGCGGCAGCCTTGGCCTGCAACTCTTTGCTCAAAGGTCTTATCACCATGGCGACTGTTATTTGAATAACATCATTCATTTTCCAATACTTTAATCCTAGTTTTTATCAATGCCAGATTAGATTAAGAGGGAGTTAAGCACTAATAATGCGATAAAGGTGAAATGAACCCTTTGTAGCGAGTGGAAAATATAATTCGCAAATATAATGATTGCGTTTCAAAATATGTTCCCAAGTAATACGAGCTTTTTAGCTTTAGGTAGCCAAAGACACTTATTTAATGGTTTAGATATACTTTTTTGTGGGAATTTCATTGAAAGAAATCAGACTGCATGGCCATTGTTTACGTTTCATATTTCACTTGATTATTTATCAATTGTAAAAAGGAAATTCAAAAGCTTACAATCTTCTTCGGAAGCATTTTGGGATACGCTGACATCAATTCTTCTAACATTCGCTCTTATTATATCACGTCCACATAATTTGGTTAATACTATATAAAACACCCTCTACACGAATTAACTGTTTACCCTTCTCTGCATTTTCTCGTTCATAAAATGCTTTACCATATTTATCACCGTCTCGAAAAAGGAAGGAGTGTTAAAGAAGTCTCCTTCAGTTGATTCGGACGGGCGTTCTGCCAATAGGTCATCGATTTTTTGACAAACGAAGGAATGATGTGGAACATATGCCTGAGCGTTATACCAGTCACATCGCTAAAGATTATAAGATTACGAGACTTTGGTCATCTTCTCGTATCGTCATGTACACGAACATCATGTTTACTTTGAATATTGTCTCCACTTTGACCGCATTTGGATCTGGTGTAGCTCTCTGTGTCAGAAGAAGGGGACCAACTGGAGTTGGATATTTTATACGGGTAATGAAATGCTAAAAATAATGCTGCCATTGTAAAAACTTGGGAACGTGCTCAATCAATTTTGTTACTATCCTAACTTAAGAACTTCTTGCACTTCCATATTGAATGGATCTCGGTGACTGCAGAATTCCGGAAGCATTCGTCAGAAAGTGTAAAAAGCATACAATTTACTTTTTGTTTTTATTTAAACTGAACTTAGAGCTTCGCAAATATGTTAGGATGAAAATTTATAGCTTTCCTTTTTAACATTTGTGGTATATACTCCATCATTTCTATAGTTTTCTATAGTTATTGAAAAAAATCTCACACGTCTTAACTTACTTAAAAGGTCTTCAATAGAAACAAAAATGAAAAATTACAAATATATTTAATAAGCCAATAATTCAAAACGGCTTAATTATTACAAAATTAAAGCATAAACCATAGAAAATGTTCTAATTAAGAAATTCGGCTAACTAAAAAAAAATGAAGTAATTTGTCGTATTGCACCGACTGGCAGATAAAAAGATTTAGATATGGGATCTGGTTTTAATTTAATCTAATCTACGTTTAGTTTCCTAAACGAGCCTTCGATTCCAAACAATTCATTCGTTGTCTTCGGCTTGCCAGGTCTCAAGGCTTCATCTGTACCATATTTCTTTTCATCTTCTTTAAACCATTCACTATAACTTTCCACTTTCTCCTTCCAATAATCTAGAATAAATAAAATCCACTAATAAATTCATTTTTTCATTGTCCAACGAATTACATACCAATGAGGTCCTGTATAGGACCAGCATCCCCCCCGTATTCGCTAGGCAGCACGTGTTTTGGAATAAACTTATACATTTCCTCAAGTTTAGCGCTGGGATGTACCACCAGTCTTTTCTGCATTTTTTCATTCAGAAACGGCTTTATTAAGGCGTACATAGTCTCAAAGAATGACGGAATGTTATACAAATGCATATCTTTAGGTCTGATTGGATAAGCATCTTGGAAGCACGTGAAACCCTTTTTTACAATGGATAGGGGTGAAGACGTCATGTGAGTCATCGTAATACCAGCCATATCTTGAAGTCCTGTCATTCCGCAGACTACGAATTGGTCGTCTTCCATCAAGAGGATGTCCAAAATCATTAAATTGGTTTTAAATATGTCCTGGTTGGTTATTTTTAGTGGATCGTAGATTCCGTTACGAATTAGAGTAACTTTCGGTGAATCTGCGCTTATAGGCACCCTCGCTGGTAGTAAGATGCTGTTTGTAAAGAAACGTTAAATCAAAACCATAAAATTAATACTGATAACATCTTGAACGTACCCAGTTTTAAGCACCTCTTGGATCCTCGGCGAAAACGGATCTCGATCCTTGAAAAATTCCGGTACCAACGTCCTCATGGTGTAGTACATATCAAGCTTCTCCTTCGTCTTTTCCAAACTAAATTTGCATCCTCTGAGAAATGTTATGAGCCACTGATCGTCTGAAAGTTACAGTCATTAACACGTGTAATTATTCCCTGACATACGGTAAGTGACATCGGAATTATACTAACCGGTTCTTGTTCTGATGTGCTTCTGTTGAGACAGCCATTCTCTTAAATATTTCAAGTCTTCCTCAATACGTTTGGGGTCCTCTTTGAGTTCAACGGCAGCCTTGGCCTGCAATTCTTCGGTCAAAGGTCTTACCACCATGGCAACTGTTAGTTGAATAACATGATAATTCATTTTACAATACTTTAATGCCGTTTTTTATCAACGCATAGATTAGATTAAAAGGGAGGTAAGCACTAGTAATACGTTAAAAGTAAGATGATCCCTTTGTTGCGTGGAAAATATGATCCACAAATACAAACGGAGATTGACTTTCAAAATACCCGGCAATACGAATTGTTTTATTTAAGGTAGTCGAAAACATGTATCTAACATTTCAAATGTAGTTTATTTTTGGAGGTTTAATTGAACGAAATCAATTTTTTGAGAGTATATTCCTTTAAAATTTGTGAATATCAACCAATGTTTAATTTCCTAATAGAGCGTTCTATTCCGAATAAGTCAGTGACAGTTATTGGGATTCACTTTTAGATTCGTCAGAAAAGCGTTTGTCATCTTCTTTTAAAAATAGTGCGTAATCTTCCACTCTCTTCTTCTAATAGTCGAATTAATTTCATTTCTGATTTCATACACAATGAAGAAAGATATTCTAGCTATAATGAAGCTATTATATCTAAAACGCTTTCTGAAAAAGTTACAACCTTTTGAAGCTTTTTGGAGTGTTTAACTTGATACAAATAATTTAGTGATAATATAAAAATATAATATAAAAACTGGAATATATGCGCATATATATGCATCGATTTTTGAGAAACTATGCATAAACCTGGGGCATATATGAAAGAAATTGCGACAATATGCAAAATTTTAACATAAAATACTTAAGACAAGAAATTTAAACATTAACTTTATTGCATAAAACACTTTTACAACATATGTGTCCGGAACTTCCAGATTTTATATGCAGTATCAGCTGATACACTTTATTATTGGATATAAACGGAGATATTTATAAAGTTAAGGAGTTATATCAGAAAATAACTAATTATTCTTTCTCAGGACAAACGATGCCAACATGTCTGACTTTTGACACGATCTTCATCTGTCGGTTTTTGTTTTATATCCATAGCAACGCATTTGTTCGCCTATATGGTAGGCCACACAGTACACGCATACTAGATATGTGTGACATTATGAAGGGAATTGCTGCCAGTCGTGCCATCCTTCCGTCGTGCGAGAAATTTCGAAGATTATAGGTACAATTTCGCAATAATGCCAATGTATACAATGTAATTGAAATGTGTGAGTACTGTATATTAAACGTCTTTTAATGATGAAATTTTGAAATATTTATTTATATAAGAAATATATTTACGAAAAGCAATATATATAATATACGATAGTAAAGTTTACGTCTCCTCTGCAAGTGTTGCTGAAGGGACTCTTTTTTTTAACAAGAAAAATTGTGAATAATTAGTTATTAAAGAATACCCAAAGTAGATATCTGTAAAACTTTAGAAAGAAAACTGCACAGATTGAATATCTGTGCTTAAAATTCATAAAGAGAGTGTACTAACGGTACTTTGCCTCCAACTTCTAACATCAGTCATTATGAAAAATAACGGCGTGCACCAAACAGTGACTAGAAAATATCTGGAATAGGTGAACTAGTAAAATTTTAGAATAAATTCATTGGTAAATAATAGACAATAATTCATATCATTACAATATATTTCGAAATAGAAAATCTTCTTTCAACAGCCACAGATGTAATTGGTGCATTTTTTAACTTTACAGTACATTCTAAACTAAAATTAAAGTCGAAATGGTTTAAGCATTTAAAAACGTAACACAACTACATGCTGTTTCGCTCAAAGATATTCAGTGAATGAATAGTTTATTTGGAAACCAATAATAATAAAACGTATTTACCACATCCCTTCTGCTAAGCGAAATTAAACACGTGCAGTTCTTGGGAAAGAGTATAAGAGAAACCAAAAAGATTTATGGTTCTGAGAATTGTCGGTTGTCGATCTACATTAGGAATTACTAGGAATTTGTACTAATAGAAAGGATAAGAAACAGCCTAAATATGCAATATATGCAATCGCTAATTAGCGGTAATTAACTTCAATTAATGCAATTACGTCTACATAGAGACTGTAATTAAAGATATGCACAAAATAAAATATATGCACTTTGCATATTATCCGGTCTCTAACTTAACACTGTCGACCAATTACATGATTGCTTGCGTTTCATATGTTACTTGATTATTTGTCAATTGTAAAAAAGAAATTCGAAAGCTTATAACACATTAATTTTTCTCGTCCATAAAAGAAAAGGCTTTACCGTGTTCATCGCCGTGTCGAACAGGAAAGGGATGCTAAAGAAGTGCATCTCCTTCCGTTGATTTGGAGGTGTATTCTGCTAATAGGTCATCGATTTTTTGACAGACGAAGGAGTCATGTGGGACATATGGCCAAATGTTATACCAGCCGCATCGTTGAATATTATAAGACTGAGACTTTGGTCATCTTCTCTACCATTAAGTATGCCAACACCTTGTTTACCTTGAATATTATCTCTCTCCTCTTTGACCGCATTTAGATCTGGTATCGTTCTCTGTGTCAGAAGACAGGGACAAACTGCAGTTGGAGATTCTATTACAGGTAATGAAATGGTAAAAATAATGGTGCTATTGTAAAAACCTGGGATCGTATTCAATTAATATTGACACTACCCTAACTTAAGAAGTTCTTGCACATATTGAATGGATCTCGGTTATTGAGGAATTCCGGAAGCATTCGACTGTGGGTGTAAAAGGCATAAAGTTTTTTCTAAACTGAACTTACATCTTCGCAAATATCTTAAGATCAAAATTTAATGCTTTCCCTATTAACATTTGCAGTATATGCTCTACCATTTCTGTATTTATTGAAGAAAATTTCACACGTCTTAACTTGTTTAGGTGTTGAATAGTAAAAAATGAAAAAATAAAGTTCTTATATATCTTTTATTTAATAAACAGTTAATTCAAAATGTCTTGATTGTTATAAAATTAAAGCATAAATCATAAAAAGACGTTCTAATAAAAAAAAATAGTGTCCTTTGTCATAACGCATCGACTACCAGGTAAAAAGACTTAGATATTATTTTAATTTAACTAATCCACGTTTAATTTCCTAAACGAGCCTTCGATTCCAAACAATTCATTCGTTGTTTTCGGCTTGCCAGGTCGCAAGGCTTCGACTGTTCCATATAACTTTTCATCTTCTTTAAACCATTCACTGTAACTTTCCACTTTCTCCTTCCAATAATCTAGAATAAATAAAATCCACTAATAAATTCATTTTTTTATTGTCCATTGAATTACATACCAATCAGGTCCTGTATAGGACCAGCATCCCCACCGTATTCGCTAGGCAGCACGTGTTTTGGAATAAACTTGTACATCTCTTCAAGTTTAGCGCTGGGATGTACCACCAGCCTTTTTTGCATTTTTTCCTTCATGAATGGCTTTATCATAGCGTACATAGTCTCAAAGAATGATGGAATGTTATACAAATGCATATCTTTAGGTCTGATTGGATAAGCATCTTGGAAGCACGTGAAAGCCTTTTTTATAATGGATAGAGGTGAAGATGTCATGTGAGTTACCGTAACACCAGCCATATCTTGAAGTCCTGTTAATCCGCAGACTACCAATTGGTCGTCTTCCATCAAGAGGATGTCCAAAATCATTAAATTGGTTTTGAATATGTCCTGGTTGGTTATTTTTAGCGGGTCGTAGATTCCGTTACGAAGTAGACTTACTTTCGGTGAATTTGCGCTTATAGGCACCCTCGCTGGTAGTATTATACTGTTTGTGAGGAATCGTTGTGTTAAAACCGTCAAATTAATACTGATAACATCTTAAACGTACCCAGCTTTAAGGACGTCTTGGATCTTCGGCGAAAACGGATCTCGATCTTTGAAAAATTCAGGTACCAACGTCCTCATGGTGTAGTACGTATCAAGCTTCTCCTTCGTCTTTTCCAAACTAAACTTGCATCCTCTGAGAAACGTTAGGAGCCATTGATCGTCTAGAATTTTACAAAGACGTTAACAGAAGTAATTATTTCATTGACATATGGTAAGTGATATCAAAATAATACTAACCGGTCCTTGCTTTGAGATATTTCTGTTGAGACAACCATTCTTTCAAATATTTTATGTCTCCCTCAATACGTTTAGGGTCTTCGTTAAGTTCAGCGGCCGCCTTGGCTTGCAATTCTTTAGTCAAAGGCCTTATCACCATGGCGACTGTTAATTGAATAGAATGATAATTCACTTTACAATAATTTAATGCTGTTTTTTATCAACGCCTAGATTAGATTAAAAGAGAGGCAAGTACTAGCAATACGATAAAGGTGAAGTGAGGTTTTTGTTGAGTGGAAAATAAAATTCGTAAATACAAGCGGAGATTGATTTATAAAATGTTTTCCCAAGCAATATAAACCTTTTAGTTTAACGCAGACAAAGGCGCATGTTTAATATTTCAGACATATTTGATTGTTGGAGATTTTATTGTTAGAAATGCAATTGAAAGAAACCAGATGCGAATATTTTTGAAAAATTTATTCCTTTAAAATTATCAAACATCAATCAACGTTTAATTTCCTAAAAGAACCTTCCATTCCAAATAAGTCAGTGGCAGTTTTTGGCCTTCCCGGTCTTTTAGATTCATCAGAAAAGCGCTTGGCATCACCTTTAAACCATGGTGCGTAATCTTCCACCTTTTTCTTCCAATAGTCTGAAAGCAGAGCCAAATTAGTTTCATTTTTGATCGTACATGATGCAAAAGTACCAATCAAATCTTGAATCGGTCCAGCGTCTCCACCATACTCGGTAGGAAGCAAAGCTTTTGGTATATGTTTGTACATTTCCTCTATTCTATTCGTGTTGTGAATATGCATCTAAAAGATATTCTAGCTATAATTAAGTAATTATATTTATGATGATTACTGTAACACCAGTCAAATTATGTTGGCGTGTTCTACTGATGATGATTATAAAAAGAAGTTTACGCGCAGGAATGTCCTAACATGGTTTCTGGAATAGCTACAAAATTTCGAAGTTTTTAAGAATGTTTAATTTGATACAAATGCTTAAGTACTACTATAATGCTGGTCAAGTTAAATCATTTATTATTGAAACTGTGTGTAGTAATGCGCATCTACTAGGTTCCCAGTTATTCTATTTTGTGTGAATTTTGGTAGAATGCGTTTCTTGAATAATAGTTCGTTAGGACTCAGAGAATACTTAAACTAATGAATTAAGATATAGGAAATCCAAAGAATTATACGCTGGTAAAAGAGCTGGTTAGGCCGCGAATTCTTCCGTCCTAATTAAATAGTTACTTTAAGTATTGCTCAGAAAAACTGCTATTTGAGATGTAAGGTGATATTATACATTTTACACTGTTAAATAATTATTTTATTTGATGACACATTTGACTATATAACCATTGTTTACGTTTCATACGTGATTATCCATGAATTATAAAAAAGGAAATTCAGCTTATAACTTAGGAAGCACATTGGAATACACACGCACACAAACTTTTCTAGCATTCATTGTTAGTGGAACATGCCTACACATTTTAGTTAATCTTATACAAAACAGCCTGTACACGTATTAACTATTTACCCTTTTCTGCATTTTCTCGTTCAAGAAAGGCTTTATCATGCTCATCATCGTGTCAAAAAAGGTCGGAATGTTAAAGAAGTGCATCTCTTTCGGTCGATTCGGAAGTGCGTTCTGCCAATAGGTCATCGATTTTTTGGCAATCGAAGGAGTCATGTGAGTCATATGGCTGAGCGTTATACCGGTCGTATCGTTAAATATTATAAGACCGCCTATGAGACATTGGTCATCTTCTCGCACCATTATGTCCGCCAACATCATGTTCACTTTGAATATTGTTTCCATTTTGACGGCATTTGGATCTGGTACAGTTCTTTGTATCAGAAGACGCGGACTGTCTGGCGTTGCGGATTTTATGCCAGGTAACGCTATGCTAAAAATATTGCTGCCATTGTAAAATCATGGGGACATATTCGATCAATATTGTCATTACCCTAATTTCAGAACTTCTTGCACGTCCTTATTGAATGGGTCGCGGTTACTGAAGAATTCTGGAAGCATTCCTCTGAGAGTGTAGAAGGCATCCAGTTTAATTTTCGTCTTTTCTAAACTGAACTTACATCCTCGCAAATAGGTTAGAATGAATTGATCGTCTGTAAATTAAAAGAAAATGTTATACCTAAATTCTCTAACTTTGAATAAGAGCTTTCATCGAAATGTAAGTTTTGACCTCTTTGGGGTGTCTTTAAACCTAATTTTAGAAGAGTTACTTTCAAGTTGAAATACATAAGCACTATAGTAGTTACTTCCATGACCGTCTGAAACGCTTTTGGTTTCCATAAGGAAACTTGTTTCGAATTTATTTTCAACAATTCTTATTACCTATATCCCTAGGCAAGTGTGGTTGCTTTTTTAACCATTCTTTCATATACTCTATATCCTCTCGCACCCTGTCCGGCTTTTCGTTCAGTTCAGCGATGGCCTTCGCCTGTAACTCCTTAGACAATGGTCTAATTGACATGATTAGCAAATTTCACGAAACACCTAGTCACGCACAAATTACTAACGAAAGCGAACACGTTTGGATCTTCTAACAGGGAGACGTGGACCATAGAATATCGATAAGCATTGGATTCTTATCGATGATAAGCGTAAAAATTGAGATAAAATTAGTAATCGGCTTTCTAATTGTGCAATATACCAATAACTTTTTTTTGAATTACAAATCAGTAACAAAAATTTCATGAGATTGGTAATAGTCAAAAATAGCTTGAGTGAAAATTTAACATGCAATAAAGTAAAAATTTTCATTATGCTGATTTACAATGCTATATTTGGTAAATATGTGTATCTATTTTATCTCAGTATTTCGGAAAAGAAACAACTGAAAACACTCTCTGGAACATTTTTATTGACATTAAGTATATTGGTATTAAAAGCAGAGATAAGTTACTTTGTTACAATTGCAGTACTTAATAAATTAATTTGCAATATTAATATCGATAATGGCAATGTCTAAGCTTTGTAAACATACTCTTATATTACATATAATCTATTTATCTTTCAACAACATCCATGTCCTTACTCCTGACAAATTTGTGAAGTAGTTACTTTAGATAATTCTTTTTTAAAATGTATTTATAAAATACTATTATTATTTTAAACATGTTAGGTTAAATAAAACACGTTTTTTTCATTAGAAGGGAAAACAAGTCATTATATCACTAATAGCATATATAAAGTAAATTTATATAGCTCATTCCAAAAAGAAAGAGACAAAATTCTGAACAGCCCAAATTACAACCTATAAATTTGTGGAATCAATTTTACGAGGTAAACTTGAATTTGAGGATCTGTCTGAAGTATCAAGTCTGTACCAAATAAAATTGTATATGAATTCTTCAGAAATAATTCTACAACTAGTGTTACGTTCTCCTGGTTTGAAGAACAGCGCCGCTGTAGCCTGCTCGTAAATTCCTGAATTGCTTGACCAACACTTACTTGTAGAGTATGTTCGCTTATTTACTAGATGAAAGGTTGTACAGTGAAACTCATTGCGCATGCGCAAAAAATATATTTAATGAAAATGAAATGTGTACACGGTTTCCACTTTTGCCTATGTACAGTTACGATGTACGTAAGATATATATATTTGCAATAATTGCAGTTACTCGAGCTCTCTTATACATGTAATGTACATTAGCATGTGTATATGTATGTTTCTTATATGCTTCCGCAGAAGCTTTGTTAGAGGCATGTACTAATGCCTCTATCTGTTTGCATGCACCACTACCTTTTTATAGGGGAGCCTACCCTATTTATTTCGTAAATTTATAAGCGTACCTCGGTGTTATGCTTATTTATATTACCGTTTCCGGGAGCCTAATATATTTTCCTTGTTTTAAATTTGCCTAAGGGACTTGGCCCTCTATCATTGGCATGTATTTGAACTTGAACCAAACACATTCGTTATTTTCACATTTATAGGGGAACCCACCCTATCTCTTAGAGCTTGAACGCCTGGTCGAGGGCGACAGTAGCGATAATAGCCGATCTCAAAACAAAAGTAATGTGACAGCTACCCAGGCGTTCTCGTTTGAAATAATACGCTATGTGCAATCTTTAGCTCTCTGCTACTGCGCCCCAAAGAAGGGAAAAAGCCAGTAACCAGCAAATGTGCGAAATGCGTACCGACAAGTAAAACGGGGCGATGAAGCCGACATTACATAAGAAAAATGATCCGTGAAAGTCGTCCGCTACGACGAACAACTAAATGAAAAATTTCTAAGTCCCGATACGACAAAGTACCGAACAAACGTACAAAAGACAACGAGCGTTGTGGCCGCAACGACCGTCAACAAGAAGCGGAGTGATCGTACTTGTAGAAGATGTCTATACATCCGCGCCGACAAACTTACCAGAATGATTCCCGCCAGAATCGTAACAGAAGACTAAATAAATAGATAGACGACAACGGACGCAGTAGCCTCAACGTACGATAATAGAAAGTCGAGGGTTTGTACTTAATAGAGAAATCTATACAAGCGATCCGACAACCTTACCAGAATGACTCCCGCCAGAAATAAATGTATAGACGACAACGTCCTCGACGATTCCCGCCAAAACTAGAAACTATTAGAAACTTCCAATAATCATCCGACGACGTTACTGCACACGTTACGACGAGATACGAAGCGTGACCGAGAGTGCACGATCGCTAATACCTCGACCGTCGCGCGGATTGTCCTATCTCATTGTCTCTGCCCTGTACATAAAAATATATTTTCGTTATAATACCACTATTATCAATATTCTAGAATACTATTTGTTCAATTAGATTTAGTTTTGAGCTATCTAACAATAGATGTCACCAGGGATATTAATGTCATTTTAGTTTTAACATTAAGTTTGGAATTAACAATTGAAAATAGATCTGAAAAATCGTTATCTGTCCTTCAGTTCCCGAGTTTTCTCCTGTATAATGAATTTATAGTACTTGACGTTTTGATTATCTTGTCGCGATATTCTTCATTTCAGAAGTGAATGATAAAAATAATCCTTAACGTTAAGTATTATAAAATTAGCACTCGGCTGAGGATCCGAGAACCAAAGCGCCGACAATTATAATGAGCCTGAAAACTATTTTATTGTTCGAATTTGTTAAAAAATTATTGAACACGGACCTAATTAATGTTTGACTACTCAAATAATACTTACAGCTGTTAAAAAACACTTCCGACTCCGGCCAGATAAAGCATGTTCTTTTAGCTCTAGATCAGTCTGTTCCAGACAAATAAACAAGACACAGACCTACGTTCTTTAATACACCACTTAGAACACGGAGCATGTTTGAACAAGTAGAGCATCACAAAAAAACAAGCTTAATACAATGCCTTAATTGTAAAACTTTTGTTTCATTTAACCGAGTTTGTAACTTTTGCCATTTTTAAGATTTGCCCGGCTATACATCTTCATCCTAAATATAGAATGTACTTACATTTTACGTACAAAAGTTGGGATTAACTCTTGTTCGAACTTTCAGTTTTGTCAGTAATCTACAAATGCTTTAGCAATGCAAAACTTGCATCTTGATCTTACAATAACGCCAAATATGCAATAAATATAATACTCCTTATCATACAGCTCGCAATACCAAAGCGTTCATACGAGAAATCATCACAAATTTTATACTCAAACATATGTAAATACAGTTATAAATTTCATATTCGTTTCTAAGTGTTTAATCTACGTTTTTTTTTCTTTCTATTTTACAAGATAATAAAAAAATTATAACAAATTTAATGTTTACTGTGTTATAGTTTTACTTATTATATAACTCACAAGCATAATATATTCAGATCATTACGCATTATTAGAGAAAGAAAGAGAGTCATTAATTTTACGTAAAAAGTAATTAGGAATTGGTTTACATTAATCCACATCTAATCTCCTAAAAGAACCTTCGATTCCAAAGATATCACTAGCAATCCTCGACTTTCCAATCCGTTTCGATTCGTTCGAAACATACTGGCCATCATTTCTGTACCAATCCGCGTAATTTTCCATCTTTATCTTCCAATAATCTAAAAATAATAGAACAGAATATCCTTGGTTTCAAAAATAACGTCGTAAGAAACAAACTTACCGATCAAATTTTGAATTGGACCGGCTTCTCCTCCATACTCCGTTGGTAAAATCGATTTGGGGATATACTTATACATATCTTCAATCCGACTAGTATTATGAGCGTAGATCTATAAAACTCAATTAATATCCATAGCTAGATCGCGTGAAAATCTTCAACTTACTCTTTGCTTGTATTTTTCATTCATGAAAGGTTTAATGATACCTAGCAATGTATCGAAGAAGGAAGGAATGTTAAAGAAATGCAACTCTTTAGCTCTATTGGGTTGACATTGTTGGAAATAGGTCATGGACTTCTTAATGGTGGAAGGATTAGCTTGGGCCATATGACCCATGGACATTCCAGTCATATCTAGGAATAGCACCAACCCGCAAATTATATAATCGTCGGCTTCATTGAGTAGTATGTCCATCACCATGAGATTCAACTTAAAGAATGTTTCTAATTTGGTTTTAGATGGATCAGCTTCACCTGGTCTTAATAACATTATTCTCGGTGATTCTCGATTGGCAATCTTCGTCAAGGGCAATATCACGCTAGATAGAAAAATTGAAATAAGACTCATAGGGCAGTGAAACACATGGGCTGAAAATCCCCGGGCCTAACCCATAGATGACGCTAGTTTCATTGCAGTCACCTTTCTCTCAGTTAGTACTAACCTTCAAAAGACAGCTGTTAAAATTTCATGATATTGTATTCATTATTTTGTGAGTTATTGTGCTAAGAGTCATGCTACTTTTGTTATTTTCAAAACAATGGATCAAAAACAATCTCGTGTTTTAATTTTACACTGCTTCTTGATGGGAAAAAATACCGTTCAAACGAAGCAATGGCTTGAAAAGTGTTATGGGGACTCCGCTCCATCAGAAGCAACAATAAAACGTTGGTTTGCTGACTTCAAACGTGGTAGTAGAGACACCGATGATGCAGAACGCAGTGGACGTCCAAATGAGGCGGTAACACCAGAAAACATCAGAAAAATCCACAAAATCGTTTTGAATGATCGAAAAGTGAAGTTGCGTGAGTTAGCTGACATCGTAAAGATATCAAAACAACGTATTGGCTTTATATTGCATGAGCATTTGACTATGAGAAAGCTCTGTTCAAAGTGGGTGCCGCGTTTGCTCACTGTTGACCAAAAACAAGAACGTGTTGATGATTCTGGGGAGTGTTTGGCCATGTTTAAACGTAACAAACTGGAATTTTTGCGTCGATATGTGACAATGGATGAAACATGGATCCATCACTTCACTCCGGAATCAAAACGATCGTCATCCGAGTGGACAGCAACTGGTGAACCTCGTCCAAAGCGCCCGAAAGCACAACAATCGGCTGGAAATGTTATGGCGTCGGTATTTTGGGATGTGCGTGGTGTAATATTCATCGACTATCTTGAGAAAGGAAATACCATCAACAGTGAATATTATATAGCGTTATTGGAGCGTTTAAAGGCCGAAATTGCAGAGAAGCGAAAAAAAAATTGTTTCATCATGACAACGCACCGTGTCACAAGTCAATCAAAACAATGGCAAAACTACATGAATTGAACTTCGAATTGCTCCCACATCCACCGTATTCGCCAGATTTGGCTCCCAGCGACTACTGGCTGTTCGCGGACCTCAAAAAAATGCTCGCCTGTAAGAAATTTCGCACGAATGAAGAGGTTATCGCTGAAACTGAGGTCTATTTTGAGGCAAAATATAAATCGTTCTACAAAAGTGGTATTGAAATGTTAGAGCGGCGCTGGAATAATTGCTTTGCTCTTGATGGAGATTACGTTGATGAATAAAGCTAATTTTGAACCAAAAAAACCGTGTTTTCTTTGTTAGGCCCCGGACTTTTCAGCCCATGTGTTATGCTTGGTATAAATACCCTATCTTCAGTAGGTATTGTATATCGTCATGGAAAGGATTCCTGTTTGAAAAGAATTCGGGCAACATCGGTTTCAAAGTGTATAAAGCATCCAGTTTCATTTTCGTTCTCTCCAGACTAAATTTACATCCTCTCAAGTAGGTTAGAATAAACTGATCATCTAAAATTAAGTTAACAAAAAGCAATACTCATCATAGTACCTTTAGATTGGAAGTTTATACCCATGCGGGGGTTCAAATGCGGTTGTTTTCTCAGCCATTCCTTTATGTGCTCTAAATCATCTTTTGTTCTACTAGGATTCTCGTTTAATTCTGCTATTGCCTTCGTTTGCAACTCTTTCGATAATGGTCTAATGGTGGACATGACTAGGAAGTAATGTACCACGAACGCGGGATTTAAAACAGCGATCAATATGAGCCGTTTTGATAAGGCTATTCAACGCTATTTGTGTTCAGATTACGTTATCTAATTATCATATATTATGCCAGCTTAATGAGTGCTATCTGATTTAGAAATAAGTTACTTTGTTAAAAACAGGACAGACAAGTATATTTTTTCTCTTTTTAGTTTCTAAATAAAATATATAAAAACGCGAGGTGTATCTTAATTACAATTGCATTAAAAACATCAATGAAAAAAATTCTTACAAGAAAATATATCGCAGTTATACAGCCTTGGCCAATTGCATTAGATACCCTTCACTTTTATAGATTGGGACCAAATAGGAAGAAATAAAATAAAACTACAAGAACAAAAATGCATATAACGATAATTTATTTACAAAATATTAGAATCCTTAATACCTAGTGCTTCCTCTGTGCAAATAATAGCAATGTTCTAACGTCATCGAACTAATTCCAAAAGATAAATAAATTCCATTGGTGTTACGATGATTATAACTACGTATTATATAACTAAGCATACAGGTGCCTCACCAAATTGTCTTATTAAAATTTTTTGAACATTGATTTTGAAACTTGCAGTATGCGGTCATGGTGAACTATAATCCAATGACGATTGCAAGGACTGTGTGGATGTACAATTCACAGGTATAGCAGTAAACTCCACTCACACAAATTAATTAATTATGCGGAACGCAGCGTTTCGAGAGCACGTGGGCTCCCATTGTCAACCGTATTACCGACTGAAAGTAAAAACTGTATCACACATGGAAATTATTTTCTACGCAGGCTCTAAAATTTCTAAAACATATGACTATTTACAATCTACTCGGTAGTCTAATGCCTTTTTCGGGAAAGGATGGACCGAAAGCGAACTGTATCTTTAACAGGACCTATGGTAATAAATCCATCAAACTCGAGTGTGCAATTGGGGGTGATTCTCTGTTCAATAAGTTTCCGTTCTTTTTCATACATATCGTTTCGTACGCGTCTAATTCTCTATACGAGTTCACGTTTTTAAGTAGTGTCAGATTTTTTAAATCAATCTTACGTCCGGATTTTACCATGTGCTCTGCTACGCTTGATAGATCTGGTTGTCGAAACGATAGCGTCTAATATGTTCTTTGAACCTCGTTTGGATACTCCTTTTTATTTGTCCAATATAAACTTTCTCACAATCATTGCATGCGATTTGGTATATTCCGCACCTTTTTATCATCTCCGGTTTATCTTTGGGATTCCCTAAGAAATTCTTTAAGTTGTTTTTTGACACAAAAGAGACGTTTATATTTAGTTGTCGGAAAATTTTACTTAACCCTTTTACTGTTGGGTGAAAAGAAAGAGTTATAAATTTCTTATTACCGGTGTTTGTTGATGTCAAGGTCGTGGAATTTCTGATGTGTTGTTTGTATTGGACCTTCCTTAAAATACGGTCGACATCCATAGAAGAGAAACCATTGTACCTCACTACATCTTTGATATACTTTAATTCTTTGTCGTACCTGCTCTTGTTTAGCGAAAATCTGACGAGTCTATTGACCAGAAAACTAATCGCGGATATTTTTGGGTTCGCTTTCGGTCCATCCTTTCCCGAAAAAGGCATTAGACCACCGAGTAGATTGTAAATAGTCATATGTTTTAGAAATTTTATAGCCTGCGTAGTAAATAATTTGCATGTGTGATACAGTTTTTACTTTCAGTCGGTAATACGGTTGACAATGAGAGCCCACGTGCTCTCGAAACGCTGCGTTCCGCATAATTAATAAATTTGTGTGAGTGGGGTTTACTGCTATACCTGTGAACTATAATCCATTTGAAAAAATAGTTTCCGCTTAACAATATTGCGGTGTACAAAGGTGTTGATATTAACTTTTAAGTGAGCAAAACTCGTTCTTCTCATACAAAACATTCAGCACATTAGTTTTTAACTTATCACCGTGGCTTACCATCACCACCGTCGAGTTTTAAATCGTGAATTATCGGTGGTTATGTACAGTATGGTCAAAATCGCCGATTTATAGATCAAATGTTACGAATTAACATTCAAAAAGTGGGTTGATTATCCTTGACAAATAACACTTGGTAAAGAAGGTTGTAATGTTATTGTAATAGATTCAAGTACACTAGGGTGACAGAATAAAATAAAATATTTTAAAATTTTTAAATTAGACTAATATTTTGTCGATCCACCTTTATTCTTTAGATAAAATGGCGTTGTCGAATATCCCTCTGTTAATATTTGGATATATTTTGCCGCATTTATATTTCCGTCGCAGATTACCAATTGCGATCTTCCACCATACTATATCGCGCCCCACACCATGATGTTCACACCGCCGTATTTCACCGTCTGATGCAAAAATTTGTCGTCCAGTTGCTGTGACGAACGTCTCCATATCCACGAACGACCACTACCACTGAATTAGCAGTATCTGCTTTCGTCTGAAAAAAATGACAAGACCGCCAAAACTCTTCGGGCTTCGTTCGCATTTCGATTGCCCAAGCCATTCGGCGCCGTTTTTGAAACTCCGTAAGGAGAGGTTTTTTCTTTGCCACCCTTTTATACATCCCCACACTGTAGACGTATCGCAGAACGGTGCGCTAACTTTTCTGTGAAGTTGCCGCAAGCTCAGCTGTACTTTTTCGCGGTTCTCTTAACACTTCGCGCACAAGCACCCTTTTACTTCTTTCAGAAGGTCCGGCACGACCTGGTCTCGGCTCCACTGTTGTTTTTTCCTTGCGTTTAGATTGAGTAATCACACGGTTAACTGTGGACAACGGAATATTTAAAAATTTGCTTACTTCACGTTGCGAAGCGCCGCGTTCACTCTGGCCAACGGTGCGACCCCGGGCGAAGTCGCTAATATCACTCGAAGCTTGAAAGCGAGGCATAGTTGTAACGATACTAAACTATGACGAATTGCTTCCGATACATCTACCCCTACCCTAATGACAAGAGAAAGTTCTTAATTCGTTCTTAGAATTTAGCTGTTTACGTATTTATACCGCTTTACCTGGTGTCTATTTTATTCTGTCACCCTAGTGTATTCGTTAATGATATTGCCCATATTCGATAATTTATTGTATAAAGTGGAATAGAAAATTATTTGGAAGTTAATTATGTATAGTCGTCAACTGCGCAAGAATACTAATCCAAATATTTATTAATATTAAACAGTAACTGTTAATTAGTTAATTCGAACCCCAACAACCTTGCAAAACGTCTTTCTATTAGTATTACAAACCCTTGTTCTACACAGTTTAATTCTCTTTGTTATGGACTTTCATTTATGTCGTCTTAATCAAATTTCGAGGTTACACATTTCTTCTTCATTGCGCATTTTTTAAAGCAACTATTAAATAAATTCTACATATTTCACCATTTCCTTTCCGGTGTTTTACTATATCCTAAAGCATTTAACTCATTAACTAGTTACACCCATACTTGCTTATATCAATTCTTTGCATTGAGTGTTATTTCCCAATCGATATTCCCCTTTTTTTTATACTCCATATAAATTAAAAAAGTATAGAGCCATAACGTTGTAAAGCAAAAAGTGTTATTTAACATCCATATTTTACAACAGATTTCTTTTTAATTTCCAGCTGAAATAGATTGCCGTTAAAAGATATTAATAAGTAACCATGATGTACACAGAAGAACTGAAAACTTCTGGGCAAAAACATAAAAATATGGAGGTATATATTTTAATTTAGGGGTGGCAATATCCTGCGATTTCAAATATATAATTTCTTTTACCATATCCGCTTAATAAAAAAATCAAATACCAGTTTCTGTTTTTATTTTGTTTTTATATTATTCAAATATTCATAACAATTGTTTCTTGAAGTATATTAGGCTATATTTAAAAGTTCCTTCAGTCATAAAATCATTCTTGTGTTACAAAAATGAATTATGCGATATTTTCGTTGGGAAGTGTAGATGTCGCATGATTTAATGAAGAGATTTCTAATAAACAATCTTAGCTTTCTAGATCTTATTACACTGCGTCATAGATGTCGCTTTATATCACTGATATGAATAAAATAAGGATTTTTCTTTTATATCAACTTACAACTAATTAAATTAATGCAAGTATTTACAAAGATCGTGTAATCTCCATTCAATTTTAAATATTTACAATGGGCCTTACTTCAACCATAACATCGGCAAATTCATCATATTTATACATATCTTTGATGGTCTTGAAGTTCAACAGGGAAAATAGGGGATGAAAATAAAAAGAAAATTTTATAAAAAAACAAAACGATTTATTCTCACGTATCTCAACATTCTAACCTAATAAGAAATGCCTAACTCTATGTTCTATGTACACAAAATTACACAAGGATTCACACCCAATATAACAAATATTGTTATACGTATGCCGTATTAACAAATTACTAAACGATCTATAGAAACAAAACGATATATGATTATGTTATCTGTAGTAAAAGTTCTGTACTTCCTGTAGCGTGTGTATCACATAAAAAAGTAGTAACGACGTAGAAAAATCAAATTATAGCACCAAGAATTCGTACTTTTAATACTGATAGCGACAAACAAGGTATCGAAAGATGAAGGCGCAACTTCGTCTATCACTATCAAAAATCTTCGAACTGCTTCAATTCGGAATCCTCCAGCGCCCTAGCTGTCCGGAAGTCGACTTCTGGATATTCGTCGAAGTTGCTCGTGTCGCCATCGTTAGCAACCTTTGGTACTATTGGCGGCTGTAAAAGAAGAAACATTTTAGGTAAAAGTTAAAAAGTATTTTAGAATAATTCATATGAATGGGATGATTTGAATAGAATTCGTGCAAAAATTAACATGCACTCCGCGAAATTTCTATCTGAGGAGGAAAAAGAGAGAAAATAAAATGTTACAAAGAGGTAGGGTTTTAAAAATAAGCCATAGCTAAGAAAGTAGGACGATGCCATCATCTGATCAACAATTTTATAAAGTTGGGCAATTCCTACAGCAAAAATCGCGTTAGCTAAAGGGACCTTTTTGTTGCAACCGTCAACTTTTCAGACGTCTACTGTTAATAGTTGTTGTTTAAGAGTGTGCTTTGTGTAGCAAGTCAGGCGGTTTCGCAAAAATGGATAAAATAGAATTTCGTGGAGTGATAAAACACTTCTGGGTGGCTCGGAAAACGGCTCGGAAATTGGAGATATTTTGCTAGAGGTTCATGGCGGATGTACTCCATCATTTTCGACCATCAGCTTCTGAGTGAGCGAGTTTAAACGAGGTCGCACAAGCACAAGTGACGAATCACGCAGTGGAGGCCCAAGAACCGCCACCAACGACGAAATGGTCGACAAGATACAGAATGTCGTGTTAGTCGATCGCTTTGATTGAAGCTGAAAGAGATACCAGAGACAACAGGCATCTCAGAAGAACGCGTTGGCCATATCTTACACGAAATTTTAGGTATGAAAAAGCTTTCAGCACAATGGGTACCGCGTTTGCTCGCACCGGAACAAAAACAAAATCAGTTGACCGTTTCGGAGGAGTGTCTTGTCAGGATCCAACGCAATCCAAAGGACTTCTTCGCGCGCTTCGTAACTGTGGATGAGACTTGGATCCACCACTATATAACGGAGAACAGTCGAAGCAGTGAACTTTTCCGGACGAATCCTCTCCGAAGAAAGCAAAGACCGTTCCATGGGCCGGAAAGGCCATGACGACCATATTTTGGAATTCCCAGATGTGATCCTCATCGATTATCTGCAGAAGGGAAGGACGATTACGGGACAATACTACGGCGATTTATTGACCCGATTCGATGCAGTATTGAAGGAGAAACGACCTTGTTTGGAGCGGAAAAAAGTGCTTTTCCACCACGACAATGCACCGGCTCATTCATCTCGCATCGTCGTGTCCAAATTGAATGAGTTGCGCTACGAATCAGTCTTTCATCCTCCGTATTCACTGGACCTAGCCTCGCGACCTTTAGAAATTCCGTTGTTTCGAGTTACCATTATTGTGAATATTCTCTGCATAAAATGTACTATCTTTTTTTTAATTTTATTTTCTCTTGCAGTTGCGTTTCTTTGTAGCGCAACAAACAAAATTTCGCCGAGTGTATGTGAACTTGGATAAAGTGAATTGTTGATGTTAGGTCTGATTATTTGGTTACACAAGAAAATTTTTAGTTATTATTGAATTGTTATTACCTTTAATTTCCTAAGAAGCACATCCTGCCAATCGACACCTTTAAACCACCTATGTCTCTTTAGATCCTCCGCTCCGCACTGCAACAAGACATACGATAATTCCTACGTCTCGATGAGAAAGATCAATAAACCCCTTACCTTCATATTTCCCAATCTTTTCGTCCTATCCTGCACCAACAACTTCTTAATGAGATCTTTCGCGATAGGATCCAGATGCTTTGCCCATTCGATCTTACCGCTAAGAATCTTCTCGTAAATTCCAAACGGATTATCATCGTAGAACGGCGGGTAACCGGCCAGCATCTCGTAAATTAGAATTCCTGCAGAGAGAAGCAAAGAAAATATATAAGACGCGTTATAAGGCGTTTATTCGATGGTAATTAATATGATTTACTTTCGCGGCTTTGACGTAACCTACGTCAATTGCGGAAAGAAAAAATAAACCAAAGACGAACGTCAGATTTTACTATAACTAAGCGGCTTTTTTCTCGATGTTAATGGAGAAAAACCAGAAGCCCGCATGTATCTCTAATTTCGATGTCAATAAATAAATTATTAAATGCGACCGGTCCGTGGGCTGGTATATTTAAAAACAAACCGTTTGCAAATCGTTGCGAGATGCAGTAAGCAAATGCTAGTGGAAAATAAATAATTTAGTTGCTCGCGCCCATCAAATTGTGAAAATAAATATTCGTACGTAATTAGTAATTCTCTCTGGTGAGTCACTAATTGGCAATAATTCAATCACGATGGAACAGAACCACCACTTAATACTTCTTTATTTGTTTACTCATTAGCCAGCATTTACAGGAGTGTTCGACCAAGATTACCAATGTGCTTTTGACCGGAATAATACGTATCGTATTGCCTCCACAAATTAATTAATCCAGGGGTGCTCCAAGTTGTCGCCGTGAGGCACACCTGCGAATGCGAGCAGATGAATGAACATTTCGAAACAGTTTCGAAGCTAATGGAACCATACTTTGTACAATTTTCTACAAAGATATACGAGGGTTGCTATTTGTGTATTTGGAATAATAAATAACAATATTTGTAATCGAAAATAGTTTTATTGTTTTTCAAAATATCGTCAGCGATGATCGATACCCTTTGTATACGTGTATTTTCATAGTACTTTTTCCATTCCGATTGAAGTATCTTCAAAACATGCGTTTTCAACTCATCAACCGCTTCTTCTGGCATCCAAAATCGTCGACCACGTTGTTTATTCTTCACGGTCGAAAATAAAAGGAAATCATTGGGTGCCAAGTCAGGACTATATGGCGGATGAGACTTTTGACCGGTTAAATATTGAATTATTTGGGTCAATGTGTGAGAAGTTGAAAGTCAAACAAATGGTTGTATACTATTCAGAATTGACCGTTCTGCGATTCTCTGGTGGCACTGTAGCCATATCCTCGTTTATCCCAAATATACAGGCTTCGAGGTGCTTCTAGCGCGAACAACTTTTATTAGGTTTGCCTCATCTTGGAAGACGCATACAATCGATTGCTGTTTACTTTCGGGCTCATATGCATAGATCCAAGATTCTTTACCTATATATATAAATGTTATACACGGCTTTTGACGCACCATAATGGTATTTTTTGAGCATTTATTTGCACCAATCGACAAGAGGCCTTTTTTGAGCGATTATCAAATTATGCGGAATTTGTTAAAATCTTGTGCATGCTTGTCATGCTAATACCCAGGGATGCCTCAATCTCACGGTACATCACGTGACGATCTTTCTTTATCACTTCGCGCACAGCATCGATGTTTTCTGGCACAACAATATATTTTGGACGACCTTCTTTAAACTCGTCCCTGAGTGAATAACGGCCACGGTGCTTCATCGCTAAAAGCTGAAATAAATTGATCGATGCACTGTTAGCATAATCCACGTCGAGAGTCCAAAGTGTTCGATTAGATTTAAGTCTGAAGTGCGAGTTGGCCATTCTAAGATTCAAATATCGACTTCATCTGGGTAATTCAACGCAAATCTTGTATCATCTTACATGAAAATGAAGGTACCCATTGTAAAATGGCCTTCAACAATGTTTGCTAGATAGAATTCCGCATTCACGGACCACGGATGAATAGGGACTAATTCTGTGGATGGATTAAGACAACTCTCTTGCCAGAACATTTTTGATCCATCATCAAACGGTTGCTTTGGACGGATCCTGCAACGATAAAATCTTGATCCGAATCCCCGTTGTATTCTATGACGACCATCTGAAGATTTTAGGTTCGGTCTAGCTTCATCTATGAGCAAAACTCTTTTCCAACCATTGCGGATCTTTATGGAAACAGAATCTCTGTGACTTGGGATTCATTTAGTTTTCTCGGTTAAACCAGATATTTTGATAATTTCAAGTTGATTAGTTAGCTTTTTTACTTACGCATTTTCTCCTTCTAAACACCTATTGTCGAAGAAAATGGTCATGAATTCGACTGGTGACTTTTTTCCTGGCCTGGACATGCCTTCTGTACTGTGATCCGCCTTTCCTAAACCTTCTAACCACTCGACTAACTGTCGAATCATTAACATCTAACAAACTTCCCCCGCAATGCATACTTCTTCTCCCTTCTACCAAACCTAAAGCTCTTGCACATAAATCATTGCTTACATGAAACACTCGATTCTTTTCTTAAATTAACGCCCAGTTTTTCAGTGTTAGTTTAAACTCAAATCTAGGTTAAAGTATCGATTTCCGAGGGAGTTTGCGCCTTATCTCTTTCGGTTCCGATTCTAGAGGGCGCCAAAGTAGAAAACCAGATGTAATACGACCTTTTTAAAAGGCGATTGTACAGGTACCGGAAGAGATTCGTCCTTCGCCCTTCGACAGCTCCTCCCTAGCCCCTTATACTAAAGGAGAGTGCCGTGGAAGAGGCCTTGTAGAGCCCTAAACGATTTTCTAGGGTGTCTGGGTCGGAGCCTGGATGTTTTGCTCATAGAACGCAATTTTTGGGAAAAGGAAGAAACGTTAGCCCGAATCTGATAATTTTATCGTATTCTCCGTGGTCATCTACATATATAATGAAAGTTTGAGCGAAATCGGAGTGATCGAGATTTTTTTCAAAATCGCAAGGGGAAAATTGTCGATTTTTGAGGATTTGCTCAAATTTTGGTTATATATGTAATTGACCACGCTGAATACGATAAAATTGTCGAATTTGGGCTAAAGTTTCTTCTTTGGTCAAAACATTTCGTTCTACAAGCGAAAAATGGCGCTCCCCTCTAATATAAGAACCTAGGAAGATGTCGCTAAGCAACGCAAATAACATCCGCTTAACAAAACATTCTGACTCTGTATACAGTGAAGTAATGTAAAATTTTACGATGTACACTTCGTCTACTTTAGTTTTTTACCGACGTCATTGTTTTGTCGTATAACTTAAGACAATTTATTAATTTGCAAAATCTTGCTTCCTTTGTCAGGAACAATTCTAGAGTAAGATCGTCAAATGAATAGAATGTCTTAACTTATACGTCAAAACAATGACGTAGGTAAAAACACAAAATAGACGAAGTGTATATGTCACACGACGCCTAGCAACACCATTGTTGCCAATTCCGGATGCATAAGTAGCAACCTGCGTAGAACATTGTGGAACATTCCAGAAAAGCATGAAACTTTCGTTAGATTTATAGAACTTTCTAACAGACTTATATAACATACTATCGAACATTGTCGAAGTTTCACGAAAGGCGGCTAATATAAATATGGCACCGGCGAATCAGTTTATTGGTCAAGTGATCCGGATTTACTACAAAAATTAGTAGAAGAAAGTATCTCAGGACGTTTAGGCAAGTAGAGAAATTAAAATATGTTCGTCTTTGTTGGTGTTAATCACTTTTGTGGGCAACTATAGATCAACAATTATTCAAAATCCCTAAAAACAATAGTCTTGACGCGGTTTTTTTATTTCGCCCATGAAAAAGATATATCTACGACGCAATAAAAGAGAAAAACATATTTTCTCAGAACAAACTTTACGAGTTTCACATAAACGATGGCGCAAAACAAGTGAAGCGTAAATTTTATATTCGATACAAATGACACCAACGCGGAAAATATTTCGAAAGGTCGCGGTAAACTCGTAAATCGCGAATCTTTCAAAAGATCGCGGACGACCGGACAATTTTATAGCAGTATTTTTCTCGATGATCTAACTCACCTAACGCCCACCAGTCGACGGCCTTATTGTGTCCTTTACTTTGTATGATTTCAGGTGCTAGGTACTCCGGCGTTCCGCATAACGTCCACGTCCTATCCGTCAGCTTCTTGGCGAAACCGAAATCGGTGATTTTCAGATGGCCCTCCCTATCTAGTAATAAGTTTTCTGGTTTCAGGTCTCTGTAGACGATATTCTTCTGGTGCAGGTAATCTATGGCAGTGATGATCTCGCAGGCGTAGAAATTCGCCGTTTGCGTGCTAAACCTGCCGGAATTTCTCAGGTAGGAAAAGAGTTCACCGCCGCAGATGTACTCGAAGAGCATGTAGATGCTTGTATCGTCTCTATGGCACCATAATCTGAAAAAGGAAGAAAAACAATTTTCAAAGATATGTAATAAAACTTACGAGGGAAGTTCATTAAATATATCACAAACTGCTGTGGGAAAGCTGAATTTCAGCATTTTTACCAATGTGCTGTTTCCGTATCTGTCACTAGGTGTCAGTACAATCCAGTTTTATAATACTCAAGTGACAGTTGTTGTTACTATACGCAGGCAGTGGTGAAATTCCGGCCGAGCTCGAAGAATATGCTGCAGAAAAGCATCGTGCTGTTGTGCGTTTTTTTCTGGGCAATACGACTTCCTGAAAAGCGTTTGTCGCATAAGGCCGTGTATAACTTGGTCGAGAAATTCTCTCAAGGGCAAGCATTGAGGCATTAATAAAGTGATGGAATAAGTGTATTAATGTAGATGAAGACTTTGTTGAAAAAAGAAACTTGTTTTTGGCTAACTACGAGGGGAGGTCCAGAAGTTCGTGGAATGAAAGGGTTTTAAATCAAATAAAACAATAAATCTACTTTTCCTTTTCAATATAATTACCCTTAAGCACAATACATTTATTAGATCTATGAATTAATTTTTCTAAACCATCATAAAAATATATGTTTTATCTTTCGCCTCAAAATGGGCCAACATTGCCTCTTTCACCTCATTGTCGTCGGAAAACTTTCTTCCACGTAAGTCTTTTTTTAAATTGGGGAACAAATAAAAATCACTAGATGCCAGGTCTGGACTGTAGGGTGGATGGACTATTGATTGAAAGCCATGCTTGTGCAGAGCAGCCATTGCAACTTTGCTCTTGTGAACCAGCGCATTGTCTTGCAAGAGCAACACACCCTTAGTTAATTTTCCTCGACGTTTTTCCTTGATGGCCTCCTCTAATTTTTTTAATATCGCTGCGTAATATTCTCCGGTTATGCTCCTACCTTTTTCTTTGTAATCAATCAATAATATCCCCTCACAATCCCAAAAAACAGTAGCCATCAACTTTCCAGCCGATTCTGACACTTTAAATTTCTTTGGCGGTGGTGTCCCCTTTTTATGCCATTGCATGGACCCTGTTTGGGCTCAGGCTCAAAGTGATGAACCCATCTTTCATCTCCGGTAACAGTCCGCTCCAAAATCTGTTCCAAAAATTGTTTGGACGCGCAGATGCGCTGCTGTGTCTGCAGCGGTATGAGCATTCTTGGTACCCATCTTGCACTGACTTTTTTCATATCCAGGTGGTCATGCAGGATACGCAAAATGGTGGTATCTGATACTCCAACTAATGCAGATAATTGTTTTTTCTTCAAACGGGCATCTTGCAGTAGAAATTTTTGCACTTTTTCTCGACGATGTCTGATGTGGTGGCCTCAACTGGCCGTCCTGAGCGGGGGCCGTCTTCAATCGACTCCCGACCATGTTTAAAAAGACCATGCCACTTACAAATCATTGATTTACTAGGGCACTGTTTCCCATAAACGGTTTCCATTTCATTCAATATGGTTTCAGCGTTCTTTCCTTGCTTTGCAAGGAACTTTATCACAGCACGATGTTCAATTTCCTCCATAGTTTCAGTTTTCTTCCGGATTGACTTGTTTAGCAGGCAACTATTCGCAACTTAACTTATATACTAATGATGAGTCGCCAATCAGAATGATACCTAGCAAGCCCCTAACCCCACTCCATCCCCTCCATTCCACGAACTTCTGAACCTCCCCTCGTATTTCTCTAATTATTTTTATAATAGCTTTTTGTGACCTACTTATTGGACTTTTCCTCGTAGCAGTACAGTAATATATTACACATGTATGTTCATGGAAATTTAGATTCCCAGATTATTTTCAAAAAGAAAGTCAAGAAATATATAAAAATGAATAAATAAAATATTTTTATTTGGCACCTGTTTCGGCGCGTAAAAACTTTTGAGTATTGTTCGACCGTTTTTACGTATAACCCCAACGGATTTTTGCGTCAATATATTACCGTTGACGACAGATGGATACACCAATAAGAAATAATCATTGTGTTGTTTCTTTAGTCAATAAAAAATAACCATCATTCGGGAGGCTTTGATTATGACCAACACTATACTTTTTTCAAACTTTCTAGTTGCTTGAAGCCAATTACATTTGAGAAATAACCGTCAATTTAAATAATTTGAATATGACTAAATAATATGTGCTAGTTGAATAGGCAATTTTCCTACTTGATTTCCAAATATAAAAAAAATTACATAATATAATAACTACCTACAGCATTTATTCCATAATTATTTACAGGTTAGGAAAACGTAAAACTACTCAAAAAAGTGTATAAAAAGCAAAACATGAGGATGATTCATGCACGACGTACCATTAAAACAATTTATTCGAAATAAATTAGAAAAATGAACGTTAACAGGTTTCCCAATTAAGCTAAAATGATGCGTAGGCATCATTATGTAATTATTTTGTTTTCTGCCATCATTAATAGTTCCAAAATTTGCTATTTTATAGGAGTTTAAGTATAGGAGATCCGATTGAAACCCACACCGCATTGTATAAGATCTTTTATTTCTTCCATGCAACAGTAAACATGTGAAGTTCACATATGTAAATACAGTCCCTGTCCATTTTATTAGGGCCGCCTTGTAAATTTAAACTTCTGTGTGTTTCCAACGCGATAATTTACAAATACAAGTATAAAATTCATGAATAGGGTTTACAATATCTATGTAAATACGTTGCCTAAATATCTTTCTAAGAAATTGAGAAAATGCCACTAATGACATCTTGCCTATTATTATCCCCCGCATGAATCATTTGTACTGTATAGAAGATAGGTTGAAATAAGATTAAAAGACACGATAATTCGTAGAATATTATTTGGATCGATTACTATTGTGGAAAGAATATTTATCTGTTTATGTAACAACGCTTTTTCCATGTTTACATGTTACTGTTGCACTTTAAATTATTGCTTATATGCGCTTTATATTTTTCGTGAGAAAAAATTGCGTACTGAGGCATTGGTAGGTGCAGGAGTGTATTCTCAACGCACAATTACATATTCCATACATGATAAGGCACCATACCACATGGCCAAATCCGGGAAATTCTCCTGACCTTAATGCAATTGAGAATGCGTGGAGTATTCTAAAATCACGCGTGTATTCGACAAGAAATACTATAAAAGAGCAATTAGTAATAAATATTGAGGATGTATGGTAAAATGACGCTCCTTCCGCACATTCCATTAACGCTTGCATAGAAGAATAAGAGCAGTTATGGAGGCCAAGGGAGGCATTACAAACTAAAAGTTATATAGTTTGTTGATGATGTCTATAAACAGTTCTAAATAAACTAATGCTTGTACAATACGTTTTTCATTGTATATTTTAACAAAATCGCTATTTTAGCAAGTGACCCTAATAAATTGGGCAGGGACTGTACTTACACGGTATACAACTTTGGCCCGCTACTCAACTGTTTATAGAATGTTAAGGTCAATGCTATTTGAGTATCTAATAATCTAGAGTAGGCCAAACGGTCTCACTTTCACCGAATTCTACATCGACGCGGGTTCGCTTTTTATCTCCTTCCTGCATTCCTAATACAAGACGCTAATACGGGCGCTAATGGAGAAAGTTATATATCAACAACGAGAGGCAGCCGAGGTCTTGGTAAATTTTAAAATTCAAACAAACTAAATGAGATAGAATGTATCACATGCAAGACCATAAATTCTTCTCTATAAATAATGTGAAAATGGCTATTTTTAATCCGGCGATAGATTAGAAAACAAACTTGTTTTTGAAACGTGTTATCTTTCGTGATCCAAAACGCTCACCGTTGGTCTGCCAAGCGATCGCCGCTACCTTAGCTAATAGATAGCACCGCCACCTGTCGCGTATCCGTAATATAAATCGCGTTACGATGGCGGTTTTGACGTTTTGACGCGATGTTTTTAAGGAGTCCGTTAGCGAGATTAATCGCGACGGTAGACAGTTATCCGGGGGGGCGAATTAATTTTTGTCTCTACGGTTGTGTATTTCTAATCGGCGAATTTAAAATCGGACAAGGTCTACGTCAAGAACGTCTGGATGAAAATAATAAACGAACTAAAAGAGCCTCTCATGCAAAAAAAAACGTTGCGTTAATTGAACTGATGTTGGAGAATCGTAACGAAAATAAGTCGCTGAAATACTCAAGGACACGATTTCAATTTTCAAAGTCAGACCGTTTAAAATAAACTTTATCTTACGAACTTCTCGTTAGTCATTTTCTTTTAACAAAGGATTCAGTATAGAATAGGGTTGGCAGAAAGTTTGGAAACGACGTTAATAGCGTCCATGCGATTCAACTCATTTTATTTTTATTTTATTCTATTACTTAAGACTCAAATAGACGAACCCAGTATCTATCATTAAAATATGTATAATAAACTTGTAATATGTACAGTGGTCTTACTTAATGCCTCTCTCTATTTCGGAGAGAATATAAAAACTACTTTCCCTGTGATGCCGTAGACAATTCGGCTTCTATCGGCTATTGCAAGTATAAACCTTATTTATCTTTCGAAAGTAATGTATTGATTCAACATTAAAGATTTTATGGGCGATTTCATGTTTACAAATATAACTCCCGAAACATTTGTAAATGTAATCATTGGCCTCGGTAAACAGGGGCAAGTTTCAGCGCCGTGCGAAGAACAGCGTGGAGGGATGAAGCACGCGACACAAAGAATCGAGTACCCGTATCAAAGTACACTTGTTCAATATCATTCGATTGGTCGTTGTGAATGCTTGTCAGTACACACATACCCGCAAAAACACCGGCAAAAACATTTTGTGGGGAATGTGATGGTACGTATAATGGAAGAGTTTGAACCGTCATCCCCTATTTTACTTGCTTAACAAAAGAGTTGTATAATGTACTAGTGATGAAATTTTAAAAGGTGTGTTGAGGGCATTGAACAAATTTCAAGTTTCAAAGACCCAACTCTTAATGTTTACGAGTGACGGTGCCGCGAACATGCTTTCCTTAGGCCGATCTCTTGAAGAAGAAAGTGGAAATCTGTTACTGTAACTTGCCCCACTTTGCCAAGACTGCTGAGTACTTCACGTTTTCTTTTCGGTTTAGAGGCCATTTTAAAATATTTTTCAATTTACTTGCTGGTATTTAACCGAATTTATTAAATATAACAAACAATATCTTCTCTGGTAACTCTAATAGAACTAAACAAAATTAACAAAGGCATTTGTTCAACAGCATAGGGCGTATCGCAGTACAAGCACCTTCTATGTTTAATTGTCATATGCCCATTCGCCCACAAGAATGGGCGTGTGACAGTTTTACACGCTATCGAGGCACTAATAAACCGCACAGGGCTCACAGGATTCTACCAAAGAAGGAAGCTGTGGATACGTAAAATCCTGGATACGGATCAGCGGATACGGGAATACTATTCTAGTTTAATCACATTAATACCAGAGCACTGTACACAAAAAAGACACATATAATAAGGTTAAGAAACCTTACCGGCACATATCTCACAGCAAGTGAATAAGTAATCTACCTGACGTAGGCAGTAGTTCAACAGTTTTTTTGCCAAACTAACTTTCTTTCTTTTGATATCTCAAACTAAATATTAATATTTTTCCAGGCAAATTTGCCAGTTTCCCATCAAATCCTTAAATTCTCTCTAGACAAACCAAGTTTTAATAAAGAAACATATTTATTACAAAACCAAGAAGGATATATTACATGAATCAACATCTAACTCCTCTAATATAGCTTGCAAATGTGTTGATGTCTGTGCTTTATAAAAATAACTTTGCGATATCTTATATTTGGTATAAATGTTGCTATATTTGACCGGCTCTACGCTGTAAAAAATAATACCGATATTTATGTCGAAGATGCGCATATCACTATCAAGAGAACTGATGCCCTTTACAAACTTTTTTAATAAAATTTATCTAACGTGGCTTTTTATAACAGAAGATAAATATGGAAGAGCTTGAAAGTTGATCTATGGAACGTAAATGTCACAACTAACAAGCTTACACAGGCTACGTATCTTTTTTATGTGCGAAAAAGGTTTTATCCAAGTTCGTTCGTTTATAAATTTTACTTTCCAGACAAAAAACTCATAGCGAAACACCAAAATATTACTGAATTGAGGCAAATATCGCAGAGAAAAGGATGTCGCGTAACAACATTAACGTTTCGAAAGAATATAATTATATTTTAAGTGTGTACTTGCTGTCACAACTGAAATATAATAAACAGACGTTCAAACGATTCTACCTATTCAAAATCCACTTAGCATTATTTTGACGGTGATGTAAAAGAAACCATATGAATGTTATTTGGCAAATAAATCCAAGCAATTTCAATACTTTTCGTAAATATTTTGGCCGCAGCGGATATTTCTCGAATCTAGTTTAGGTGGTACCCGTATTTCTTAACTGTTGTATTTGCAAAAATTAACATTTCTAACCTTCTTTTCAGTTGACAATTCGTCCTTAATTAGACTCTACTTTTTCCCAGATTAGGAAGGATTGATCTGAAAGTTCAAAGTATTATGGCGTACCCTTCGTTGTCTCATTTGCGGGAATGTCGTTGTTAGTCGAAATTTTTTAAACCTCACCGAATTCGTCGCTGATATTCAATGCTTTATTTTGTTTTACTTTGTACATGAGGTGATGGGGTTGATGGTTTAGTGATTTGCGTGATTGGTTATGAGTTTAGAGGTCGCGGGTTCGAACCCCGGAGCTCGAACGAATATCTTAAGACACGCCACAGGTGCGGGCACAATAATAATAACTCATGGCCGGCCGAGGCCCCTTCTAATTGGCAGATACCAGGGGATCGGTTAAAATACTGTAACTAAATTTTTACAGGCTTTGAGATTAAACCAATTAATGATTTTGAAGGTACGTGTTCGGATAATATACGAATTAGAATATTTTCTTAGTATTAGCATGAATATGGAGCTGATAGTTATTGATACAAATAATTTAATACCAGTCAACTACTTTGGCTTTGGAGTAGAACTAAGGGCAATGCTGTTTGACCTAAAAAGGCGATAATGTACGTAGACACTGCAAAAATGTAAGGTATTCTAAGTAATTTGGAATTAAAACAATAAATAAAATAAAAAAGAGTATTTTTAACCAACGTCATGCATAAGGTATTTAATTCAAAATAGCAAAGCAATTAACTTTCACTAGGCGGTATATCCACTTTTCTATTTTTAAAGCCTCTATTTGTATAATCGAATTACAACAAAGAAGACTAAATATACCTAAATAGATTTATAGAACATTTAATCGAAACAGTTAAGCAATTGATTTATGGTAAATAATTATTTAACTATTCCTATAAACAAAGTATAACATATTCACAGAAACAAGAAATTGTAAATTTAATTGATTAAGTAATTTTCGACTGAACATAGTAGATCTATCTAAAATATAGTTAACTTCTCTGAATTATTTTTGCTTACTGAAATTGCTTGGACTTCTTGCAGATTTAAAATTACGATATAAGGTTTAATAACGTGTTAAAATGTCTCTTAATATGAAACAGTTTTAAGCCACGTTCCTCATCTCGTCGAAACACACGAATGCGCTTCGGAGATTTAATAAAAACTTTTTTGGTAGAAACTAAAAATTTATTTACTTTTGGACAATTGTTTCTAATAAATCCAGATATAAGATGACATGCATGGAGCTAACAGGTTACATAAAGCAATTGAAGAGAAGATTATTTTAGTGACTTTCCAGCTTTCACCTTATTCGAAGACCCCCATCTTTAACCAACATTTACAAGTCGGGTTGCCGATATATTGAATTCCCCAAAGGTATTTTCTATAGTTTCTACTTTCCTTAGCTCGTTTGTCTTATGTAATATTCTACTACGTAAAAGAAGAGACAAGGATGCCTCATCGCTTTTTAAAGTGCACATTAACACATAAAAATACAATTCCTCTTTGCATCCGTTGTTTCATTTACCGTCATCCATATTTTTTGATGTTTTAACTCTGTCTTTATTTGACCAGTAATTTCGAAAACTTTCGAAATTTTTCATTGTCTACAATATTTTGTGGAATGTTACACACACTTGAGATGTAAAGTCATATAGAAATTTATAATATAATACATCACGTTGCACATTTAACCGGTGTTGTTTGTTATTAGTATGTCTTTCACACACAAAAATACTGCATGGTAAAATGTTGATCTTGCAAACAATACATTTAATAATAGTGCCAGTGTATTCTAATGTCCGAAATCGATCAAGAAATCTATTAGCACTCATCGGACATAATAAAGAATGCTGTCGATTCGCCATCATCAATCTAATCCGTGATTCGTACACATAGTAACCATATGTATATAAATCTCGACTTCGGGTGTGTCGGACCGCTTTCGAAATATATCATCGTACTTGTTTCTGCAAGCTTGTTACTAACGCTGTTCCCAACAGAAATAATAAATGGTTCTAACACATGGGCTGTAAAGTCCCGGGCCTAACAAAGAAAACACGGTTTTTTGGTTCAAAATTAGCTTTATTCATCAGCGTAATCTCCATCAAGAGCAACGCAATCATTCCAGCGCCGCTCTAACATTTCAATACCACTTTTGTAGAACGATTAATCTTTTGCCTCTAAATAGGCCTCAGTTTCAGCCTCTTCATTCGTGCGAAATTTCTTACCGGCGAGCATTTTTTTGAGGTCTGCGAACAGCCATTAGTCGCTGGGAACCAAATCTGGCGAATACGGTGGATGTGGGAGCAATTCGAAGTTCAATTCATGTAGTTTTGCCATTGTTTTGATTGACTTGTGACACGGTGCGTTGTCTTGATGAAACAACATTTTTTTCTTTGCCATATGCGGTCGTTTCTTTACAATTTCGGCCTTCAAACGCTCCAATAACGCTATATAATATTCACTGTTGATGGTATTTCTTTTCTCAAGGTAGCCGATGAATATTACACCACGCACATCCCAAAATACCGAGGCCATAACCTTTCCAGTCGATTGGTGTGCTTTCGGGCGCTTTGGATGAAGTTCACCAGTTACTGTCCACTCAGATGACGATAGTTTTGATTCCGGAGTGAAGTGATGGATCCATGTTTCATCCATTGTCACATACGGACGCAAAAATTCCTGGTTTGTTACGTTTAAACTTGACCAAACACTGCTCAGAATCATCAACACGTTCTTGTTTTTGGTCAACAGTGAGCAAACGCGGCACCCACTCTCAACAGAGCTTTCTCATAGTCAAATGCTCATGCAATATAAAGCCAATACGTTGTTTTGATATCTTTACGATGTCAGCTAACTCACGCAACTTCACTTTTCGGTCATTCAAAACGATTTTGTGGATTTTTTTTATGTTTTCTGGTGTTACCGCCTCATTTGGACGTCCACTGCGTTCTGCGTCATCGGTGTATCTACGACCACGTTTGAAGTCAGCAAACCAACGTTTTATTGTTGTTTGTGATGGAGCGGAGTCCCCATAACACTTTTCAAGCCATTGCTTCGCTTGAACGGTATTTTTTCCGATCAAGAAGCAGTGTAAAATTAAAACACGAAATTGTTTTTGATCCATTGTTTTGAAAATAACAAAAGTAGCGTCACTCTTAGCACAATAACTCACAAACTAATGAATAGAATACCATGAAATTTTAACTGTCTTTTGAAGGTTAGTACTAACTGAGAGAAAGGTGACTGCAATAAAACTAGCGTCATCTATGTGTTAGGCCCGGGATTTTTCAGCCCATGTGTTATATCATTCAGTAATGCATCGAAATTTTACGATTCTAAATGTTTTATTTTTGAAGCAACTTTACCTTGTGTCTACACCATTTCAATTTTATTCAGGTTAGAGTGGTAAGATGATAATTTCAAACCTATTTAATTGTCATTTGATCGAAAACATGCACATGAAATTGCTTCGCATCAAGATGAATTAAATACTTACAATCTTACATCATTAAATTCCTTTCATTAAACATCAACCCAATATTTTTCCATGGCATGCCTTTCATTTAACCATGTTCCGTTCAACTTTAAGTGTAAAATAATCAGTAATATATAAAAATTTGGATTGTAAAAAAATATTACGCTCAAAAATTTTATAGACACGAATATTTGAAATAGAAACTACATTATCTGTAGATAATCGTTTTATATAAACAGCTGCCGATACTTAAGCAGTCTTTCAGTGTAGATAAATCTCAAAATATCCAGTAACTAAAGGGCCTTTTCTTGTAATCCCAAAAGAGACTGGTGTTCTTTTAAACAAAAAAATGAAAGGATATCATGTCATAATCTTAAGTTTATCAAATGAGAATTCTCTTCCCGAAGATGCAACGATACATGAATTTTCTATATTTATTCGTGTAAAAATCGAAACCGCCGCTTCTTAAAAATGATAAACAATTATCCTGCCTACGGGCATTCATATATCCGGTAACTGCGCTTATAACAATTAGATTAATTTCGCCACTTCAGGATGTTCGCTTGCGTAACTCGGTATTTAGAAAAAAAAAGGAAAACGTTTACGTTGGGGCCCATTGGCGTTTCCCCATTCAAAATAGATCGGCTTTGACGTACTTTTTTGTCAGCGACAAGATGAATGTAAGAGCGTACTCTTAAACAATTTGTCATTCCTAACGGCAAATTGCGTTTGGATATAAAAATAAACGAGCTAGAGACGCGCGTCGATGTGTGTATTTAAAAACTGAAAGTGTTTTCGTTTGTTTATGTCTAAACTAAAAAGATCTAACTGTTGCTAACCATATGGAGCAAGATTTTAAATTGGCAACGGTAATAGACTGGTAATGTCGAAAAATTCGGGCTGGTATTCGTAGCGGCTACCTTAATTTTTAGCGATGCAGATATCACTTACATTTTTATTTGAACTTAATATATTAGTGTCCTTCATTTTTAGACGGAAATGGTAATTGTAATACTACAACCCTTTCAAAGTCTCCGTGCGTTTTTTAAATACCTTTTTGCCAAAGTATTCAAATGAAGTTCTAATGAGAGAAAAGCTCTTAATCTACGGAAACTAAATGGGTCAGAAACTTCTTCCTGTAACATAACTACAGTGACAAAAAGAACTATAAACGTACATACAACAGTAGATTCTGAATGAATTTCGTAAATCGAAACTTACTATTTTCTGCTGTTTATGACTTCTTGAGAAATGGAACATACCAATAGAACTATTCTACATAAGTATTACGATAAGTTATTCGCAAAGTTATTTGAATCAGGCTGTATCTGATTTATCAGAACGTAAGGCATAGCCTGTACAGATCATTTTGAAAATGATTGGAATTGTTTAAAACCTGAGAAATCAGTACTTATTGTTTCAATTGTTTTAGATATTTAGCAAATACAATTTGGTTCTCAAGAAGATAAGCAACGTACAAGAGTTGCCCCTTAGAGTATATTATATCACACATTAAATCACTGTGAGGAATGTCTAGTTGTTTTAAGGTATGTTTTACTAACAATTTCCATTCTTTAAAAGATTAATAAAGTAAACAATGTTTTCGTGTTAGCCACGCTTGAATACTCGCATTTCTTGTCAATTTACCAAATTATTACGCCTGTCTAATATTTAATTCCTACAGGAAAAAGTCTACTTTTTTGTTCATTTTTTTTTTTCTAAAATTTAAATTTCTTTTCGGACAATGTCTTTCTTATGAAAAAGATTGGATAGAGAAAATATCTTGTTTCAATTACGCCAACACCAACTCCTGTCGAGAGTAGACGGCATGATTGCTAGAGAGAAAAACGGGTTAACGTAATTTCCAGATTGAAGGATATCGCACCCAATATAAAAGTATCTCGACCGGTTTACTGACACTTCTTTCCGAAATATTTACAGAAAATAATTCACAGCAAGCCACAAGAAATGGAAAATAAATAGAAGCATGCACTCTGCTCGGACGAAATCAAGATAATTTTTTTAGGATCTAATGGCAGACAATATGTTCGTCAGCCGCCAGACAAAGAATTTGAAACCAGATTTGCAGAAATTACATTGAAACATGGAGGTGGCAACCTTATGCAGAGGAGAGCTTACTGATCGTTTGGAAATTTTCGTATGATAACCACCCAAAACACGCTGCTCGGACAGTAACACATAGGCTGAAAAATCCCGGGCCTAACACATAGATGACGTTAGTTTTATTGCAGTCACCTTTCTCTCAGTTAGTACTAACCTTCAAAAGACAGCTGTTATAATTTCATGGTATTCTATTCATTAGTTTGTGAGTTATTGTGCTAAGAGTTACGCTACCTTTGATATTTTTAAAACAATGGATTAAAAACAATTTCGTGTTTTAATTCTACACTGCTTCTTGATGGGAAAAAAATACTGTTCAAGCGAAGCAATGGCTTGAAAAGTGTTATGGGGACTCCGCTCCATCAGAAACAACAATAAAACGTTGGTTTGCTGACTTCAAACGTGGTCGTAGAGACACCTATGATGCAGAAAGCAGTGGACGTGCAAATGAGGCGGTAACGCCAGAAAACATCAAAAAAATCCACAAAATCGTTTTGAATGATCGAAAAGTGAAGTTGTGTGAGTTAGCTGTAATCGTAAAGATATCAAAAGAACGTATTGGCTTTATATTGCGTGAGCATTTGACTATGAGAAAGCTCTGTTCAAAGTAGGTACCGCGTGTGCTCACTGTTGAACAAAAACAAAAACGTGTTGATGATTCTGAGCAGTGTTTGGCCATGTTTAAACGTAACAAACGGGAATTTTTGCGTCGATATGTAACAATGGATGAAACATGGATCCACCACTTCACTCCGGAATCAAAACGATCGTCATCTGAGTGGACAGCAACTGGTGAACCTCGTCCAAAGCGCCCGAAAGCACAACAATCGGCTGGAAAGGTTATGGTCTCGGTATTTTGGGATGTGCGTGGTGTAATATTCATCGACTATCTTGAGAAAGGAAATACTATCAACAGTGAAGTAGGAAGAAGTTAAGAAGGAATTATAAACTTTTTATATATTTATTTTATTTATTAATCTAGTGTTAATGGACCTATAGAAATTTCGCTGAATGTAGCTTAAATATTTTTTAATTATTGTGTCCAGGCTAAAATCATATTAGTTTTCTTTTAACACTACAAAATAAAATGTATAGTTTTTGCCTTATAAAACAGAAATTAAAAAAAAACATCTAACATATAGAAGAACTTCTAGAATATAATTAATATTATTACTTAATTCTTTCATCCTTTAAAAAAAGGTTTCAAAGAAATATACTTCATTTAAATACAATTACGTTATCAATTTAATTTTACTCCAAAAAACCTAACTCAATCCACCATTAATAAACTAGTTTGAATCTGTTTTCCTTTCCCAGTGCTTATTTCCATTACGTACATTGTAAGCGAAAATTTTCGGATAAAACCTAACATTTGTTTACTATGAGTAACTCGGATCTACGTCTAATATGCAATACATCAAACTTGCAGGAACCCGGCCGTCTATTTCAAGAAGAATCGCGTACCGTAAACTTTCAAATCTATCCGTCGTTCTTGTTTAACTCCTTACAACTGTTTTGATAAAGTCATGTAGCGTGCCATAATGTTTATGTTAAGTACTATCGGCAAGGTTTGTATGTTTGTTTTCGTTTCCAATATTAATATCGAGTTCGACCGGCGAAATTTTCCTCGGAAAATATTGCACAAAGCTCCCCTTCAATGCCGACAATCAATTAGCAACCGGGCTATTGAGATTTGAGATATCGAATTCGCGCGCTAAAAATACGTTATTAGGTCGTCGGTTTCGCGTCGAAATTAACGCGATTGCGTCAAAGAAGTATGTAACGAGCTGTTAAACATTGCATGAAGAGAGAGAGGGAGAGAGAAAAGGAGACTTACAGATTCACAATGAATGGATGCCGTATTTCCAGCAATATGTTCTTCTCGTTTTTCACGTGTTCCACCTGTTTCAGTCTTATGACGTCTGACAAATTTAATATCTTCATTGCGAAATACTCATCTGTCGATTTATTGCGGCACAGAAGGACCCTGCCAAACGTTCCAGTGCCTGAAAAAAGAGAAGAGAGATCGTTGTTAATTGCAACGGTAAGAAAATGAATGTCTTACACTTAGTGTTAAATACGTCATTTTAATTTTACATTTGACTAAATGCTCGCTATTCTTTTATTTATGGATTTAAATATAAAAGGTTTTGGTTACTTATATGCAATTCTCTATGTATCATTTTAACCTTATGCTCTTCTACATTACAATCTTCAACAATTGATGATCCTGTGTATAAAAAAACATTTTGAATAACAGACACAATTATAGATATCTAGAACATCCTAAACATTTTTTCGATAATACCATATTAATGTTTAATAGGCTCGAAACTGGTCAAGCTCTTATCTAAAAATAACAGATGAATTGTTAAGAATGTTTAATCCCTACATGAGGGGTAGTGTACAAAGAGTGCGCTATTATTCTGTAGGCATTGATATCAGCGTTTCCCGAGGTTCTGGTCTAGGATCACCTTGGTTTTTTATAGCAGTTTGTTAACAGCTAATTTTACCATCTACCGCATCCAAGAGGTTCCATTCTTCAAACCATCTTCTCCCAATCCTCTTTTCTGCATGGCTTCTACAATTCTTTTTTCCCAACTCCATCTTGGTCTTCCTTTTTTCTTCTATTAGAGAACTTCAATTTCCAAACCTTTTGTGGTAGTCTGACCTGGTCCATTTTCCTCATGTTTCCATACCACACAAGTTGTTTCCGCTCTATTTCATGTATTTTATTCTTATTTCTTTCTCTTATTCTTTCACTTCTTTCATTTCTTTCATGGTTTAATAATGTCTTCCTACAGTAGCGTCTCCAGTACAACATCTTTGTCGATATTATTTTCTTTTCCGACTTTTCAGCGTCCACACATGACTTCCATACGTAACACAAATACTGTCGAAATACTGTCATTACATACCACAGACGTCTAGTTGTCTAATTATATTTCATTCTGAATATCTATTTCATCTCTACCATCGGAAGTTAACGTAACTGCTAGATATTTATACGCACTTGTCGTTTTTATCACATCATTTTCCACTATTAACTGTTTTCCTTGTGAACCGATTACCATATAGTCGTAACGGTTGTCGCGCTCCGCCGTGTCACTAGCTTTTTTGTCCTTGACGTTTCGCGAACAACTATGGTTCGCATTTTCAAACTTTGCGATTA
Source organism: Trypoxylus dichotomus (assembly GCA_023509865.1). NCBI lineage: Eukaryota > Metazoa > Arthropoda > Insecta > Coleoptera > Scarabaeidae > Trypoxylus > Trypoxylus dichotomus. The sequence continues at coordinate 8,046,752 of CM042076.1, read as the reverse complement.
TAACAAACGACCATGAAAGTCTGAGATACGATTACCATATACCCTGTCCTATCCGTATTGATCTTCAAACCCCATCTCGCGTATTCTTGCCTCAGTTTCTTGAACATGTAAGTGATGTCATCTCCGTCTTCGGCTATATAACCTGATCGTCAGCAAACTCCAAACTATACTTCTTTTAAACAATTGCTGATAATCTTAACGTTTTGAATGTTTCTTAACACATCACACTACCTTAAGACAGTGCGCAAGAGTATCAAGTATATTCTTGTCGTGTTTCTTTGCTATGTTCTTCCAATTCTTATATGGGTCCACGATTAGTGACAATCTTATTGCAATGGTTGGCTGAATCTTAAAGCAAGCGTAGTTACAACAACGCTTTAAAATCTATTTTTACCGCTTTCAACTCAACCCTTTTGCGCATTAGATTGTTTCATGCCGACATGCGAAAGAAAGAAATCATAGTATGCTTTACAAGAATGTTGCAAACCCTTCTATAGAATTAAATTAATATTAATTTGACATGTAGTTATTAAAAGCGATTTGAACTCACATTCAGTATCGTGCTAATAGTGGCATAATCCGCCGGTATCGCCGAGGTCGTGGGTTCAAATCCTACCGTGACTGATATTTTTTCAGGAATTTAAAAACGTTGGTTAATTGCAAGAATATCGTAATTTTGTTTTCTATAGAAGCTGAGATCGCCATTGATCTTTTAGTCATATACGACAATCACTAGACTTACGATCAAGAGACTATACAACTGTAGCCGTAATAAATCCAGCGGTTTGTAAGTTTGAATATCAAAGGTGCGTACTCGACTTACAACCTCTATAAGTCCTTCTGGGACTAACAACACTTCATATCTACATATACATAGAAGGAGGCTATAATGAATGCCCTTATACTTAACAGTTTAAACCGAAGTTGGAAGATCCTAGAGGACACCTGAAGACCCTCAGAGAATCTAATATAAACAGCCTATTATATTAAGGACGTAATCTAATAATTTATGCTTAAAAATGCCTATGCCAGGAGTATATAGAAGTGACAGAACACAAATTATCTACACGTGTTATCGCGTACGACACAATTTTTTCAAAAGAGAACAACTTCTTAACTAAAGGAAAAGGATCATAGACCAGTATTAAAAGTCCTGAACGAAACATTAAATGCAATAGATCTTTTAGGTGATTACAGGCACCAGGTTCGTTCCGAAAATGACGATAATAGTAATAACTATATGCAGTGTAGATTAAAGTAGTGCTATGGGTCTTATAACAGAGCAAAGAAGTTTAATTTATAACCGTTACGTCAAAATAATAGCATCAACTGATATTCTCGTTACGTTATTTTTCCATAGAGGTAACGATAGGTTCTTTCTCTAGTCAGTCAAGTAAAAAGTGATTTTGAATCCAGTTCGTTAATGTAATGTTTCATGGAATGTTGATCGATTTGAGCTAGTGATTTTGACCACTTGCTTGGCCAAAGTTGGAGACCTTTATCCGCATCAATTGCACTTGGATTGTGTCGGGCTATACTGAGTCCTTGTGACAAATATTTACACATTATAGTAGTCAATATAATAGTGTCGTTGTTAGTACTTCTATTTGAGATAGGTAACTAAATCATACAGAATATCCTCCATAAATTTTTAATGAATTTCGTTGTTATTACCAACGTTAAATTTAATCAAATTAGTTTTTCCAGAAATTTTTTAATTAATTAAAAATTTCTCGACTCCGGTAGGATTTGAACCTACAGCTACTGTTTCGCTAGACCAGTGTGTTAGAGTAGATAATTGTTGGTTGTAACTCCAAAATGGAAAATCAAGGGAAAATAAGGATTTTCGAATTTTTGAACAACCTCTGGTCAAACCTTACACAAAAAATATCTCAAGAATAAAGAATGACTAAGAAAATGATTCTTTCATAGTTTGCGTAATTTTTTTAGGAATTCATAAAAACGCGAAATCATCTTCAAACAGGAAATTACTGACTCGGTAACTAACATAAAATTTATGAAGTATTGTCGATGACATTTCTTACAGATTTTGCTACGTAATCAACCTATATTTGTGTAAAAGTAAATAAAATTGCACGTTACGTTGTAATATAAGGTTCTCGCATTCAAATCCATACCTAACATAGCTAAGTACCACCAATTACGGACGTGAAATTACAGGAAGTGGCAAAAAGAATCCAACCGCAACTATAATTAGCCTATGCTACTCTTGTTTAATAACCAAACGTTTCAAACATATGTTTTCAAATGTCATCGGCATGCGCTTATTTTAAAACAATCAACATTGGTATACCATTTGCTTCTTTCTTCGCTTAATAAGTGGATTGTATAACGTTCTTATTTATAGCTTACTTTACGACAATGGGTCGGTCCCGCAATGTCTTTGTATGTGTTCCATACTTTAATCTGATTCCGGTTCAACGTTCCGAAACGGAAATTCTAATACCGTCACAATACATAAAATAGAAATAGTTGTTATTGTGTTTATTTATGTGTTACAAATCTTACATTAGAATCAAGGGACAGATACTCATCGTACATGAAGTGTTGTTTCGTTAAATGTTTTGATACTGCATTCTTGGTAATTGAAGAGGCCAACGATAAACAAATCGTTTTTATTTGAATCCGTATAAATTTCATCTCGTTTACTTTACGGGCCTTGATAAGTTGTTGCTTAAAGGAATATACTCAATGTATGTTCAGGACCATCAAAACTTGACTGTTAAACGGTGAATTAATGCACCTTTCTCTGGCGAATCAAAATTTAACGTATACGGGCCAGATGGTATTCAGCCGTAAACTGTGAAATTATTGATAACCAATAGTACTTTTGGGGGTGCTTCTCGAGCATAGGTCACTATGGAAAACTCTAACTAAATAAGTATTGAATTCCGACGATAGAAAATATATAGGTAAAAGATTCGCCTTCTTATTCTTTCATTTTTGGTCGTAAACTGTTTTTCTTCGCACATTATTCATGGTCTCTCGGGCGAGGTGGAAATATAACTTCCCTTCGATCTCTTCTATGGTCTTTCGAGGTCTTTTCTTCCCATTGCTCTTTGGACTTTTGCCATCCTGATTAATTTGGATTCCTTTGCCCTTTGTGCATGATCAAAGCCTGCCGCGTTAAATTCGATCACCTTTTCAACTATCCGACGTAACACAAATATATGCGTTGTCGAAATCCCTGTTGCTCTTTGTTATTGGTTAGTAGTGGTTTGCTTTTCTCCAACATTAATTTGGCTAAGAGTTTCTGTGTCGTGCGCTATTCCTCTATAGCTTCCGGGATTGTCTTTGCTTCCTCTTTTGAATGTTGGAATGGTGATGCTAGTTTTTCATTCCATAGGCACTTTTGCTCTTTTAAGTATTATGTTAAAACATTTTGTTATCTCTTCTATTAGATATCTCCCTCTATACTTCAGAAATTCATTTATTGTGTTCTCGTTCCCAGGGGCTTTTCTGTTTTTCAATGTTTGCGTGCCCTCTCCATAATGCCCCTCCCACTAATTATGGGATTTAGTGAAATACATTGTCCTTCTTTGTACAGGCTCTCAAAATATTCTTCCCATTTTTTTCTCGATTGGGTCTAGCTTTACCATTTCGTTCACTTCTGCTCTTCTATTTCTTGACATGCGTAATATTTTCCGTTCCTCTCCTACATGTACCGTTCTGTATCTTTCATATACTTCTTCCAATACATTTGCTTTAACTTTCGTAGTTTCTGGGTAGCCATGTTCAGTTTTTCCATATATCGGCTTCTATTTTCTTTTTTTCTCGCTACCTTGTATTTTTATTATTTCGTCTTCTAATAGTTCTATATTAATTTTTTTAACACGATCAAAGTTACTTTTGAGGTAAAAGATTACTTAGAATAAAGAGACATTACACGTTGTTGTGGCCTTGAAAGAGACATGATTTAAACTCCATCAAGAACTCCTAGTACATTGTGTAGGAATAAACCCAAAAGCAAAGGAGCAACTTATAGAATCACTCCAAAAGCATGGGGTGAAGGGATTTCAGTAGAATATTTACAAAATGTGGTAAATTCCATGCAGAATGGAATTGGTGCAATTATCAAACAAATTTTTTCGGAAACTCGTCAAAATAGCCTCCACATTTGTCCCAAATCTCTTTGCACACCGCTCATTGAACGTCTAGTCCTTATCAGCAAAAGAATCTGAACCACATATAATTTCGCAGCGTTATCATCATTGAAGATTTTGCCATTCAAGGAATTTTGTGTTTTTTAACGTTGTCCTGGTGAAATACAACACCTTTACGATTCTCCAACTCCGACAGTTTTTTTTAAATTGCGGAGTTTGATTTATCCAATTGGTGACAATAGACATCTGAATTAATCGTTTGGTGCCTAGAAAGCAGTTCAAATTCGCAACATCTTCGCAATTCCACCAAACTGATAGCATAATCTTCTTTCGATGCATTTCAGCTTTCGATGTTGTTTGCGCTGGTTTATTTTCTTTAGACCATGACCATCTTCAATTATGGCTTTGATTTGATCATCGTCAACTTTGTTTGGCCTACCAGATCGTGATTAGTCTTTCAGTGAAAAGTCACCAGAACTAAATTTATCAAACCAATTCAGGCACTGTCTTTCTTTTAGAGCTTCATCATTATACACATCGCCTAACTTTTTAGCAGCTTGTGTTGTGTTTGCTTTTCGGAAATAATAGAACAAAATAGCACGAAAGCGAATGCTTTTGTTCTTCATATCAAAAATTGAAGCCACACAAACAAATCTAACAAGAAGTACTTTATTTGATTTTTTTTATAATTGTAATATTGACAGAAGTCATTCGGAAGAATCACCAACCCAATAGATGTTTGAATTTGACAGCTTTATTGGAACCGGCAGTACATTAGTTTCTATAATCTCATCTGTTTAGTCATTTGTAAAAATCTATAAATCTACAGTGCGTAATAAAATGTATGTAACGTTCCCATTAACGATTAATTTTCCATTACCGACAATTTGTTTTTTTTAAATACCATAAATTCATAATGATAAAGCGTCGAGAAGTTATAAGAAATCATATTAAATGGTCGTAATTTTCATAAACGTCATTTCGAATATCCCATTCACACATTAAATGACTGACTTTTCTTCTGTAATAAAGTTTATGAGTTGCACGTATCATATACGATGTCGGCTATTACAAAAATTATTATCCGATATATTTTTATTGTTTAAGACCTCAATATGGCACCATACGAACCGTTCGGAAGGCAAAAAATATCAAACAAAGCATAAAATATGAATATTCAATCTGTTTCGGCGCTATTTTACTACGGTCCCGTCGAAGAAATTAAAACAGAATATGCTATACGGCAGATCCGTTCAATATTCGACATTCAATCAAGTTTTATTCGCGAATTTCTGGAGCAGAGTCAGCGTTGAGAAGTTATTTACGTGGCTGTTTTGATTCGAGAGGTTAACGCGTTATTGTTCGAAGATGTTTTATTAGCTCGGTAGTCAGGTCGAACAAATAAAGTACGCCGTAAAGATGCCAATTTTATCTCCTTTGTTTAAAAAAAAAATGGGAAGGGAGGGTCTGGCTGGTTGGCGGGATTTTATAAATTCGTCGTTTTTATACATTTTTATGCCTGTGAAAGTTTTATGAAGCGATCGATAAATGCCTAGTGTTTTCTTATAAATAGAAATTTTATTTCCAACGATATGGTTATTGAGCGTATTTTATTTTTGTTAAAAAAGGCGTCAATAAATCTGAACACATTTCAAACACACTGGTGCCCACGGAAGTTTCAAATGAAGTTGAAGACAAAGAATACAAAGGACTATACTGGTTTGAATTATTTTCTAAAAGAAATCTAAGATTAGCTGTCAAAAATGCACAAAATATTAAAAAGAGTTGTGAGGTGAAAAAAAAGCGATATATTATTTTCTTCACTAGTGTAAGACAACTGGCTGCTCAAGTTATTGCTAACTATTAATTTCTTTTCCAAATAAAAAAGGGCAAGAGAAAATGTCCGGTCTTCAAAAATATCCATTTGAAACCATACTGATATTAATAAATAACATTAGGATTTCACGGTCGACCTCTGAGTTTGTACTGGCAGTTCGTATTTCCGGGTTTGTAGGCCGTGGTCTTTAGTAGGTATATGTCAACGTTTCGCCCAACACTGCGGATAGCATCTTTAGGGTGATGTTGACGGTTCGCTGATCATCTAACTAATGGTGACCATTAGTTACGAAGGAAAATATTATAGCAAGATTTCAACCAACTGGAATAGCTTCCTACAGTTCCTGAATAAAATAGATAAGGTGAGGATGGTCTCAATAATAATGTGATGATGAATTCATTCACTCAAATAATATTTATAATAATTTCCAAACCGGAACAGCAAAGTCTCACGAACTAGAACGACAAAAATAAAAGTGCCTGCATACAAGTCTTTATCCATTGTAAATATGAAGACCCGTTGTTGTTCATCGAATAGCATATTGAAGAACACTAGTTCGATAAGAGAAACCAGCACCCAAAGGTTAAGTCAACTTGAAAAGAAGTTTTCAATTATAATATATATTAGCTTACAATGAAAATGCAAATAAAAGAATACGCCAAGAATATTTCACCTAAGTTTTGTATTAAGGCAAAGGGTAGGTTCAAACTTGCCGCCACTAATACTGCAACGGCCATTTATATTAGATTAGATTAATTAAGGGTGATATTGCACTGCCTTGTATGCGCTGTAAGCTGCTAGGGTTTGCCCGCACCCCATGCAGTCTAAGAGCTTTAATATACTGCAATAGCTATGATGGCTTTAGAGTAGGTATTTCGTCCTCATCTATGACGTCTTTGTCGAGAAAAGAAAACCTGTGAAGACGCGTCGTCTGTTTCTACTTAGTCCTAGTCTTTGCTCTTTGCTTATGCAACTCTGTTTTCCCTGTCCTAGGTCACTTAATTTTTCTAAGCATAAAGGCCACTTAATAAATTAGCGAAAAGGATAGGGAGGATGTGGTGGGCAGAATTGTATAGTATGTGGTGCAAAGTGCTCTAGAGTACCCATGACATAATCAAATACACAGTATGTAAAATTATTTTAACGTCAAGATTTTGAACGAAATTGTAAAATAACAAGCAACGTGTGGTTTAACGCAGAGAAAAGAGACTTTATAAACATTCCAAAACTTAAGAAAAGAACAATTTTAAATCAGTTGCCTTAACCAACAAAAGAGCAAGGAAACTGCCTTTATTTTTCCTACTATCGAGGAAATTCGTTTGATAATATTTTTCTAAATAAAATACAAATTAGAAAATCATTAAATTGCCAGAGGAATATATTTTGTAATAAAAGGTATGATTAAAATCCGTTTATGTTTTGATATTTTGAACTTTGCTGCGTTATCTCCAAATGAAGACCCATAGTGACTTAACGAGTCTCTTTGTATCAGCAACATGGTGCCTCACTTCTTTATGCTCAACTCGTCAAACAATATCTGAATGAAATATTTCCTAATCGCTGAACATCGGCAGACATGGCATAGTGGAGGTGATCGTCTTATTTAACTCTATTGTATTGTTTTCTTTTGGCGTATATAAAGCCACGAGAGTACATACAGTGATCTAGGATGCTCGAAAAATTACAAGGAAGTATAACTTTGGAGTATTGACGCACCTGGAGGCAATATACTGTAAGAATTTCATAACTGTTCCTATCGTTTCCAAAATGTCAACGTATAGCAATTTGAACACCTACTGTTAAGGACTTGGAAGTTTCTAATAGTTTCTAGTTTTGGCGGGAATCGTCGAGGACGTTGTCGTCTATACATATTTATTTAGTCTTCTGTTACGATTCAGGCGGAAATCATTCTTTAATAAGTACAAATTCTCGATTTTCTATCATCGCTCGTCTAGGCTACTATGTCCGTTGTCGTCTATACATATTTCTAGTCTTCTGCTAAGTTTGTGTCGGGATTCATTTTGATAAAGTCGTCGGCGCGCATGTATAGACATATATAGCGGAGTGATCATACTTGTAGAAGAAGTATGATCACTCCGCTTCTTGTTGACGGTCGTTGCGGCCGCAGGGCCCGTTGTCTTTTGTACGTTTGTTCGGTCCTTTGTCGTATCGGGACTTAGAAATTTTTCATTTAGTTGTTCGTCGTAGCGGACGAGTTTCACGGACCATTTTTCTATATGTAATGTCGGCTTCATCGCTCCGTTTCACTTGTCGGTGCGCATTTCGCACATTTGCTGGCTACTGGCTTTTTCCCTTCTTTGGGGCGCATTAGCAGAGAGCTAAAAACTGCACATAACGTACTATTTCAAACGAGAACGCCTGGGTAGCTGTCACGTTACTTTTGTTTTGAGATCGGTTATTATCGCTACTGTCGCCCTCGACCAGGCGTTCAAGCTCTAAGAGATAGGGTGGGTTCCCCTATAAATGTGTAAATAACGAACGTATACGAAATACAAGCCAATGATACAGGGCCAAGTTCCTTAGACAAATTTAAAACAAGGAAAATATATTAGGCTCCCGGAAAGGGACATATAAATAAGCATAGCACCGAGGTGCGCTTATAAATTTAAGAAATAAATAGGGTTGGCTCCCCTATAAAAAGGTAGTGGTGCATGCAAACAGATAGAGGCATTGGTACATGCCTCTAACAAAGCTTCTGCGGAAGCATATAAGAATTTAACATTTTAAACACAATTAAAACATAGCTTTGCAACGTACATGCTGAGGCAGTACTTTATATTGCTACAAAGAAAAACATACATATACAAATGCTAATGTACATTACATGTATAAGACAGCTCAAGTAACTCCAATTATTGCAAATATATATATCTTACGTACATCGTACCTGTACATAGGCAAGAGTGGAAACCGTGTACACATTTTATTTTTTAAATATTTTTTTTGCGTATGCGCATTGAGTTTCACTATACAACCTTTCATCTAGTAAATAAGCGAACATACTCTACAAGTAAGTATTGGTCAAGTAATTCAGGAATTTACGAGCAGGCTACAGCGGCGCTGTTCTTCAAACCAGGAGAACGTAACACCTACTTTCATGATTAGTTGGCAAGTTTGTGAATCCACTTCTTTCTTCCACATTAATTATCATTTTCAAACTTTACAAACAGCATGCCATAAGTGCCGATTATCGGATATAGCTCATGTGGATATGCAGAAGTCAATGGACCCTTTACCCTCAATATGAGGGTATTATTTAAAAAAAATTTTTGATGATGTCATTACTTAGACAACGATGAAGGGAAGAACTTACTTTTATGTGAAAAAGAAACCAAACCGTATACAAAAATTGATCTGTTCAAAAATATAAATTGTTAAGACGCTGAAATTAGTTTCTTATTACGTATGAATATGTGTTTCGTATAATCAACAACCAGCTTTTAAAAGCGAAATTTATGGGATTGCAACAAACTTTTATAGTCTTCAAAACAATTAACGTAATATATTTCATTCCCTTGTTATAAACCTTTGAAATGTAGAAATGAGTGATGCTTTGAGAACTAGAAACCATTAAGTGATTTCTCTAAACAAACCGAAGTCTTCATCTCGCATTGAAGAAAACTGTATGACAAATCGCGAGTTTTATTTTAACCGTAGACCTAAAAATAGAGGTCAAATAAACATTTAACTGATTTAAGAATTCTAACGTTTCCTCCGATATTGTTCAATATCAATCAACAGCTATTTGAGAACGTTATATCCACATTCAACACTTTCCTAACAATTTAATCCGTTCGTTCCAGCCTTTTGGACACCTGACTCTAACATCGTCGACGACCTTTTAGGTTGCTTGTAACCTAGTTTTCGAAAAGTGTATCGTAAACAAAATTAAACACACATGATCTCTTTTATATAAGCAAACAATAGGACATCGAAATTCGGCTTAGCTTCCAATTATATACTTCAATCGAAAGGAAAATCTTATAATCGACACGAATAAATTACGCTTTTGTGAAGTTTATCGTATGCAGAGGGTATTACTATATCGCAAAATTAAGAAATTTACACCTGGATTATAAAAAATTGCCTTTACTTGGCGCTCTACAATAGTGCAACAGATAGAGCTATGGTGTGAAAATGGAATAGGAAAACATACTTGTTTCGTAAACCACTGGGTGTACAAAGTTTTTGTAAATGTAATCTTAAACAGACTGCACTATTTTCGTATATACAAAATTTCATTTATTATTACACTAACATAGAAGTAGCTACTACCACAATACTTGGATAATCTTTAAGATCTTCTATAGGAGTATGTTCATTCATTGTAGGGTTTACAAATGTTACATATGGGAACAGTGCCCTAGTAAATCAATGATTTATAAGTGGCATGGTCTTTTTAAACATGGTCGGGAGTCGATTGAAGACGACCCCCGCTCAGGACAGCCAGTTGAGGACACCACATCAGACATCGTCGAAAAAGTGCAAAAATTTCTACTGCAAGATGCCCGTTTGAAGAAAAAAACCATTATCTGCATTAGTTGGAGTACCAGATACCACCATTTTGCGTATCCTACATGACCAGCTGGGTATGACAAAAGTCAGTGCAAGATGGGTACCGAGAATGCTCACGCCGCTGCAGAAACAGCAGGGCGTCTGTGCGTCCAAACAATTTTTGGAGCTGTATGGAAACAAACCAGCACAGATTTTGGAGAGGATTGTTACCGGAGATGAAACATGGGTTCATCACTTTGAGCCTGAGTCCAAACAGGCGTCCACGCAATGGCATAAAAAGGGGACACCACCGCCACAGAAATTCAAAGTGTCAGAATCGGCTGGAAAGTTAATGGCTACTGTTTTTTGGGATTGTGGGGGGATATTATTTATTGATTACAAAGAAAAAGGTAGGAGCATAACCGGAGAATATTACGCAGCGATATTAGAATAATTAAAGAAAGCCATCAAGGAAAAACGTCGAGGAAAATTGACCAAGAGTGTGTTGCTCTTGCAAGACAATGCGCCGGTTCACAAGAGCAAAGTTGCAATGACTGCTCTGCACAAGCATGGCTTTCAATCAATAGTCCACCCACCCTACAGTCCAGACCTGGCACCTAGTGATTTTTATTTGTTCCCCAATTTAAAAAAAGACTTACGTGGAAGAACGGTTTCCGACGACAATGAGGTAAAGGAGGCAACTTTGGCCCATTTTGAGGCGAAAGATAAAAAATACTTTTATGATGGTTTAGAAAAATTAATTCATAGATCTAATAAATATATTGTGCTGAAGGGTGGATTATATTGAAAAGGAAAAATAGATTTATTGTTTTATTTTATTTAAAACCCTTTCATTCCATGAACTTCTGGACCTCCCCTCGTAGATATATAGAGAAGATAACGGATACACATAAACAAATACAGCTGGTATAATAAATAAATACGTAATTACCTACGTCTTACGCTGAAAATTTGGTAACAAGCATGGAAAAACTGGACTTAATTGTGAAGAGGTTCATTTTAAAAATATAAATACATTTCCCTTTCATTCAAATTTGTTTCAATTTGGGCCCCGCGTTTTTGTTATACATTATTCGTAAAGTAAAATCCCTTGGATAATCGTTGGTTTGATAACCTCTAATCGTAGAAATTTAATTCTAAACCAAGAAAATTAAGTTTCAGATATGAATTCGTTTCTCTAAAACGTTGTAACAATTTTAATCAGACCTTCGATATTGACGCCCATTTTACACAGTTCCACAGTATTAGACTCGTACATCATTTATACTTGTTGAAAGGATCTGTCTAATCTTATTAGGGAGTCTCCAAATGATAACCAAGCTGTCCAAATATTTACCTATTACGTTTACAGATGTTCGTGCTAACGAAAACCTATCTTATAATTCAACCTAATCAATTCCAACTGTAATAGCAACATTCAGAAGTATTTTTTCCCAAGGAGATCATTTACAAAGTTAATTATCGATTAACTCTAGCACAAGCTGGGCATCAGCTTGATATCCTAATATGCTCATGTGTTGTGCATGCGGTAAATAAATACATTTGCCAAAAACGTGGGAATTTATTTGGGTTTCTTGTTTACTTTTCTATCATCGCAATTCAAAGGTTGTTGAGATACTATAGGAGCTTGATCTGTTTCGGCACGTCGCCATCCTATTCGCGTGTAACGATAATGACCGTTGCGTCATGTTGATTTTGGCGTGCATTTACGGCAGTAATTTACATTTGACGTATTTCTATTGCGCCACTCAATAAAATCCGTTATCTGTTAAAATGTAACATGCACTTTTTCGGCAGTTACCGACGTAAACAGTATGTGTGTAGATGTAAGAGGATTAGTTTTCTTTCTCGTAAGACCTCTGAAGCGCGTAAACTTTAATACGAGGGCCTCAAATGTTTCCGAAATCGACAAGAAAAACACGGTATTATTCTTATTTTGCGATGTAGTCTCCTCGAAAATCAATTCACTTTTTCTAACGGTGCTCCAGTCTCTTCAAGCCATCGGAGAAGTATGATGTTCCGAGGTCTGCAAAATAACTATCTGTGGCGGCGATGCCCCCTTACTTTGAGGCAAATTTTTATCCTCTCATTGATTTTTTCAGGTTTAGGTATAGGAAAAAATCGCTGGGGGCTAGATCCGGTGAATATGGAGATTGCGAGACTAATTCGTAGCGCAACTCATTCAATTTGGACACGACGATGGGGGATGAATGAGCCGGTGCATCGACGTGGTGGAAAAGGACTTTTTTCCGCTGCAAACACTCCTTCAATACTGTATCGAATCGGGTCAATAAATCGCTGCCCCGTGATCGTCCTTTCCTCTTGTAGGTAGTCGATGAGGATCACACCTTGGAAATCCCAAATAATGGTCGCCATGGCCTTTCCGCCTAATGGAACGGTGTTTGCTTTCTTCGGAGCCGATTCGCCCGGAAAGGTCCACGGCTTCAACTGTTCCTTGGTATCGAGTATGTAGTGGCGGATCCAAGTATCATCCACGGTTACGAAACGCATGAAGTAATCCCATGGATTGCGTTGGATCCCGGCCAGACACTCCTACGATACGGTCACTTGATTTCGTTTTTGCTCCGGTCTGAGCAAACGCGGTACCTATCGTGCCGAAAGCTTTTTTATACCCAAAATTGAAATAGGATATGGCCAATGCGATCTTCTGCGATGCCTGTTGTCTCTCCTATCTCTTTCAGCTTCAGTCGGCGATCGGCTAACACGATTGCGTGGTTCGTCACTTGTGCTTGCGAGGTCACGTTTGAACTCGCTCACCCAGAAGCTGATGGTCGAAAGTGATGGAGTACGTCCGCCATGAACCTCTAGCAAAATCTTTCGAATTTCCGTAGCTGTTTTCCCAGCCATCCAGAAGTGTTTGATCACTGCACGAAATTCTATTTTATCCATTTTTGCGAAACCGCCTGACTTGCTACGCAAAACATACTCTTCAACAAACAACTACTGACAGTAGACGTCTGAAATTTTGACAATCGCCATGTAATGCTGTCGACGGTGGTCTTCGTACGTGTTGTTGGTATCCATCAGAATTAAATGAGACTGTTTTAGTTTTATCTGATCGCAGTACATTACGCCACTTTTCTTCTTCCGATTGCGCATGGTATAAAAAAGAGTCCTTTGTCTCAAAAATTCACTTCTATTTCTCAAAGTTTTACCTGAGTAGTACCATATTATTATAAAACCAGGACGCACTTTACAGAGGCTGTGGTATCCATTTATTTTCTTTATCTCTTTACTACTTCATCATTTTGTTTAATTTTCCCTGATCAGTTCTCCTTGAAGAAAACAAAACGAGGGAATCGAAATTCTAGGCATATAAATGCTGTAAAAGTCTTATCCTCATAAATTCAAACAGATACTAACAAAAAGATTGATGGGAAATTTATAATCCGTTTCGTAGGGAATATTTCACTGCCAAAAGGATGCTTTGAAGCAGCTTCTTCATCTATCAATATTTACGGACGAAATTTATTAGACAAGAATTAAAACGGATAGACGCAGAACGTTATGGTTGCTTCGCTTTTAGAAATTAATGCACCGGTTGTTATAATTCCATTAGCCCGCTTGTCGATTCATCTTTCATTTGACGTCAACGTTTCTATCTGTAAACTAGTCGAGTTCTTGTATTTAATTACCAATGTATATCTTTTCTCTAACGCTCTATCTAGTAGCTTCGTCTGAATAAATCTTTCTAAATCTTCTTTCCGGCAGTATCATCAAATTAAAGGTTACCTTTATGACTATTGCGTTTTGTATACGTTCAGTATATACAGAGGAAATGTTAAAAATACGTTTGAAGTATCAAAGCAAGTTTTGTAGATCGAAAAATCTAAAAAAAAAAGACCAACCAGCAAGTTCAAGATTATTGTGTTAACAATCTTTATTGCCCTATGGATCTCGCGATACAAGAATAGATCTGGACGCAGAACTCGAAACATTTTAAGCGATTTTATCATTGGAATAATATAACGGACTTAGAAGTGTTGTTAATCTTGTATCATGTCAAAATTCGAGTACCAGCTATTTGTTGGCTGTTATTTTAAGGTATTTAAGTAGACGTATATGTATTTTTGAAGGCGATTAACGTCATTCAATGGATAGGCAGATCTATATTTATGATTTTGAGTAACTCCCTAATTACGTGCGAAAGAAAAACGTAATTATTTACGAAACAGGTCACCTTTGGAAGGATTTCAACCAATTGCATGTCTATAAGCGCAAGAATCTAATTATTCCATCTGTATTAAGCAATGTAAATGAAATTGCTAGATTTTTCCTTTCTGCAACTGATAAAGAAGATGCACCTGATGCAGATATAATGCATTTTTATATCGAACGTCAAGTTTCAACTTGATAGACTGAATTCGAATTAGCCAGAGAGTTAGAGATACGTGGGAAGGTCAGGAAGTAGGTGACAAAAACCCAAATAAGCCAAAAACAAGTTTTATTTTTCAACAAAGTCTCCATCTACATTAATACACACATCACTTTATCAATGCCCCAATGCCTGCTGCATAAAAATGTTTGGGTTTTCGTCTGAACCACGTGCGTACTTTTTGTTGAATATCGTTATCACCCTCGAAGTGTTTGCCGCCAAGATGCTTTTTGAGAGGACCAAACAGATGTTAGTCGGTTGGGGTTTAGGTCGGGACTGTAAACTGAGTGTTCAAGAAGTTTCCACCCTAATTCTGCAATTCCAACTTGGGTCAAGTGAGCCGAATGCGGTCTGGCATTATCGTGATGTAGCAATATTTCTCTCGCAAGTAGGTCTGGAAAATTTCGTCGAATTGCGTCCCGAAGCAACAAGAAAACTCCACAGTACGATTCAGTAGCCACGTTCTCATTTCTATTTTGTAAATGGATTTAGCAAGCTAAAATATCGTCTACATACGTATACCAATAAATAAATTTCTTCTCTAGGTAATCCATGAATGTTTCTGATAACATTGGGCTAAGAGTGTTACCCATTATCAAGCCACCATTACAAATGCGTACCTTGTTGTTAAATTCAAATTTTTATTTTGTTATTTGGATGTAACAACAAGATATACACTTGTAATGATGAAGTGAATACGTAAGCTTCCACGGCCAGAGTTATTAATATTACTTGTAATGATGGCTTGATAATGGGTAACCCTCTTAGCCCAATGTTATCAGAAATATCCATGGATTACCCAGAGAAGCAATTTATTTATTGGTATAGGTATGTGGACGATATTTTAACTTACGTCATAGGAAACAGATAACAACAGGAACAATTTCGTAGAGTTGATTAATAATTTACATCAAAATATTAAGTTCACTATTGAAAAAGAAGTAAATAAGAGGTTAAATGTCCTAGATATTATATATTCTCAATTTATCATAAACCATCACACACAGATGTAATTATCCACAATAGTTCGAATCACCCATTTAAGCAAAAATTGGTGTCATTTCATTGTATGATAAACAGACTAATTTAATTACCATTAAATAAAGAAAACTTCCTTAAAGAATTCAATATCATCAAATAAATAGCAGTATATAATGGACATAACCTTCAAATTGGTAGATCTAATATTAACGAAAAGGAACTATAAAAAAAAAGGAATTGGAAAAGTGTATCCAAATATAAAGGAAAAAGTGATGAGTTACAAAGTATTAAGTTATACAGGATCAATCAGTGAAAGAATAGGCAAACTATTAACCAAATCTAATTTTGCGATAACCTACAAAACCAATAATTCATTAGGAAAATTCATAAAAAACAATAAATCAAAAATAAACAAAGAAAAAGTCGGGAATTTATAAAGTAACTTGGTTTGATTCCCCGAAAACGTATATCGGCCAAACAGGTAGGAGTTTTAAGAATAAAGATTCCAATTACACAGGCCATTTACTGGAAAATAACTATAATTTCGAAATTTTACATTCCGAAATTAATGATTTAAAATTAAACTCACTCGAATCACTAGAGATAAATGGATTTAAACATGTAGATGTACTACTAAATGATGAAATAGACTACGAATAGACTAGAGAATGATGAATAATTCACTTTTGTTGAATTTATTTGTGAACTCTAGTACTGGATATTTAAAGACATAATGAGCCCATTAGGTAAACACGTTTATCCTTAATTAGCCTAAGATAAGGGTATCTTAAGTTTGTATATAGTTATATTTTTAAGTGAACTTTATCGTTAGCTAAAGAAGAAACGCTTCCGTCTTAAGCTTTCTGTTATCCTTCTTTTGGATAACTAAAAATAAAAACCGAGCTACAATTTTATCTTTCTATATTACTTCTATATGTAAAGCCGACACGCTAATAAATTATAAATTGCCCGGAAGTTAAACAAAAAAAAATGAGGGAAACGACCTCATACAGACGGTCTCATCATCTTTCGATTTCACTTTCATGTTGCTTCCAATTATCCTTAAACAAAGATTTGGTTTTACGATAAAGATGTGTTAACTGACTTTTATTGTTCTAACGTGGATATACAGTGTATTTATTCCATATCGAGTGGGACTCTATGGGTACTTATTGCTTATTTATTATATGTTATTTTCCGCGGTATTTGTTTTTTTTTAATTTAGTTTTCCGCGTGTAGTCGCATGAGTTTGGCGACGTTTCGCTTTCACTTGAATGGTACTTCTTCTGGGCTCCTGCATATCTTAACGCTGCTGTGAGAGGAAAGAAGGAATAATCTAAATAACGTTGAGCACCTAAAGGTAACAGTCCCAATTAAATGACTTCCCTTTATTTCGCAAAATATATTAATTTCGAATCGAACTTGATTTCAACGTAGAACTAGGACATCTGGATTTTCCTTTGACCAGTAGTGTTCATTGTGTCGATTAAGTATTTTGGAGTCAGAATAGCAAGACTGATCTGTCCGTACTCGATTTCCTACAAAATGCTACTCTGCGATAATAAACTTCTGGGCGTAAAATTTGGGTAATACGCAACTTTACAAAATCTACGAGTTAGATACGCCAACCTGTGCTACTATTTCCCCTGATTGCGACACAAGGCATTGCTGCTAGCTCATCGTTGTAATTATGATCTTCCGCTAATAAATTGTTTTCCCTAGTTTTAATGCGCTTTCGCAAGTTTCCAAGCCTATTTGTATCTAGTGTTGTTGATATTTGGTTGTCTTGTTTTGGGAAAAATTAGTTAAGTAAGCAGCACGATGGGAATTTTTATAACCATTAATAGCTTTCGGTAATTGGAAAATTTGCCATAATCTTTAAAATTTATAACACAAATAACTGTAGATAACACTTTATGTAAGCACATACCTGCTTTTAGACAGATTATGATAAACTTTGTTATTGTTTTTCATCATAATTATTTACCTACTTGATTATACATTTAAAAACAACGTCATGACGTTTTCTGCAGTTCAAATACTTAATGCTTAGTACTGCATTAAAATATTACTGAGGATTATAAGAATTACATAGAAAGTGTTAAGGACTTAACATTGTTTTTTGTATTTTATAAATTTTTTTACTATTATGTATTTTATCTTCGTTGCATTATTATTTTCATTTAGAATATTACTTTATTTTCATTTTTATATTTATTTATTTTCATTCTTATATTTATTTATTTTGCTCTCTTATATCCAATTTTATTTTAATATGTATGTACATTACGCATTGTATATGTATGCAAGCCAGCCATTCGCATTACGCTAGCTAAAACTGCCTAATTAGAAATCATTCACTGCAACGTCGTCGGATATGTAATGGGAGTTTTCTTAAAATATAAGGTACACAAGCATCGGCAGTCGTCTCCGCGCGACGGTCGTGGTATTAGCGATCGTGCACTCTCGGTCACCTTTCGTGCCTCGTCGTAACGTGTACAGTAACGTCGTCGTAAGATTATTAGAGATTTCTAAGATTTTCTAGTTTTGGCGGGAATCGTCGAGGACGTTGTCTATACATTTATTTCTGGCGGGAGTCATTTGGTAACGTCGTCGGACCGCATGTATAGATTTTTTTTAATAAGTATAAATTCTCGATTTTCTATCATCGTACGTCGAGGCTACTGTGTCCATTGTCGTCTATACATATTTTTAGTCTTCAGTTAAGTTTGTGTCGGAAATTATTTTGGTGAGATTGTCGGCGCGCATGTATAGACCTCCTCTACAAGTACGATCACTCCGCTTCTTGCTGACGGTCGTTGCGGCCGCAGCGCCCGTTGTCTTTTGTACGTTTGTTCGGTCCTTGTCGTATCGGGACTTAGAAATTTTTCATTTAGTTGCTCGTCGTAGCGGACGAGTGTCACGGACCAGTTTTCTTATGTAATGTCGGCATCATCGCTCCGTTTTACTTGTCGGTGCGCAGTTCGCACATTTGCTGGTTACTGGATTTTTCCCTTCTTTGGGGCGCAGTAGTATAGAGCTAAAGATTGCACATAGCGTAATATTTCAAACGAGAACGCCTGGGTAGCTGTGACATTACTTTTGTATTGAGATCGGCTATTATCGCTACTGTCGCCCTCGACCAGGCGTTCAAGCTCTAAGAGATAGGGTGGGTTCCCTATAAATGTGAATATAACAAACGTATTTGGTCAAGTACAAATACATGCCAATAATACAGGGCCAAGTCCCTTAGGCAAATTTAAAACAAGGAAAGTATATTAGGCTCCCGGAAAGGGACATATAAATAAGCATAGCACCGAGGTGCGCTTATAAATTTAAGAAATAAATAGGGTTGGCTCCCCTATAAAAAGGTAGTAGTGCATGCAAACAGATAGAGGCATTAGTACATGCCTCTGACAAAGCTTCAGCGGAAGCATATAAGAGTTTAACCTTTTAAACAGAATTAAAACATAGCGTTGCAACGTACATGCTGAGGCATTACTTTATGTTGCTACCAATGAAAATACATATACAAATGCTAATGTACATTACATGTATAAGAGAGCTCGAATAACTGCAATTATTGCAAATCTATATATCTTACGTACATCGTAACTGTACATAGGCAAGAGTGGAAACCGTGTAACCATTTCATTTTTAAATATATTTTTTGCGCATGCGCATTGAGTTTCACTGTACAACCTTTCCTCTAGTAAATAAGCGAACATACTCTACAAGTAAGTATTGGTCAAGTAATTTAGGAAATTACGAGCAGGCTACAGCGGCGTTGTTCTTCAAACCAGGAGAACGTAACACAAAGATTGACTTAATTTTATTCGGATCCGTGTAAGCCCACTTGATCAAAAGGTAAAAACAATTCATTTTATTCACTTATACGTTATTCCGCATCGTTGAAACAAGAATAAAATGTTCTATCCAGTAATCTAAAAATCCAATATGGCACCCATTCAACATAAAGAAGTTAATACGAATACCTCAAAAGCAGCCATCTTATATTCTTGTTGGATACCAATTTTAAATTGGTCTCAGCTCTTTCCTATTTGTAATACTTACGAGGGTATTCAAGATACAGCGAAAACATTGTTTTTAGTTTTTATTTTTAAATAACTTTTGACGGGTTCGGTATTTTAAACTTTTTCAAACAGATTTTAAATCAGCATATAAAACTGCAAAACGTCACCCATTTAGCCAAATCTCAATCTTCAATGATAAGAAGGTTATACACAGTGTATAAACCGCATTTTGCTTCAATCGAACCCCTGCAAAATCCACGAATGTACCCAGTGCTGAAGAATAATGAAAGAAACAGGTATCGCATCAACTGTAAAAAATTGAATGGTAGAACGAAATAATTTGTGATATAATAGCTCTATTTCGTACAATAAACTAATTTTAAAAAAGTAATGGAGAGAAATTGAACTATATATAACGCACGATTTTAAATAGCTACAGTCCATTAACTTATTTGCTATCCACATAGCGACACCAAAATTTCATTTTCACAACGAACCATCTGTTTTCGCTTTAGGAACATTGGCACCTAATTTAGCCGAAAAACCTGCGTAAAATTACCAAAGATCATTAATATTTTCATACGTTACGTCAACCCGGGTGGCGTACGTAGCTAAATTAAAAATAGGCTGGGATATATTCACCTAACCTCAACACATGGTTGATGTTTTTCTTAAATTGTAATTATTTCCTTAATGCTCGAATATAGGCACCTACATATATCGCTCGTATTCTATCCGAATCGCAGAAAATGGTAAATCTGTTTGAATGCTGCGCGTTGTCTTTCGAAAACTGGCGGTAGCGTTAACATCTGTTACGAATTTTGGCAGTGGTATAATCGAGGCATCGTAATTGCGTGGAGAAATAAATAAAGCCGGTGCAATAAATTTTGAGGAAGGAAAACTTAAAAGATGGCTGGTTGCGTGTAGTGTGCGATTTTGAGGACAATAATAGCATAAAACTTGTTTCTTATCATACGCTATAGTGCACGAAGAAACTTCTTTTATGAAATTATCGTAATGTGTAGGACTATTACTGAGAAATATATGTATATCTGGCAATTGTTGAAACCATTAATAATATCGAGATCTAGTATGAAGGTTGTTGGGAATATTTCAGGAAATAATGTAAAAAAAAAACGTGCATAAAACGATTTTCAAAGAATTCGCATTTTCCCCTTTTGCAGCTGATAGTTCCCTATAGCAAAACCGCCACATTTTATACTGTTCCAGATATTACAGATACTAAAGCTGATATACGGAAGCTTAAAAAGTGTATGATGTAACTTTTTAAACTTATCATTTCTAAGAAATATCCATTAATTGAGGAGCCCAGTCCAAGAATCAAGCATGTTAAAAAGGAGTTGGGTTGTGCATCTGGTAAAGTAAGGGATCTTGGTGTTCTACTTGACTCCAGATTAAGTTTTGCCGCACACGTTGATGATCGATGCATCTCTGCATCTAAAACTTTGATTTGTTCTACGCTGTGGTAATTCTTGTAATAATGCGTCCCCACTTAAAACGCTAGACTATAGTTTATGCTGTAAGCAAATGGGAATATACATTTCCTGTTTGATGCAAGACATACATCTACCTTCAGGTTCAGCGTCAAAATTTACTGTGCTTCAATATAGATCACCAATATCCGGAAGGAGGTCTTAATTATGGCTCGTTGTTCATTCAAAAAATCACCATGTGTCGTAAGACAGATCGTTTATATGAAGATACCTTTTATGAAGCTATTAATAAACTAGTTTGTTTTCATGTTTGTTTTATAATATACTCTTTTTCATTTCGTAGTTTACTTATTGCCTACATGTATGTACTCTACCTTATCCTGTAATAGGTTCTACCGTTAGACAATAAATATTATTTATTTGCCATATTTAATATGTAACTTAAGTGTTTTTATTGTTATATATTCTAGATGCCAATATGAATAATGAGCTACAACGTTTACTTTATATGAATGTATCTTGTTTAGTAATTAAATGTGTTAGCAAGAGTGTTTGTGTTTCATTTAGTTGAAAACAAAATTAGGGAGGGCATTTTGTTGCTCCAGTGAAGTTTCAAATAAAAGCTACGCAAATTTCATTAGAATTTTTTTTTAATCCTATGTCCTTTATACCTTGCGGTGTCGGACTATTTATTTCTTATTTTTATCTTCCACAGGTTCCTGTTCTGAGCCAGTTGTTTGGTTTCAATCCATCCCATACTTCTCTTTTCCAATGTTCTATACACCTGCTCCTTCCAGGTGTTTCGGGGTCTGCCTATTCTGTTTTTGCCCTCTGTTTTGGCTTCAAATATCCTCTTTGTGATTCGGTCTTCTTCCATTCTGTGTAGATGTCCAAGCCATCCCAGTTGTCTCTCTTCTATGACCACTTCTACTGGTTTGATACCCAGACTATTTATGATTGTCGTGTTTCTGATTCTGTCTCTTCTAGTCACTCCTTCTATTCTTCTTAGGAATCTCATTTCCATGGCTGTAACTCTGCTTTTGATTCTATTCGTGGTTATCCATGACTCAATACCATATGTTAATGTTGGTCTGACCACTCTTGTATACACCTCTGTCTTTATTTTTTTTGGTATTTCTTTTTTATCCAGGAACGAATTTCTCAATATGTTATATATTTTTGCGGATTTCCCTATCCTCTCATTTACCTCTTTCTCTATTCTCCCATTGTCTTCAATTATTGTTCCTAAGTAGTTGTAACTTTTAACTTGTTCCAATGCTTTTTTCCCCGATTTTGATGCTATGTTTTCTTTCTTCTGCTGCTATTATCATTGTGTTTGTTTTCCTCGTGTTTATCTCCATGTTTATCTTTGTTAGTTCTTCTTGGTATATCTTCAAGTTTTGCTGTAATGTCTCTTCCGAGTGTGCTATCAGTACCATATCATCTGCAAACATTAGTTCCTGTACGTTAATTGCATTCATTTTCCAGTTTCCTACTTTCATATTTTTTCCTTTTTGTTTAGCTTTTTTAACAGCGTCGTCTATTAATATAGAGAATAACAATGGGCTCAATACGCATCCCTGTTTTAATCCAATTTGCGATTCCAATTCAGCTGATTCTGCATTGGAAGTTCTCACCTTATTCTTATTGCTTCTATACAATGCCTTAATCATCTCTATCATTCCTTTCTCTAAACCTCTCCTTTCCAAGCTCTGCCATGTATCTTCTCTTCTTACCCTATCAAAAGCTTTTTTAAGATCTATAAAACATATATGTATTTCCTTTCCTTTCCCTATTAGTTTTTCTGCTAATTGTCTGATTGCAAATATTAAGTCCTGGATGCTTCTTCCTTTTCTAAATCCATGTTGAGTATCTTCTAGTGTTGTTTCCAGTTTCTCTCGGAGTCTTTTTTCTAGTATTCTTGTCAATACTTTTCCTGGGATGCTAGTTAATGTTATTCCTCTATAGTTTGAGCATTCCTTAGAGTCTCCCTTTTTGTATATGGGCATAATTATTCCCATATTCCATTCCTTAGGTATTTCTTTTTTTATTACAATGTTGTTTAAGAGGTCAAGTAGTTCTTCGTTACCTTTGTCTCCCATATATTTTATCATTTCAGCTGTGATTCCATCCTCCCCGGCCGCCTTTCCTAGTTTTAGTTTGCTAACTGCTTCTCTGACTTCTTCGTCGCTTATTTGTGTGATATGTTCATCGTCGTTTTTTGTTTTATGCTCTTTTTCTCTTATGTATCCTTCATTACAATTACTAGGTAAAAAATCGCTCTGATAAAATATTTGTTTCATTAGTATTTTTACACATTTGTTTTCTCATTAAAATGTGTATCGTCTAATTTGAACATTCACGAACTTTAATAGATTTAGTTACATTATGTTAGGTATATGTTTGGTGCGAATTCAACAAAAAAAAAACGATTATATTCTATTTTGACATGAAAGCAGACTAAATTAAAGTAAATATTTGTAAAATTTCTATACTTTTGCATATCGCTTTGTCCTAAATATCTTAATCTGATTAAGAAGAATCAGATTGATTCACACATAAAAATACCACGGCTTCAATATTAAATTTTCATTTAGAGTAGCCTATGACTTTTATTTGAATTTGGTAACACTGTGGAACACTAATGTTTTTCGAAAATCAACCTTTGTCAACTATCATCTGAAGCATTCCATAAATTGACTTTACTATGGCAGTTGTCAAAGTTGACTTTCGAAAAACATTACTGTTCCACAGTGTTCCCAAATTCAAATAAAAGTCATAGGCTATTACAAGTGAAAATGTAATTGAATGATATATGATGATCCACTTCATCGACAAACGCAGAGCTTCAATATGCGAGACGCTTCGACTATTGAGTATAAGTAATGTTAATCAAACATTCGTTAATTATTTTGAGCTATGGGCTATTACGGCTATTGTGGGAAAGGTTTATATTTTCTTTTTTTTTTATCTGCCATAATATCTACTGAAGAGTACTTTGTACATGCCGTATGTACATTATCGCCCAAAAGTGTTTAAGCCCCTTGTTTTCATGGATTATTCATATAGTATTCTGTTTACCAAAAAAACATTATAATAAAATGAAATACGTATTTAAAATGTAGTTCAGTAAGATAAACACCCATTATATCGCATAAGGTTTACTATCCTTTACCTGCACTTGGTCGGATTACCATAAACTGTTTATTGCGGTGGAATTACAATAACAATCCCTCTGAATTTACTGGGTAAATTTAGTCATCTGTTAGATTGTAGGTAATAATGTTTAAGTTACCTTCCTAGAAGATTATAGTGAAATCTGTAACCTATGGTCAGTTGCAGTGTGGTATTTACTCTATTCACGTCGTGAGCGAAATATCGTGTGACAATTTTTTAAAATGCCTCCGCGAAGAGAAATTAGTACGGAAACACGTGCGCTTATAATAGCTTACCATATATCGGGAAACTGGCAGTTTTCTTAATAAAACACGGAGTGGAAGGCCAAAAGCGACAACATCTGCAGATGATCGCAGAATAGTGGTTACCAGCAAGTTAAATAGACGCAAAACAGCCCCGGAAATCACCGCAGAGTTAAATGTTGGTCGCCAAAAACTAGTCACTGTTTCTACAGTCAAACGTCGCCAACAGAAAGCCGGGCTCCATGGACGTATTGTGATGAAAAAGCCATTACTACGCAAACAAAACAAGCAAAAGCGACTTAAATGAGCTCGTGAACACCAACACTGGACCATAGAAGAGTGAAACAACGTCCTATGGACGGATGAGTTCAAATTTGAGCTGTTCGGAACCGGAAGGCGCATATTCGTAAGAAGATCTGTGGGTGAATGTGCCAGAGAAGAGTGTATTGCTGCTACCGTGAAGCATGGTGGAGGTTCTATCATCATTTGGGGCAGTTTTGATGGCACTAGTGTAAGGGACATTGTGAAAATTGACGGTGTATTAAAAAAAGAAGGCTACCGCGAAATTTTGGAGAACCACGCAATACCTTCCGGAATTCGACTTTTAGGTCAAAATTTTATCTTCCAGCAAGATAATGACCCAGAACATTCCTCTAAATTATGTAAAGACTATTTACGCCATTTAGAAGGGGAAAGAACTCTCAAAATTATGGAATGGCCTCCCCAGAGCCCCGACTTGAATCCAATCGAGTTCTATGGGACGAACTAGATCGGAAAGTACAGAAATCGGCTCCGACATCAGCTACTGACGTGTGGAACAAATTGCAATCGAGTTGGCCCTCAATGACACAAGAAACTCTGGCAAAACTTATTGCGAGAATGCCTCGATTGTGTGCTGCAATTATTTTTTATACATTCTTGCTGTCAGTGAGAGTGCCTAAACACTTTTGAGCGGTAGTGTATGTTTATACATACGTAGATATACATTTCACACCGTAAAATTTCTTGTTTCGGATATGTGAATAAATAAAATACACCAAGCAAATAAATGGGAACTTCTAGAAAGTGTTTCTTTGTGTAATGTTAATAAGGCACGAAACGAAAATACATAGAACCGATTTTAAAGCACTACATCTGTATACATGTCTTGGAGATGCTTTACGCTACATTAAAACAAACAAAACTTCGCTATTCTAAGCGCTGTGCATGACAGAAGATTTATTTGCATCGTGCATCGAAAAAATGTTGCCAAGATACGCAAGCAGCGTAAATCAAACGACGGTAGAGGAACACGAATGCAGCGCATCCGTATGCGTGCCATAATAATAAAAAATCCCCCATCATCAGACATTTGGCACGGACTTCATATTTACCATTAATACGAATACATATTTGTATACATACATGCATATGCCCACAAATAAGTACATTGTGATTGACCTAAGGTACATGTAAAAAGTAAAAACATTCGGTTATTGTCGAGTTGATACTTTCGCGTTCACGGTAGTTCTGATATATAATCAGACATGGTATGTACGTATACACACATACGTACATGCACTGGGAACTGTTACATGGTTTTCGTTGGAGCACGTGGGCACAATGTTGATATAATAAACATGCTATTAACAGTTATTTATTTATAGAAATGGATACCTTAAATAAAAACATTAGCGGCGCGCTATTTTTTGTTCTTTAGTCTAAGGTATGATGATTATTTTTAAATTTTGTTTGTTAAATTGGCTTTAAGTTATGTTGCTTTAAGATAGCTTTGAAATTTATGCTCACGCATACCTTAACTAAATGTTATGACAGACAAAACAGGGGGTTATTTTAATATAGCAGTTCGTGATGTAATAAAAGTGTGTTTTCAAGGACGGCTTTGATGGAGGAGATGTGCTCGTGTTGGAGATATAAAAGTCAAGTAAATTGATAACGTTATGACTATCTTGAATGGAAACTGACATCTAGATACTACGATATTTTATAAATATAGAATGTTGTTCAGATTAAGTGATTTTTTTTAAATACGCATTAAAATTTGGCATACAAATATCTAATCCTTGCACAATTTACAATGACAATTCCTACGTTAGACAAGGACTAATGTGATTTCTCTTTTTGGTTGAGAAGATACAAACAGAAATTTATTGTTTCTTTTGTGGTAGGCCTCCCAACGGGGTTGTAAGCTATTTTAGCTTGTCACAACCGCAGGAGCCTTAAGGTCTAGGAAAGAGAGAGGGAGAATGAGAACATGCCCAACCGCAGCGCTGGAAATCATCTTAGACCTCATACCCCTACACATAGTGGTAGAGAGAGTAGCCCATGCTGCAATTTAACTAACAAGAACGGGGTCTGCAGAGGACAGGGTTCTGCGCCAGAGAACTTGGTCATCTAAGTCTGTCCAACCATGGAATTGTTAGGAAATATAGCTTCCAAAAGAACTTCCTTACAAAGCTAAAGCTAAGTAAAAAGAAAGAACGGAAGGAAGAATCTTCCATCTACTCTCTAAAGGCAAACTCCATTAAACGGTATGCGGATGGCGCTAAAACTGATAAGGGAACAGGTGGAGGGGTATTCGGGGCAGGAACCAAATACTCAGAGTCAATGGAAACATACTCTAGCGTCTTTCAAGCGAAGATAAGTGCAACCGAAAGATGTACTCAATTGAACTTCGACAGGAATTATCGAAAGCAAAGCACTGTAATTTTCTCTGATAGTCAAGCAGCCATAACAGCGCTGAGCTCTCATCAGCTCCAAACTAGTCTGGGAATATCTAGAAAAACTAAATAACCTACGCAGAGAACACAGAATTGCACTATGCTTGGTATCAAGGCACACTATACACGAGAAAGTTAACTTATTAGCAAGAAAGGCCACCACAACTTCGTTTGTGGAACCAGAGCCGTTCTGTGGTACAGGAATGAGCATCTATAAAAAAGAACTCAAAGACAGGAAGGAGAAGCTCAGAGCATTTTTGGAGAGAATCTTCCTAGTATGAGACATTCCGAGGTATTCCTTGGAAACTTCAATAGGCAAAGAGGAAAGGCCAACT
Source organism: Trypoxylus dichotomus (assembly GCA_023509865.1). Lineage (NCBI taxonomy): Eukaryota > Metazoa > Arthropoda > Insecta > Coleoptera > Scarabaeidae > Trypoxylus > Trypoxylus dichotomus. The sequence continues at coordinate 8,018,916 of CM042076.1, read as the reverse complement.
AAGTAGAAACAGACTGCGCGTCTAGGCCACTGTCACCTTAGCGAACACATAGGATAGGATAGGTCTCGAACAGAATAGCGACTGCAGGTTTTGTGGGGCGGAGGCTGAAAGTCGGGAACACCTAACTACACTGCTATTATAGAGACCCGTGCCAACCATCTCGGCAAAGACGTCATAAACGCGGGGGAAATACTGAAACCATCACAGCTACTGCAGTTTATTAAAGCTCTTAGACTGGATGGGGAACTGTAAGTGCGGGCAAACCCTAGCAGCTTGCAGCTCATATAAGGAAGCCCAATAGATCAATAGGTCGCAGCACATCATCCTTAATAAATCTAATGTAATCTAAGGTATAGGAAGGTGTGTGTAAAGTGTTCCATGGCCCTGTTACTGCACCCTCTTGCTGTAAAGGGTGAAGCGCCGTTAATTATTTTCCAACGACGAATGGTGATTCGGGAACATACCGGACACGCCCGAAAAGTGACAAATTCAAGTGCTGACCCTCTTACCACTGGGCTACCAAGCCATTTAGTTTCAAATTATTCACTAAATAATTTCCTAACGAAATTCATATTTTGAATAGAAATTAACTGTAGTTTTATTTCTTTTTTGTTTCGAATAATTTTGATTTATTATAACTTTGATATGTTTATTATATATTTCCTTTTATATAAATATACATTCTACGGCGTAATATTTATTTTGTGTATAGTTCCTTGTCTTTTAGGCAGTAAAGATCATTATATAGAGTTAAAATATTATGTAAAGCTTCATTTACTATTCCCACACACCAGCAGTTAATGTCTCGAACTTATGTACATCAGTGTATAGGTATTACGTAAATGATTTGCAAAGTTGAGTCAAGCCGATAAAGACGTGCGCGTTAGTCTACAAAAAATAAAGAAAAAAAATAATAAAACGTAGCGCAGCAACGAATTTATATTCCCCAGACCCTAACTAAAAATATGTTCTTGTTAGTCATTGAGCGTAATGACTCATTTATCCATTGAGAAACCGTTTTTATTTTCGATATCGAAAGCATGCACACAGCATTTTGTGTACGTTTGGGAAATTATAGTCGTATCTAATTTCTATTTTATGGCACATTAACTGCTTATTATAAATAGTATTCGCTAATATAGTTTACCGCAATTACGAAATCGTGAAATCGGTTCGGTTCAATTAAAATTGCAAAGTGTTTACACAGTAATATACCAGTAGTATAGTGTAATGTACTCAGTTATACGTGATTCTAATAAAAGGAAAATGAAGAAAGCTAGTCTTTTATGAAAAACGTTAAATACTGCACCCCCATGAAAGTGGTAAAGGTTTCAATCTCCTGAACGGAATGCGACTACTTTTAAACGTCTATTCTATTACGTTAATTACGAAACACCAACATGCACAAAATCGAAATTAGGGTAAAACTGCGATTGATGGAGAGATTATGTTAGAATAACGCTGATGCATACTGCTTCAGTAAGTGAATTGTTAGACTTAGGTTCTACGATATTCCAAAGTTGATATTTCTTTATTTTTTTTAGCATCTCCAAAACTACAATACAAACCGATTTTTTTCAACATGCCCGCAAAAAGATAATTTTTTGTTCATAAAAAATAGAGCTCCTATCCTTTTCGTTATAACACATGGGCTGAAAAGTCCCGGGCCTAACAAAGAAAACACGGTTTTTGGTTCAAAATTAGCTTTATTCATCAACATAATCTCCATCAAGAGCAACGCAATCATTCCAGCGCCGCTCTAACATTTCCATACCACTTTTGTAGAACGATTTATCTTTTGCCTCAAAATAGGCCTCAGTTTCAGCGATAACCTCTTCATTCGTGCGAAATTTCTTACCGGCGAGCATTTTTTTGAGGTCTGCGAACAGCCAGTAGTCGCTGGGAGCCAAATCTAGCGAATACGGTGGATGTGGTAGCAATTCGAAGTTCAATTCATGTAGTTTTGCCATTGTTTTGATTGACTTGTAACACGGTGCGTTGTCTTGATGAAACAACATTTTTTTCTTTGCCATATGCGGTCGTTTCTTTGCAATTTCGGCCTTCAAACGCTCCAATAACGCTATATAATATTCACTGTTGATGGTATTTCCTTTCTCAAAATAGTCGATGAATATTACACCACGCACATCCCAAAATACCGAGGCCATAACCTTTCCAGCCGATTGTTGTGCTTTCGGGAGCGTTGGACGAGGTTCACCAGTTGCTGTCCACTCAGATGACGATCGCTTTGATTTCGGAGTGAAGTGATGGATCCATGTTTCATCCATTGTCACATATCGACGCAAAAATTCCGGTTTGTTACGTTTAAACATGGCCAAACACTGCTCAGAATCATCAACACGTTCTTGTTTTTGATCAACAGTGAGCAAATGCGGAACCCACTCTCAACAGAACTTTCTCATAGTCAAATACTCATGCAATATAAAGCCAATACGTTCTTTTGATATATTTACGATGTCAGCTAACTCACGCAACTTCACTTTTCGATCATTCAAAACGATTTTGTGGATTTTTTTGATGTTTTCTGGTGTTACCGCTTCATTTGGACGTCCACTGCGTTCTGCATCATCGGTGTCTCTACGACCACGTTTGAAGTCAGCAAATCAACGTTTTATTGTTGTTTCTGATGGAGCGGAGTCGCCATAACACTTTTCAAGCCATTGCTTCGCTTGAACGGTATTCCCATCAAGAAGCAGTGTAAAATTAAAACACGAAATTGTTTTTGATCCATTGTTTAGAAAATAACAAAAGTAGCGTGACTCTTAGCAGAATAACTCACAAACTAATGAATAGAATATGATGAAATTTTAACAGCTGTCTTTTGAAGGTTAGTACTAACTGAGAGAAAGGTGACTGCAATAAAACTAGCGTCATGTGTTAGGCCCGGCACTTTTCAGCCCATGTGTTACTACTAAACTCTCACAAAAAGTCGGGGCCAGTTTTATGATTCTGTCTTTGTCCTATCACCAATCTCACCCGTGTTTATCAATAATCCTGTTCATTAATAATAGATACGTAACTCATAAATTAATAAATTATAATGTGATATTTGTAACTACAATGTACCATGTGTACGAAATTATGAATAATAGTTAAACAGCTTTATAATATCACTGCCTATTTTTAGCCGGTCCAGGTTTGAGTTGTGTGCAAAAGCGGTGTTCATAAATTTGTTTTACACCACCGTTATCTACATAAAAGCGACATTATTTTGTGAAAGTAAATAAAACCAAACAAGTGCGGTTTTTGTACGCAGCAGAATGCCATGAACGTTTTTTAAGTTGTACATCGATAGCACTTGTTTGTTATCTGTCATGAACTTTAATGTGAATCCCTTTTTTTATCGGAGACGTACACATTTAATGACAATTGTTTGACTCGTAATTTGAGTAGTGGAAAGAGAAGATACAGAATACGATTCTAAAACCAAAATTGCCACAAGATGACTAATCTGGCCGGTATTCGTTTCTAAAGATTTGAAAACATGTGGAAAGTGTAATAACTAGACACAGGATGATGTGCAAAGTGCAAAAAAGTAATCTAATTTATTTATTATATTTTAGGCCTATTTGTAGATGTCTTACACTCATTAAAGTTAATTAACGCTAATTAATGTAATACACTGATTACATGTGAAAAGTGTAATGACTATTGTTAAATCTTTTTCTAATTTTAGAGTATTAACTAAGTAACGTACGCACAAGCATGTTTATCTAGAAACTAAGCATTTAGCAATACACAATACACTTTCGGGCCTGTTCCCACGCCAAAGAGTATTGTAAATTTATTACCCGCAATATTGTCCCAAAAATAACCCTATTTCTGGCAATCAGGATTATTCCGGAAATTACTATAGTGGGTCATAGAATGTAATAGGTTTTTAATCATTCTCTAATCAATATTCTTGGAAGATTGGCTGTACAATTAATAAACAACAAACTTCATAAAGGATCTAATATAAATTTAATTTAGATATAAAAGTATATTTGTGTACTACCTAGAATAAAACATAGATGATTTGGGACTGCACGGCGGCATTTGAGGCCAGAGACACATTTATTTGCGGCTAATGAATGAATGAAGGCATACATATATTGTTGGAACAACCCTTGAATCCATTATTTGTCCACAGTGTTAAACGAAAATGAGGTTATTTATTATATACAACAGGATAGTGCGCCATGCTACACATCGCATTTAAGGTTATTAGACTAGCCCCTAGAATTTCCTGATACTCCCACATGTCGATAACCTATTAAAGAAAAAACGTGTTCAGAAACATCGGAGCATGGCACCCGAGCAATTGGAACGCACTACTATTGATGAATGGCAGCAGTAAATGCAATAAATGAAGACACTTGGATACGCGAACAGTCTCCTAATATGTTATAACAATGAATTATAATAAAAGTGCTTGATCATTTTTATTTACATCGTAATTTTTATAGAACTTTGGAGATGTCTAAGGTATACTAGCATTACTGTATGTGTATATATCACGCTTGACCACATTAGTTTAAGCTGATGCAACTTCATCTAACGTATCAGCACACTCACATGTGCTAGAAGATGGCGAGAAGGGAACTATTTTTTTTAAATACGCTAGAAAAGTGACAGGAACCAGTATTACGTAGATCGAGCAATATGCGATTGTAATTATGAAGCAATATAGTAAAACGAGAGGCTTGAGTGACTCCATTAGCGCATTAAAAATTGGGTGTATACATATACATACGTGTTCAAATATAATATATAAGGATTATACCTAACAGTAGTACACAGTTTCTTAAGAACTAGTATATATAAATATAATTAAAGCCATTCGTTGCATAACTTATGCTTTAAATTAGATGTGTTCAGGAGCAATTACCTGACAGTAATATGTTTCCTTTAATAAAATACATTAATGAAGTTACTGCGCAACCTGTTTGCGTTTACCGGAAACTGGTGGTCAATAAAAGAATAAATAATCTAAAAATGTTGACTTTTATTACCTCATGCATTATTTTTATCTCGTTTATTTTATTATACTGTTGATATTCTGTATCTTAACGGCGTATTTACTAAGCTAATTAGCTTTCTACGTTTTGTTTTATTTTATTTGACGAGCATAAATGATGTATACAGGCTGATTCAGAATAAAACTGTTATCTTTGCCAGCAAGTAAAATTCACTGTGACTTCTATATTATACATTTTAGAACAATAGTGTATTAAAACTTTTACATCATAACTTAATACATCTTCCAATTTATCATGTGTTGCATTCATGTGGTGTTACATTTAAAAAAAATATATAAATTTCGAAGCTCCTCGGATATGGTACAATTGTTTTTTCGCATACTGCATATTAATTAGAGTTAATAACACTATTACTTTGCTAATTTGACCTACTTTCTAGAAACAGTAGTAACAAAGATAGCAATGGTGCGCACTTAATTTGAATCAGCCTGTATATTAGAGACGTATAAATTAGAAGGCACTTAATGGCATATTCACAGCTTCAGGGATGCTTAACGTCATCACTGCTTAGAAAACTGAGTATAAGGCTATATTATTGGAGATTATCTGATTACTATCTACGGTTAACTGGTTTAATATAGGGTACTTGTACAGAGAAAAAGTTCATAGCTTGAAAATTAAACCGATACAATTTACCATCTTTTAAAGAAATTATTTTGCACGAGAAGTAATGGTAAATTATAAAAAGGGTATCTCGAAGATATATTTTAATTATACATGCTTAACATACCATCTCAAAGGTTGCGTGAAGATAAAATGACAGAACTTTAACACGAGAAGGGCCATAATAACTGTTGGCGAATATTTCAATTGCTTTTAATCGGGTTGGTGGTATTATTAGAACGGTAAAACAGTTTTATGTTATTGTTAATTAAATGAAAATCTATGGAAAGTTGTTTTAATCCAAATGACTCTTAGTAATCATCAGACTTTAGTTGACTTTAATAAAATCGCATCTCAATAAGTTCGTTTCGAATTTCGAACAGAAATAACGACCCCTTAGCAAAATTTAAACGACTTCCTTTAAATACCAAGTAGTTGCAGCCATTAATTTACTTTTCGAATGTTGTTCATGTCAAGTAACGCTTCCGATTTCCTCCGGCAACAGCGCCGCGATATTTAGGAACCGTAAATAAACAGACGCATAAGGACAGTACCAACCAACCTTAGTTTAATTATGTAATCTACATTTAACTTCTCGATCTCGTGTTGAGAAACTTGCGCCGTGAATGAAATAAATATCGTATTTTTACACCCGTATCCTGTCTATCAGACATATTAATGCGGACAATTATAACATGCAATAAAAATGGAACTGGGTCGCAATATAGAAAAATTAGCTGAAGTTGCATAACGACAGTATAATTGCAAATACCATGCGTATACACTATCGCTCATAATTTTCAGATAACCTATTGTGAAGTAGCAAAATGGTGAATTAAATATTGTCGCAATATTACTATGTTTTAATGTATATAATCAATCTGGAATAATATTTCCAACATCATAAATATTATAAATCACAAGTCGAGATGATTACTGACCAGCCAATAAAATTTGCCTTCGAAACTGCATTCTATATAAATATATATGTATATAGTGAAGCTTATCATTTGACCGTAACGATCCGATAGTACAGGTGTAATAATATTACTTTTTAAACTCTTTATAAGGGGTTTTTTTAAAAGAAGTATAAAACTTTATAAAGTATTAATGTAAAATGTTTCTATGAGCTATAGGAGGTATTACTTCATGCCACTAGCGTTTAAATATGATTTCTGGCATATGCAAAAATGTAACATCGATGATTTAGCGTTCGTAACAGTCTGTGGCTGATCAGCATAGACCACCGGTTTTACATATCCTTACACAAGATCATCCAGAGATATAATATCACGGAGAGACTAAATCAGAAACACAACAATCACTAATAGTCTAAATATCAAGCCAATAGAAAGGGACAACTGGAATGGCTTAGACATATACATACCCAGAATGGAACAAGATCGAATAACAAAGAGGATTTTTGAAGCCAAAGCTGAGGGCAGAAACAGAATAGGTAGACCCCGAAACACATGGGAAGGACAAATGTATAGAACATATGTGGGCAACAATCGGCCCGCTGTAAGATTTGATACGGCCCGCGAGACATTTTCAAAAACCCAATTAAAAAAAATATATACACTACTTACTCATAGTCACTCCAAATGAGGAAGATCGAGTGATATGGGGTTTAAACGCGAACGTATTTGCACGCTAAAGTTTGGCCCGCAACATGTCAAAGGTTGCCCATACTTGGTATAGAACATTAGAAAGAGGAACTACGGGATGGATTGAAGCCAAACAACTGAATCAGAACGGGAAACAGTAGAAGAGAAAAATAAGAGAATTGTACCCGACACCGTAAGGTACACGTAGAATTAAAGAAGAACTCCACCATAAAGCATACCAAACAATTATTGTTTGTAGGTGTAAGGCGTTCTCAATAGTGGCTTCTGGATTTTTTTTACTCCAGATCTGGCAATTTTATTTGTTGACGTAGTCATTCAACCAAAAATATGCCTCACTGTTGAATAAATTTTAGTAGTGAATATGAGGAAAAAGAGCAATCTTGTTTTCGGTACATTCACCGAATGTACGACGGCAATGATGGTCACGCGGTTTCAATTTACATACGATCTGAATCTTGTAAACTTTTAAATCAAGATCTTTTCGCAAAATCTTCCATAAAGTTGATGGACACAACTCCAGTTGCTATGTATAATGGCGAATCGACTCATTCGAGTCCTCCTCAATGCACCACAGGAGAAATAACTTCTTTGATGCGCATTGCGAGATGTCTCTGCGGAGTATACGCGGTGCTAAAACGATTCATAGTTAATCAAATAAGTTGTTCGAATAGACGATTGTTGGCCGTAAAATCAGTTGTTGATTGTTACATTGACTGTCACTAGAAACAGTGCACCCAATTTCAAAAACAAACTTCTTAAGAACACCCATTATTTCCTAAATAGATTAGATAATTGTTATTGTACTGTTCCTTTATAGCTACACTTAAACCAATGGATTTCAAACTATCTTACATTATCTTGACTTCTTCCCGCTGCATATCTATATTAAAATCTCCAGTAATTACTATGTTACTGCTAAGTTTTTCTTTCACGTGTAATCTGTAATAAAATGATGATAAGATTTCCCAAGCTGGTTTTAAATTTATGAGCGACAGTGTACGTTTTACTCATTTTTTTAACACTTGCATACAGGTAAAGTGAACTTCCCACGTTGTACTTAAGATATTAATTTGTCGACCCACTTACAGCTGTGTAAACAAACATTAAAGCTATTAATATCCTCATTTTTATTTTTAACCTGATTTATTCTTACCAACTTTGTGCTTTATCTGTCGCCCTGGATATTGTTTCTAATTAACTATTTAAATACTCCGCACGCAAAACAATGGAATGGAACAAAAACGAGTAACATTTCCAGAAAAGCATATTTTTACATGTAAACTCAACTTTTGGTGTTTCTTTACATTTAAATGAAGTCATTTAGAATGCGATCGATTTGACCCAGAATTCTGATAGGAATGCTAATAAGGAAAAGTAACTGACGACTGTATAACGAAAGTGAACGTACTCGAATATTTTATGCTTTAAACAGACGTCTAGAAGATCAAAATCTGAATAGGTTTCATAGACATTTCAACTCGATTAAATCATGATTGATCCTTAAGATTGACGTAATCTGTCAAAAGTAAAAGAGGGAAGCGTTCAACGTTCTTTTTTCATTCGTTAAGAGGATGATAAGATAAGACCTGAATGCGGAAATATTCTAGTAACGCGTATAAGTGTGAAAGTTCTGATTGGAATTCGACCTGAGATAAACAAATAGAACAAAAAATATTTATTTACCATCACCATTCTATAAGAGTTATGTTGGAATGTTCGATGTCTCATTTCTCTGTCTTACATTTTTTTTTTGAAAAAGCTCCGTAGATATCGCGTAAACAAATTTACATAAGACGATTATATGTATAATGCATAGTATTAATATTTGTGTACAAAATGTATAAATACTTTCCCTTTTGACATTATAGCTTAGAGCGATAAAAGTCAAAGTCGACTCCAAGTGTTAAAAAGAATGGATTCCCGGGTGCCTGCAATTTTTTACCTGTCACACCTACACTTATGCACTTATAAAATACCATCGAATCTTGGCCAGCTATGAAAACTATACCGTGCTTTCATATCTAGACGTAATATTCGAAAGAGGTGTTATCTTTAGGGACCCGTGTAAAAGCAGCTGCAGTAATCATTTGAGGATACAAACAGATAATTTGCAGAAAATGTTTGTTTATAATACGCTACTTTAAGTAGGGTAAAATCCTTAACTCGGATATAAATCCCGTATTTTTGAAAAATGCTAACAATTGGTGCGATATCATTCGGCAAAACGACTGAGTGTATATTAAAAATTTAAATAAAATACTGAACATTAAAATAAATTAAATATTCAAAGCTCATTTTACTTTAAACAGTTGGTACTTGATGTTCATATACAGCAGAAGTGGGCAACAACCGACCCGCTGTAAGATTTGATCCGGCCCGCGAGACATTTTGAAAAACCCAATTAAAAAAATATTACACTACTTACTCATACTCACTCCAAATGAGAACGATCGAGTGACATGGGGTTTAAACGCGGCCCGCGAACGTATTTGCACACTAAAGTTTGGCCCGCAACATGTCAAAGGCTGCCCATACCTGATATACAGCGTATCTTGAGATTCATGACCTTGAAGCTTGTGTCGTATATTTGTTTTTAATTCTGGGTTACATTAAGATGATCTTCATAACAATGACGGTTGGTTTGGATACAAAGATAGAATATTTTCCTTTAATTCATGCAACTTTCTGACCTTGAAACGTACATTGAGACAGGAGAAAAATGTTATATACTTACATTACTTACATCACTTACAGTATAGATATATGTCAAAAAATACTTCAAAATTTCGGAAGGTTGTTTGCAAGTATATTTTTATTTTCCGCCAATTGATTTCAGCCTAATGCCCATTTTTAAGTTAGCGTCACAAAATATAGAATTATATCCACACTATTCAAAGATTCAACAATTTTTTTTCAGGTAACATTAGATAGTCAATCCGGCCAGTATTAGATCGGCCCTACTCTGACGAATAAGGCACACGTTTCTGCCAAGTTTGGTCCGAAAATTCGCACTGTTTCTTCATGTTGCAATTTTACACATCATGCAGCATACGTTAAGAACAATGTGACACTACAAAAATTATAGTTTGGTTGTGTTTCTCTTACCAACGCGAAGCCTGTATGTATATTGGATTAAAGACATTTTAACGTAAGATGGATATGACCAAATACTGGAAAGAGTATATGCCATTTGTGTGGGCCTTGATACAGGTTAACCAACTAAAAGATACCAAATATTGATTACTTCAAAATAGAGTTCAGACTCTGGGTTGCGTGCAAATGAGAATTTTTAGACGAACATTAAATTCGAAAACACAAGAACAATAGCAACTGATCATACTACTTAGCATGTCGCTACGAAACAGTACTGTAAAATAAGGGCTGCACTACCAGATTAAATATTGTAGTGAAATTTCTCAAGGTTCGTAACGTATTATAGCGAGTTGATACTTTTATGAGGGATTTCGCTTTTCTACAACAAATTTAGATGATTCGAATTAAATTAGTTAGAAAAATAAAATAGATTAAATCGAAAAATAATAATGTATTATATAATTTAGGTTATATCACTTACATGAGATAGTGCTCTCGACAAATACCTATCGCAATTTCTAGCTAGCTAACAAACTTTTTTTTTAATTTGAATTAATAAATAATTTTAACAAAAATAACGTCCTTTCGTTTTATACTCACGTACGTACTTTGGTATTCTAAATCGGCGAATCTTCTATTTCAGCAATAAGACGCTGACAACAGAAGACGCAAGGTGATTATCGGAGGTTTTCTGCTGGATCAGCGGTGGTTCATCCGGTATTCGGGTAATATACTGTGGCGACACGGTCCACTACAACTTCTATACAAATACTGAAGTATTTTCCTCTAAATAACTCGCGAAATTCGCATAAATAAGGAACGCACAAACTCTGTTGATACTCTGTATTAGCTCCCAATGCTAACCGTTACCTGTTTCGCGCGTTGTTTGTCAAACACGCTCGTAAACCGCTACTAGATCCTGATATTATGACAAATGACTACGGTAAGGTCACCATGGTAACGGAAACATTTTCTATGGGTTTTCAGAGATGGAGATGTTGATGGGAGTCCAACACTGCATTCTTCCTAATAATATAATTATATTAAAGGGTACGAATAAAGGAAATAAGCTCAGTGAAAGGTAAGTTTTACAAATACAGGAGGAGAACAGAGGCCTCAAAAATCCCATTACAGTATATTTATATTTTATAAATATGTCTTTTGTTTTTTGTTCATTTTTCTTTTTAATTCCCATGATACTGTTATTACTTTGATTGCCGCCATTGCTGAAGAGTGGTAACAACACAGAAAACGTAGTACACATTTCATTGCATAGTTTGATCCGAAGATATTGCCATTTCTATAATTCTACGTTACAAATTTGCCAACGCTCTCGTTATCTCACTCGCTGCTGTAGATATTTCACTGGGGGTTTCCCCTGTATCAGTTTATAGATCGACGCTCAGAGACGGGCAAGTTGCTAGGTGTCACCAAACCTAAAATAGTAATTAATCTGTTGACAATCGACTTCTTTAAGGCAATAGTTTTAATTGACAGTTTTGGTGAATAGGTGTTCTTCTTTAGGTTGTCAAACTCAAGGTCTAACGTTTAATGAGCTCCAGATAATTAATAGTATGATGATAAGGGTAACATTTTAAATGTGTCATCATTAAAATTGTGAATTTAATGATTAAAAGGGGCGTAAAATACTTTGTTTAAAGGAAATATGTTTATCTACGGTTACCAAATTTGCCTTCACATTCCGCTTAGAAATGAAAGCTCCGTATAATCAAATAATCCAACATATCAACTATTTGAGAGCGTCAACGTCACAGAAAGCTTTTGTAACCTGTAGCTGGCTGCCGACCAGCATCTTGTCATCGATTACTTTCATGACAATGTATAAATAAACAAAAAAAGATCCACATATCGATCGACACGACGCCGAAAGATCCTAGAACCGTCTACCAAGAATAATCCGCACTATACGCGCGTATTATTTCTGTTCTGGACTTGGGACAACTTCGTAATCACGTGCTTCTGCGTTATTTCTCGTCTTTATTTTTCGAACATTGTCGTAAGAGAATGTACGGCGTGGGCAGGCTTTTTCGGCGCTTTTAGAGAGGAAATTTCAATAAGCGAAACCGATCCCCGGCGAAAAACGAAAGTCGGTTTAAGTTTAAACTTTGAAATCAGCCGTCGGACTCGCATAGCGTTCTTGAACTTGAATATCGAGAAGTCATCGCGAATATTAACGCCGAACGAAAACCAGATGGGAATTATTCGAGGTCTACGCGGAAAAGTTACTCACCAAGCGGTCTACTTCGTTCTTTTTTATGAATTATGGGAGTCCGAAAAAAAGTGCGAAGAGGCGCGTGGGAGTAGGTGGAAGTCGGTGATTTAATTTGATAAACCGAAAATAAATCGTTGTCGTAGATGCGGGCGGATCATAGATTTGGCAAAACGATGAATGTATACCGGGTGGTCCAATGAACGTGGCCATCAGCGATATATTGGAAAATAGAATTCGTAGAATTTCGTGGAAAAAGCTTATCCTGAAACTGATTACAAGGAATTTTTAAGAAACATTATCAAACTCCGTAAGGGATCCAATTTCTAGTCAATAAAAGAAATCAACAGTACAGTAGACGCTCGATTATGTGGACGTTATCAGCCAATCACTGTTCACATTACTGAAAGCTTACATTAGCGAGCATTATTTTATTTTTAAAGAAATTGTATAAAAGAAACTATGTATGTTTATTACAAAATAAATTATGAAGAATGAATAATATAATACATATAATATTAAAAACTAAAAAATAAATTTTGCATTATCTTGAAAAATAATATCATATTTTTCTTTGCGTAAATTTACGCTTGATATTTTCATTACCCGTAGCTTACGGAGCACTAAAATATAGGAATGTAACATGTCTTTTTCTTTAGCCCAATCTAACGCTTGATTAAAAATTCGTGCAGCTTGCGCGTCACTCCCTGTATTTTTAGTTACTTGCTTTAGGGATTCAGAAATGTTTTCAGGATTTTTTGATAACGCAGACAAAAGTAGAATGTTTCGATAATACAATTTAGTGGGTCAGCGTGGATGTCACAAAGATCAGAGATGCTGTTGAGGTTAGTACACATCAGGTGCACTGGGGACCTTATAAGGACATTTGTTCGAGCGCGATCACAATAGAAGGCAAATCAGGACCTGGAGCCAATTCTGGGAACAAGAAAATTACACTTACCCAAGAGCTAGGGACAATCGATCCTATTATGTACTAAACAAAACACAAATTTTAGTAAAGAAATCGTTCGTCTGGTAGAAAGAGATACAAAATAAAATTTCCGCAGGAATACACCACGTTCAAAGCCTCTAGGTGGATAAGACCCCTCCAACAGATAATAGAGAAATTTCAGAAACCTTCTCTGTACCGTCTCAATATAGTTTATGTGTGTTTCATAAATAGGAAACCAGACCAACGCGGCGTACTCCAACCGAGATCGAATGAGAGAAAAAAATAACGTAGATAGAGCTTGTATACTGCGAAAGTCCCTACAATTACGGTAAATAAATTCATATATTTTATTACATCGCGATACCAACTGAAATATGTGATCATAAAAAGACAGAGTGGTATCAAAAAGCACCCCCAAATCTTTGACAGATGTTGACACCTGCAGTGGCATCCCCTCAACATTATAATTGTGAGTAATAGCATGCTGACGCTTAGTAAATGTTATGGTAGTGTATTTTGAAATATTTAAGGACAATCTGTTAAGCTTACACCAACCGGAAACACAAGCGATACTTCTCTGAAGCACACAATCTGCAGTAGAATCAATGCTTAGAAACAGTTTAATGTCGTCAGCGTACATTAGCGTTTCACATTCAACAATACTAGCAATGTCGTTAATGCAGAGCAAGAATATTAGAGGTCCAAGATTAGATCCCTGAGGTATACCAGAGGTAGCGATGTGCTTGAATGATACATAATTCCTATAGCACACTTGAAATTCTCTATTGATCAGATACGACTGTAAGAGTGAGCGTAATGGTCCTGAAAATCCGAACGAATTCAGTTTTCGTAGAAGAATATAATGGTCTATCTGATCAAACGTTTTCTGGAAGTCCAGGTAAATAGTGTCAACTTGGCTTCTGTCGTCTATTGCTTCAGAGACATATTGCGTAAAACAAGCGAGATTAGAAACGGTTGAACGCTGCGATACAAAACCATGTTGTTTTTGAGAGATCCAACCGCGCAACTCTAAAGAATAAGAATAATATTAACATTGCACAGACATTTGCAATGCACGACAAAATGGCGAATTAGTTTGTTGTCCACGACTACCGAGTTCTTAATTGTTTTATGATAATCATTTTATTTCCAGTAAATAATTGCTCATTTGCTTCGTACTTTTATCGGTTTTTATTATTATGGGAGAATATAGTATTTCAAGTTTAGAGCTATCATAGGAGAAAATTCACAGTAATTATTATTTGTAATGGCCTTTTCCATTAAGCTATGATTACAATACTGCCTATGATTGCAAATCTCAAAATGGTAATAGCAATAAGGAATTTTAATGACATTGATGACATCGTAAATAAATACCCAACATAAACGATGTAATGTGTTTGACCTATGGATCATGCCAAAATAAATTCTCTGTATATCTTTCTAACAGCAAAGCTAACGCTGATGGGCAACTTATTTTTACGTATACAAACCTTTAAACATCGTTGCAACATACGGACTTCACGCGCGATTATATCAAATGTTGATGTAAATTTCCCAAAATATTTCAACAAGATCGGCAATTGCAGTTTAAAGTAATTGAGTTGTAAAACTTTACGACCAAAACAAAAAGGTAATATTATTCGCCACCTATACACGTTTATTTATACCAGCAACAAGAATTTTAAACAAATTTGTAATTTAATAAAATTTTATATCGGCCATTTTCTGAATGGAACGTTAAAGAAAATAGTTCCATCCAGGCAACGTACGTAAACTTATACCGCAATAAATCTCGTAGGTATCGGCAAAATCGGCCAAACACTCGGCTGTTTCTAAGGCGTAATTAAATAATTAAGATTTACAAGCTAGCGATAACGCGATATCTCTTGTTAGTTTAAACGCTATCGCATTGTTCCTTATGAAATGGTTTTAACATCGCAAAAAAAAAATGTGTTGTATTTGAATTATAGCCAGCGCGTCATCTGTTATAAATACGATACGATCCTATAAAGGTCTCGGAGTAAAATGGTAACGAGAAGAAATTACAGCTAAAGCCCCGTCAAAAAAACTAATGGGCTCTGTACAATTCCGGTCTTCCACGAATTGACGATCGTTCTATATTTTCATCGTACATGTAAAATTAAACAAAACATGGCGTTAATCATATATTTCTTTTTATTAACGATCTATCTATCCTATATATATATCTATAACGCTATGGAGGAAACCTTGCGCAATAATATACACAAATGCCAAAAGGAATCTAATATCCTTTCTTTTTTCGTGAAATTAACGAAGAAATCGTTATAAACAATTTACTAAAATTTCGCGTAATCGAACTACTGTAACCTTTCCTAATATGCGAGAGGTATCCTTCGAAAATCTTCTAAATTTATTCGAGCTCGTTGCCAAGCGATTGCTTAACTAATCGTTTTTAAACGTATTGTTGATGCGTACGCGTATCCTACAGGTGGTAGTTGTTAAAACAGGTTTCTTTACGTGTTGAAGTTAACGCCATAGGTATAGCTTGTAGAAAAGGCATGCTTCCAAGTTCCTTTTCGAAATTAACTTTGTGTATAAATAGTACAATAAAAGCTTGCGTATAGGCGTTAATTTGTTCCTAGCTCAACGTGTTCTTTTTTCTTGTTAGAAATGTTTGAGCAATTTTTTTTTTAACCAAATCGTTATAGGATATTTTTTGATCGCACTGTATAAGATAATAAAATACACTAGAGCTAAAATGTTTGCGAGAAATTTATTAAGGAAGCAAACTTTACTCATTAACTTAAAATGTTTTATTGACGAAATAATACATTCTTGTATAATGTTGCTTTAACAATTGCCTGACGTCCTCAAAACTAATCGCTTGAAACACGATTCGTCTACACTATAGCATTCTATACTCAATGGAATTACAATCAGGGCTCTATAGCGGGCACTCCTCTAAGAATAGGATTCCTTCAGTCTTGAAAATAACCGTTAACCACCTTTGCGGTGTATTTAGTGTCATTATCAAGTGACGCCCCTCCCCTCAAACATCTTTTGTCACTCTTTCATCTATTTCAACTAATTTCCCAATCCTTCTGCCTTCAAAGCAACCCCATGCTATGATGTTCCTTCTCCATGTTTCACTATTTAACACTTGTCTAACATTCTTTCTCCAGGGTGGCAACCAACAAAAGTGGAATGTTTACTTCCGAATAATTCGAACTTTGATTCGTGCGTCCATAACACATTATTTTTCGAGTCATTCATACTCTAATTTGCGTGAGCTTTTGCCAATTTAGTCTTTTCCGTTCGTGTACAGAACGTAACCGTGGTTTTCTTATTGATATACCCCTCCGACCGGCTTTTATTAGTCCCCATTCTACTGTTGATACACACTTACCAGCTGACGGCGTTGTAGATCGAAATCTGCTGCAATTTGCAGTGCGGTAAGACGACGATTTCTTAGGGAAATCACTCAGAGGTATTGTCATTGATCTGGGCCTTCCACTTCGCTGTCTGCTCTGACAATTTCTCTATTATTTGATGTATTTGTTTTGTGAAAAACGCATATTCTGATGCGCGTTTCAATATCCAGTTCCCTTCTTTCTGACATATAATCGATCAAATAAGCTAACAATGTAAAATAACGCCTTCCTAACGCAATCACACGCGTCTGCAGTATCTCGGAAATGCAATGTAGATTGAATGCATATATATACCTGTCTTCCCCTTTTCCTTCTTTTAGTAGGCTTCCATTTTCATTTCCGTTCTATTTCATGTCGTAATAATGTGTTAACTTGCGTTATCTCTCCTACTCCTTCGTGCTCTAATAAAGTCTTCTTTGAGCAGCATCTCCGATAATAAATATAGATATAGTTCACGTCCGTGTCACATACTTTTTCCAGTTAGTTGTTTTAGACGGCAAATATTACCAACACAAGATCTTCTAAGTCTGAAATCACTTGGTTCTTCTGAGTCTTTTACATGTTCCTTTATCCTCGACTTTACTATTCGTCCATACAGTCAGCACATAGAAGAAGTAATAGGAATTCCCCTATAGTTTTCGTATTTTATTTTACTGTCTTTCTTGTGTATAGAACTTACCATTCGCACGCGATTTTCCATACTTCAGGGATATCACTAACTTGTAAAGAAGATGTAAAGAATCTGATAATTGCTTCTAATATTGTGATTAGGGAATTCTTAATTTAAAGTTCCATGGATACACCTCCTTATTTGTCATATTTTTCATTGCCTCTATAACTTCCTCTATTATATATGGAATGTGCACATTCCAAATTCTATTTCATAGCTCATTCATCTTCAATATTATTAACGCATTATTGCTTTATTGCCATTATAAAATTTAATACAGGAATACATTGTTATCGTGTTTGAATGGATTTTGTAAATAAGTCATCGTTCTAAATATATAATACAAAAATACATTTATCAAACATTTTTTGAAACAAACGAACTACTTCCGGAATTGGACCGCGTCATGATGCGATATATAAATGAAATGAAATAAGAGTAAGAAGAGAAAAATAAAAAGAAAAACAGATAAAAAGAAGAAGAATGAAGGGGGGATATGAAATAGAAACAAAGGTGAAAAGTAAGAGAAGGAAGGAGAGACCGATGGAGGGGGGGGGGGAAACGAGAAGAAAACAACAAAAGAGACACGGTCCAATTCCGGAAGTAGTACTAACTCTGGCCGTGGAAGCCTACGTATTCATTTCATTTTTCGAAACGGTTAGAAAGTATCGACACATTTTTTCTTACAATAACAGAGCATGTTAAACTTATTTATATGGTTTGAAAAATGTAAAAGGAATAGCAATTTTTCTAAAGTTCCAGAAAGTTTTAAAAAAGAATTTTGATTATAAGAAATGCCTAACATCAACATTGGTTTAGTTTTTACAAACTCAAATGATGAAGTTATGAAAGTTTATAAATATGTTTCGCTAAAGTCGGCCGATGTTGAAAGATTTTCTCAACATCAAAATGGATATTTGATACGAAAAGGAACCGCTTATCATCAGTCGATTTTCAAAAGTTAGTAAAAAAGAAAAACAACCAAGAACTTACAACAAAATATGGATAAACTATCGTCCGTATGATCATTTTTATCTGCGATTTTATTTCACATTTCAGGGTACTCTTTAAGAGCAAAATCATGCTTCCCATTTTGTCGGTACGGAAGAGTTATGTTTCATTATTCCAATACAAACGCATTAGCCACTTTTCAGTTCGGAAAGTTTACACAATTGCAGAACGCATTACTATTAAGACACGTCCCAAAGCGATTCGTGTTTATTGACCTTGTCAATCGCGTCGTTTGTATACGCGCAATGTTTATGATTGTTGCACCGGTACACACACGGACAAGAGATATGTTATTGTGTGTGAATGTGCTCTCTCAAGCGGCCTCACGTCTATGCGTATGTTAAAGATCGTAAACGGACGGACCGATTATAAAATATTGACCCCTACTATTAATACTTTTACCGCAGCATGTATAAACTAAGAACAGATATATTTAAAACAGGTTTCTAGAGAGAGCAAACTGTTCTATAAATGTAGCGAGTTTGAATTGCAAGTGTAAACTTACAATGTCTGCGATGCGGATGAAGAGACTTTGCGATCTGCAGCTCATATGTGTAATCTTATGGACGGTAGCTTCCAGTGGAGCATAATAATATTAGTAGAGTTTATTGTCCAGCAAAATACTAGTTACAGGACAAAACAATACTACAAAGCCATCCATATACTGTCAAAATATACTTAAGTAAGAAATTAAGATCTAAGAATAAGGAACGTAAAGAATAACTATAATAAAAGAGGTGCGTGCAAATTATGTCAAATGAAATTAAATTATCCGAAAAATTCCTTGGATCGAAAGAAAAAATTAGTATAACACCTATTTACTGAAGTACACATATAATACCGGGAATTTCACATAACTCATAATATATGCCTTCGCATTGTCCCATATAAAATACAACATAGCTAATAGTTATGAGTCTCGGTGAAGAGGGGCAAGTTTTAGTGTCGTGCGGAGAACAACGTGGAGGGAGTGAAGCACGCGGCACAGGGAATCGAGTACCCGTATCAAAGCACGCTTGTTCAGTATTATTCGACTGGTCGTTGTGATTACCTGTCATCACACACATACTTAGAAAATGTCACATTTAGGTACGTTTCGGAAACGGAAATATCTTTTTAACCAAGGGAATAGGTTTCGGAAATGAGAGTCACTTGAGGCTGGATCTGGCGAATAAAGTACCAGGAAGTGAATTTTTCCATAGACCAGATCGACTTCTAAAAAGTGTATTTTCTAGTGAACCGTAGGACAGTTAATGGTTTGGTCCTCTGTAGATAGATAGTCAATGAAAGATACTTCCTTCAACTTCCAAGAAATCGTACTAATTACTTTACATTTCTCGAAATGTATTGGTATTTGCATGCAAAGGGGCTATTATGCGGTGTTCACTGTTCAGATTGCTGTTTAGATTTGGGAATATAACAGCAAAGTCAGATCTTATCAATTATAATAAGTTTTTGCAAAAAAACTGGTCTGGTTATTGTTAAGTAGCTTCAAAGTATAACTTCAAGTTCTCATTCTTTCACCTTTTTCATCAGAAAAGATTTACGGCACCCATCTTAGATATATCTTAATTCTACGTGTTGGACGTTATATTGTACGCTTTCAGTTAATATGATCAAAACAATATCACCAATTTTATTAGTTAAATCTGGAGTTTGTTACAGATTCTAACGGTACTGATCTCACATCAACTTCAATGCTCCATATTATCACGTTTAAATTCTGCAAACCAATGACAAATTGTTGTTTTCGAGAAAAAATATTACTACGCAAATTCTGTCGTATATCAGCTAAAATTTTAGATGCGAAGTTCTCAAAAAATACGTATTGCTAAGTTGGTGCCTTGGTGCAAAATAATAACAGTAAAGACAAAATCAGCTTATACAGGTATACAAAAATAGCAACTTTATGAAGACGTGGTAATAACTTTAAAATATTTTATCAAATTTGATTAAAATAACATTACCTATTCAGTATTTGGTTATATAGCCTTTATTGGATAAAATAGCGGCGCAATGTCTATGTAACCGCAAACGCTGACACGGTTCAATAGAAATATTGCACCATCGCGATTACACATTACACAAAGTTCTGCAATATTCGATGGTTCTACACTGAACACGGCTTATTTGACGTCTATCCAAAGGCTTGAGGGTTTGAGTTAGGAGTCTGACGATTCAAGACTTGAATCTTACTGGAAGTAAACCATTGTTAGTTTGGTACATGGTTAAGAGTACTTTCCAATGGATTTCATATATAAAAAAATAGTTAAATATAAAAATTAAATAATAAACCCCAGGCACTGCTATTACTATGTGCGGTACAAAATTAAGGGGCAATATTGTCAATTCATTGTTTCCAAGGTAGTATATTAAAATGCGGCAAAGGCAAATGTGAAATTCGATCAATTATCATCAAGTGTTGCTGAAATTTATCGTTAATTACGTGAAACATAAGGCCGTTCAAGTGAAAAAGCACAGCTGGTGTTGTGGGAAAAATGAGATAAAATTGACGCTTAATGACAAACAAACTTCGTCTAGAATTTACAGAGGTTTTAGGGCAATGTTGTTGAGAATTGTAACTGGAATTCTAAGCTGTCGCAAACTGTGTGCACGATATGTGTCGAAATCAAATAACGATTGCAAGGACTGTGTGGATGTACAATTCACAGGTATAGCAGTAAACTCCACTCACACAAATTTATTAATTGTGCGGAACGCAGCGTTTCGAGAGCACGTGGGCTCTCATTGTCATCGTCGGTAACACGGTTGAAAATGAGAGCCCACGTGCTCTCAAAACGCTGCGTTCCGCATAATTAATTAATTTGTGTGAGTGAAGTTTAGTGCTATACCTGTGAATGTGTCGAAATACACACAAATCCTCACAGAGAACGTAGAATAGCATCTAATCACGAGGGAAATGTTTTCTATATCATTACTAGTGACAATAGGGGGATTTCGTACATCAATGCTAGGACGAAATTAGTTCATCTAAACCGAAAAATCTGAAACAAATCCGGTTCCAGAGGAAAATTATGGTAACTTTATTCTGGGATCAAAAGGCTGTGCTTTGATTGATTTTATGGAACTTAATAACCAACGTCAGAAGTCTAATGTAAAACATTTTCTAAACAACGCCAGTACCATCTCCATCCTACGGCATTTCAAAGACTGGATTGGTTCTAAACGTTTCGAGGAAAGAATTGTAAATCTCAATGGAAACCTGACGAAAATCCTAGATGGCGGAATTTTATGCAAACAAAGAAGCTTGTTGCAGGACATGAATTACCATTTTTTAGGTGTTACCGTATTTTGTACATAAAACATACATGCAACGTTTGCAACATTTATCTGTGGAAGTAAATTAATTAACTTATTTATGGCATAAAATGCTGCATGCTTTAAACGTCCAGATTCAGTTTCAGGAAGTAAAAGGCGATTCTAAACATTTTCAGCGGCGTTAAGAGAGAGCAAAACTGTACGAACAATGTCCATAAAACATAACAGTACAGCAAAAGCGTTGAAATATCCGCTAATCGCCGATTTTATGGGCGTTCCAGCTTTATGGTTTAATAAATCGCAGCGCGGTGTTTGGAAAAATTAGTAAACGCAATTATTGGCAAATTAGCAAGGAAAATTATTAGTCATTGATTACACACGCATTGAATACGCGAATAACTCGGTGTAATGGGAAATTTCTAAATTGTAAGCGTTTCTTTCCTAATTGGAATGAGGTAAGTTCATGTTGTAAATAGTATCACGTATAAACTAACCAACTGAATTCACAGTAAGTAACATATTTTGCACACTAAATGAACGCATTTACTTAAATTACTGAATGCATGCATCGTCCATAAACAAATAGCGCATATCCTGGTCGGTATGAAGGTCCTCCACCCTGCTTCGAACAATATCTGCCTCTTCCCGAGAATTGCAAGCTCCATTCCTATTCGGTTATAAATAATTCCGTATCTAAGCGAAACCAAAGGTAAATCAAAATATTTCGACGGACATAAAACCTAAATCCAGTCGCCGAGGGAAAGGCACAAAACCTACAATCATTGCGCAAATATTTTGGAATGACGCACATAAGCTCTGACGCGTCATGACTAACACCAAGAGATCGCATGTTCGTATACACCTTTTATTTCTACGATCAAATTCTAATCGAAATAAAATCCGCAAATATCTATGGTCACTAAGAGGAGCATTAACGAATGTATAATGTGTGTTCGGGCGAACGTAATATTCGTGTGGTATATACTTCCTAGGGAGAGTGTATTGTTGCTCTACATTTTCATCTGATTTTTAACTAGTTTTTCTTTTATTTATCGTAACCGAGATACCAATTGATGTAATAATCAAAATAAAATTTAAGTTTAAAAATGGAAATGGTGATACTGTTGTAAAAGGGTGATCAGCAATCTTGATTAAAAGTATTTTTCAATATTGATACAACTGTATACCAATTTACAGAACAACTGCAAAGTTATTAATTTTGTTGACTCAGTATCAATACAATCAATACAACTACATAAGATAGACACGATTTCATTAATAGTGTTGAAACGGAATCAACAACAGAAAATATGTAGGAAACGATCGCAATAAACATATAAGGAGGGGATTACTGAAATTTTCAATAAATCAAAAATTATCCAAATATTTGCAATCGATCGAAACAGAAAATGATCAATCAATTTATAAGAATCGGACACTTTTTTGGCATACTTAGTCGTTGTGGCGTATATAAACTTCATAAGTACATCTGTCTGATCTAAGAGAACTTGATGAATGCGTTTTCACAGATTAATTGTAATAATTAATCTCAAAAAGGCGTAATATTACAAAGTACAGAGGGCACGAAGTAGGTCATAACACGTTTGAAAAACAAACATGGCGACGGGTATTTTATTTTAACAGACGAGATACGTCACCATTTGTGACTTCGGTTCTACTAAAAATAAACCGCAAAAGTACCTGGGTAATAGAGAAGTTTTCTACAAATTATTGGTACTTACTGTTGTTAAATAATATCTCAGGCTTTCACGGCCGTTTGTCAAAGGTACCTTTGAAAATACGAACCGCAGTTGCTCGCGAAACGTCATGGACAAAAAAACCTAGTGATACGGTGGAACGCGACAACCGTTACGACTATGATTTACTGTTGTTGAAAATGTTTATTTGCTACTCATCTACTGATTACACAGCTGTCATTCTACACGAAAAAGAATACCTTGCCAATTACCCTCAATACATGTTATTGTAGTGTTCATTTTATAACACGTTCTACTGTTAAATGACGATTGCAAGGACTGTGTGGATGTACAATTCACAGGTGTTACCGACAGTCGGTAACACGGTTGACAATGGGAGCCCACGTGCTCTCGAAACGCTGCGTTCCGCATAATTAATGAATTTGTGTGAGTGGAGTTTACTGCTATACCTGTGAACGTTCTACTGTATTTTATGGAGATTACTGTCTTAATATTTATGTGTTTTCAAATAGTGCACAATTTAATTTCGTACTATTTTTTTCGACAGCGTTGTATGTACGATTGTAGGCATCTTCTTTTGTATTGCAAAAACTCTTTCGAATCGATACGCTAAGGAAGTATTGAGGTGTCAAAGAATTAAGTACAATTCTACCCGTAAATTTCGGGATATAACCACTTACTTCTGTGAAAATTGGTTTTTCTTTTGTAGTTGAGTAATTACCGTTCCAACATGCATTTGTAATTTGTATTAAAAAAGCCGCAATTATATTTTACAATATTTCCATCTTTATTCATTTGTGTTCATTTTAATATTTGGTTTTCAATTATTTCTCCAATTAATTGCAATCATTTATTATATGAGGTTTTACCACATTATTTTCTTCTAACGTTTACGATGTTTTTGTAAACGACAGCTGCGGA
This sequence comes from Trypoxylus dichotomus, assembly GCA_023509865.1. Lineage (NCBI taxonomy): Eukaryota > Metazoa > Arthropoda > Insecta > Coleoptera > Scarabaeidae > Trypoxylus > Trypoxylus dichotomus. Next base: position 7,994,353 of record CM042076.1, on the reverse strand, counting down.
CACTTCGGCAAGCGACCATCACCTTAGTACCTTGACCTCCGTCACTACCGTCATTGTTCCCGCAACAAAAGTAGGACTGGGGGATACCAATCAAGTAGCAATCTTCCTTTAGTAGTTTATAGACATCGCAAAACAGGTCCTTGAGGTATTCCAAACTGTACTATGTTCTAATGATTTTATATTGTAATAAAAACAAAAGAAGGTGCGAGTTTTCTACAAAATGGAACAGTTTTCTACAAAACTGAACAAATTGATGACAGATAGCGCTTTTCTTTCAATGTCGTGTCACTATATACATTGAACATAATAACATTAATAATAATTAAGTTCCAAGTTATTGAAAGCAAATATAGTGTAGCATATTTAGAATCCAATTGCATTAAAACCATTCGTTTGAGCAGCATTATAAGGTCGAAAATTGTGACCTAGAGCATTCATTGTGTTTCCTAATCTACTAGAAGGCGACTTCGAGAATCGTAAGGCGGTTCACATGAGCTGAATCACAGGTAAAGAGAAACACAATATTTGTATTATTGTTATCGTGTTTGTGTAGTAGATATGCAGCTTAACACAACCTCAAGAGATTTTAGTTTTTTTCAAATTTTTTTCAAAAAATGTCTGGATATTTCGTCACTCACATGGATAATAAACTGTTTCTGTTTAGATGCTTCATCGCTATGCAGAAATCATGTTCATTGTTTCAAATCTACTATTGATCAATCATGTAATTCAACACACCACAGGCATCTAATTTGGAACCATCACATTTCTTTTCTTTTTGAGAGTAACAAAAATTTAAAATCCAAAAAGAATACATAGGCTTCCATGGCCATGGTCAATAACAACCGAATTGGACCATGTCAAAGTGAATGCATAATATAAAGAGAAAATAGAAACGAGGAAAAAAGAAAAAGAGATCTCAACGTCGTAGAAGATTTCTCAGCAGAGTTTGCCTTAGAGTGGTTTACACATTGAATTACTACAGCATTTTGGTTTTTTGTATCATATATTTAATATACGGTCCAATCCTGGAAACACTTCGCCGATTAATACAAAATCTATTACTTGATTTGTAAGCATAAATGCTTTCAATCAAAGTTATTTTTCTATTTCTTTGTTTCAAGCACAAACACCACCATATTTTTTACAAATTTTATTGCATTGAATAAATTTCTTTTTTGTTTCAATCTTGATCTAGCTTTAGCTCGTGGTATAAAACTTTGTTACTTTTGAATTTACTTATTTTAAGCATATTAGTTAGTATTATAACACTATAATACCCGATTAAACTATTGAAACTTTCTCCCTGCTTCGTTTAATAACATCGTTAAAAGGAATAACATTTATCTCATGCATTTTGCAGATCTAAACGTAAACTAAACGTGTAGACAAGATCGACAATATTTCATGTACATACATATGTGCATATATAGAAGAGAAAGAACTCTACTGGCCTAGAAACCAGCATCTACCTTTTTTTTTTCGTTTCTGTAACGTTATTATTATTAACCTGTATAATTCCAATGTATACGCGTATAACTACTGCACACTGCGGTTTGACATACAAGCTAACTTTCCAGACAGGATTTCACCGCCGGTAGATATTCATACGTCTCAGTAAACAATTACAGCTGTTATGATCGGAATCATCTCTCTTTCTCTTCTATCTTATACGACTAATACAAATTTTAAGATTATTAGTATTATGCCTATTAGATCATCGCGTGAACTGAAAAAAGTGGATAGCTAATATTCTATTCAGAGGGCATATGCGAGACTCGGCCATAGATATGACAAATGTATCAATCTTCACGGTGATTATATAATAACCATGTTTGTACATAACTTTTGGTAACAAATTCATTTTATTATTTACACTTTTCTTGTTGTTATAAACTATCGGAAGTTGAAAAGAATAACAGCCCTCGTATTATGTACAGAGTCACATAACCCTATATTCATCCTGTCCAAGTCAACAATCCTCGGCGAGTAACAGATTATCTAGCAGTTCTTTAATGGTATTTTGCAACAAATTTTGGTAACACTTAGGAATTAAAAAATTTTCATAGAAAAAAGAATCGAAAATTTTCATACCGATAATCGTAACATGCATGTTAATACTTAAAGAAATTATGTGTACAGATATTTTTGAGGGAAATTTACTGTTGCTATTATTCAGAATTTTCCTCGTACATCTGCTTTCATATTTAAAAGATTAATAAAGTACGCTTCTTTGGAACAGCTGCTAGTTATTAAATATTAAAGAACCCTATTAGGTTGGTTGTAAACTTAAAAAGATGCTTTTTATTTGTACTAAAACTCATAATCGTATTAAAGCAAAATATGAAGCTGCAAATTTTTTATATCTGTAATTTTTTTATAATGTTTCTGCTTAGCCAAAAATACAAACAGCTGTTTAACATTTTAAGGATACGTGTTTTTTGATTTTAAATGTAATCATGTAGCTATTCCAAGCACCGAAAGCAATTTCTTTATATAAAGCATTCTTCCTAATTAATTTGCTTTAAACTGCTTTAAAACTCTGCAGGATATTTAAAAAAAAAAGTGAAAATTTCAAAAATATCTGATTCATAATAGAGATTCTTTTTCTAGGTGCACTTACGATGCTGAATAGTTTCCTTTTGGACAACTTCCAAAATCATCGCAATCAATAACCGATATCCTGTATTTTTTTTTGACAAGTTCTATGGAATACTACCAGAATTAAGCGTGGAAAGATTTTGAAGATACGCTTGTGTATTTTTCCAAGTATTTTTGCAATGCAAGTCGATCTACGATATTTCATTTGAATTCGTAACGTATGGTAATCTCGTAAAAAATGTTAGATTGGAAAAAGAAAATAGAACTGATTGCCGTTACAGTTTTCGCAATATACATATACCTCACTCAAAGAAATACGCAAGTTTAAACAAAAACATAGGCATCGCAGTAAACTCTACTACACACAAGTTAATAATTTCTTCGGAATGCAGTGTTTCAAGGGTACCTGAACTATCATTGTCAAACCGTGTTACCGATAATGGAAGCTTTACATGCTTTTAAAACGCTGCGTTTGGTGTGTGGTGTGGAGTTTACTGCGATACAACTGTACAACCACACAGTCCTTGCAATCGTAATAAGGCAAATGCATTCGTTTTAATTTTTATTTCCAAATTGATCCAACGTACCTGTTTATTAATTAATGTGTATTAATGTCTTGCACTGCATTCACAATATTTGTATACATATTCATGTACTATCACCACAAATTTATAAAGCATTTTTGCAAAAAAATAACCTTAAAAATAATGAGTTGCTTATCAATATTGGGAAGTCTTTAACTGTTCCTGAGAATGCAGGCAAGAATGAGCTATGTAATGAATGTAACCATTTTTTTTAAATTGCGAACCCATATGATGTTTCAAAATAAATATTTAATCATAAGAAGATTCATTGGAATTTCAATTTGGAAATATTCAAAAGTATCAGACATGGGAATTCCCTATTTATTGATGCTTTCACATATTATCTAAACACTAGCCTATCTCATTAATGTCTAATTTGAAGCAGCCCTATTTCCCACAAAACTGAAGTTGTCAATCGTAGGACCTCTATTTGCCAAACACCGCTTTTGTCCTAATAAATCTATATAGACACAGCAATATATAAATAATTTTCTACCATACATGACTTATCCAAAGCTTTCGGCTTAGTTAATCATAGCATTCCACTCTATAATCTCGAAATGTGTGGTGTTAAAGGTGTTTCATTAAATTGGTTCCGATCTTGCCTTAAAAGCAGAAAGAAAAGCATCCAACTTGATGATTCGCTATCTCATTTTATAGCTGCTATCATATATTGTGACGGCACGGCAATCACGTAATGGGAAATATGGAAGTAGACAACGACAGTAGGCATTTTCCCGTTTTCCATGGACGTTGTTGCTGGGGTGAATTTAGTAGTTTTTATTACATTTTGATCCATCGGTTGAATAAGTGGAGTTACGTTGGTCGGCATGAACATAACAAAAATTGAGCCATCGTTGCTTCTTAATTGTTCCTCTGGAGGATCGCTTGGTGCGTTATCCGCCACTTAATTTTAAAAATGTTCTTTCATTGGACGAGGATACCACGTCTGTTTTGGTGTGATTTTAGTTGCACACTACTTTATTTCACGAGAGGCAAGAGAGCCAACGCTTACAGGAATCCCATACATAAATCGGGGAACAACCGGTGCAGGCGCTGAAAACATTTACGTAAACATTCTTTTGATCGATTCAATTACGCACGTAAATCGGGAAATAACCTGTACCCTAAGCTGTTTACATTATCGAATTGTACAAAGTGCAAGCTTGTTTACATTACCGGGCGTTCCATTTGATCCTACAGTAACAATTTTCTGTTTATGGCCGCGACGTTTCCACTACCGGGTATTTAGATGCGCACGCGTTTACTATATTTTAATAAAAATTACAGTTATTCATTTTATTTTATTATATTCCTTTTATTTTGAATATGACTTTTGGGACGCCTCGTATCTTTTGTTAAAATTTGTTGTACCAATAAAAAAAGGAATCATATTCCGAATGAATCTTTCATAAACGCTGCTTACATGAATCATCATTCGAAAAAAAGCATATAAAAGCTATTTTCTTCTCGCCAGAAGCTGCAAAAACAAACCTTCACTTTGACCCATAGCAAGCGTTATTATCCGGTCGTTCGCAGACCGTTAACATCCATTCGAACCTCTCTTTTACAGTACACTAAAAAAAGGGTCCGTATATTCAATCCGCGAGCAAATTCCGCTTCTTTTCCGTACACTATAGCAACTATATCATGTAGTAAGAATGTAAAAATAACGCGAAACGTTAAAACAATTGGCACAAGATCAATGTTAACATTAATAAAAGAACAAATGTGGAAAGTTTACGATCCGTAGTACGTATTTCGCGTTTCCCTAGTGCTCCAAAGATGATAAAAAGAGTTATTAAAACCTCTCGCCTTTGCGTTATCCAATATGTTTGCGTCCGGGCGAAATAGCTAAAATTGACGTTGTTATCTGGTGTTTAGTTTAAGGCCGCTAAAAAATTTAAAAGCCTTTTCCGCGAAATCGTACAATTTGTTTGCTTTTGGTGACGTTGGTTCAGTATAGTATCCTGTACTTTAAAGTTGGGAGCAAAACTAAATATACATACATATAGGTGCCATTTAGCTCTTGACGCAATAGCAATTACTCAAGTGTTATTTGATTCGAAAGCGCAATTGTAAATAAGTTTAGGTAGCACGTGATTGTTTCGCAGACATAACCATCTTAAAGTTATGGAGACGGCTGCCGTAATTTTGCCTTTCAATCTGGTCGAGCAGAACACCGTTCATATGGTTCTATTTTGAAAATGTTCCTAAAATTACGAAATCACGCAGATAAACGTGCTATTAACGTTTGGCTAAAGTTTTATAGACTGCTGTTAGTTTTACACAGGGGTTGAGCAAATTACATCTCAAGTATCGAGTTCCTGACTTACAGATGTCTTTAAACATAGAACAACATATATACACAACAAGTACAGCAACCTCAAATTATCTTGACATATACAGCGTAAGCCACAACAAAATTACATATCAAAGTTATTTTTTTTAAATGGAAGTATTTTATATTAGGATACAACTGATTTCCGGGTGATAATCTTAAAATTAATAAGTTCAAAAAAATTCGGAGGTTGAAGCTTCATCTTGTGAGGATGCTTTTTATGGTATGTCGTAGTCCCTTTACATAAGATAGAAGGCATAATAAATGCTGATGTCCATGTAAACATATTACAAACTATGCTTCTGCCATATGCAGAGGAAGAAATGCCATTAAGATGGTTGTATATGCAGGATAACGATCCGAAACACGTTTCTCCGAGATAATAACGTTCGTGTTTTAGGTTGACCATCGCAATCGCCGGACTTAATAACCCACTTGAAAATGTATGGGTGGAGTTGAAAGAGATATCTTCAACTAAACCACAAAATATTGACAATCTGTGAAGAATATGTCAAGCTGAATGGCAAAAAATTTTAGTGTACAGTAGAGACATATAGGTAACTGGTAAACTCGCTGCTCCACAGATGTCAAGAGATGATAAAGAATAAAGGTAAGCAACAAAATATTAAGCTTTTCAGTCCAATTACTTAAGTGGAAATGAATGTGGATAGCATTTTGGAATGACTGTTATTTTAATGTTCAATTATTTTCTATGTCCTGCAATATAAAGTTTTATTTTCTCTTTGGTATCAAAAAATCTATTTATTTATTGAACTTGAACTTCTTTTATTCAAGGTATAAATTGATATTGCAGCCAAACCAAGACCCTCGTGCACATGACTGTATATGGATCTCGCAGTTATTTGGGGAAGCAATAACTGAATAACAGAAATATGAAGTTCAAATGAAAGAAATTAGTAGATTAAATCCGGATACTTCACTGTACTTCAGAGTCAAAAGCGAAATCAAAATAATGGACTTTTTCTTATGCACTCCCAAGAAAGCAAGAGAGATTTTGTAGAATAAGGTTATCGTCATTATTTTTCGAAATCCAAAAGTGTAATATTTACTGAGTTTTTACAGAAGAGGAGGTCAACAACTGACCACAATTCCATTAGGATAACATTCTCTTTTATCTGCTATTTCAACTGCTAAGTTCTTCAAATTAGGATATGAATTGTTGCCTGATCCATTACATTCACCACATTTGGCTCTGAATCATATTTCTTGTTCTCAAACTTGAAATAGTAATTTTGTGGATAGAGAGTATTCTGGACGAAATGATAGACGAGTGCCTATTTTGACGAGTTTTCGAAAGATTACCTTTGCATGGATTAAAAGAAAGTTGGAAAATCTTCGGATAAATTGTATAGAATTGGATGGAATTTACACTAGAAAATGAAATATATTATACATTTTAAATAAGAGCATTGAAGAGATGCCATGATAAGAAAATAAGTTTTATGTACCATTTGCAATCTAAAAGAAGAATGGTTATCAGCGCTTTTAATAATACAAAAGAACATAACACTAAACTGGCTGTTACTTTATTTTGCCCGGATATTGTTGTGGTAATCTTTACTCAACAATAAGAAGGATGTGTAAATTAAAAAAGACAGATCCATATAGAGTGAAGTTGAACCAAAGATTAGAGAAGGAGAAAGACGCAACGCTTCTGTAATATTTTTTGTCCATATTATTGGTGACCTTGTGCCTTTTAATTGGAATGTAATAACGCGGGAAGTTTTAACAGACCATTTACTATATATTTTAATATGACTGCAATAACTGGATTTTTATATGATTAAAATGCTCGTAAATAACGAGCGTTTAATTAAATCCGGTACCAAATAGGTTCTCAACGAAAAAAACGTATTTCCCAACTTATACATTTAACATTCCCCCTGACGGTGTCAGCACACAACCTAAAATACCTATTTAGTTTTTAAATTAACTTTAATTAAAACAATTTTGCAAAATATACATTTTTTTGTGACCCAAATTATGAAATTATACTGTTTATCGTAAAAAATCCGGTAATCATAACACATGGGCTGAAAAGTTCCGGGGCTAACACATAGATGACGCTATTTATTTTTTTATTTATTGCAGTCACCTTTCTCTCAGTTAGTACTAATCTTCAAAAGACAGCTGTTAAAATTTCATGAGATTCTATTCATTAATTTGTGAGTTATTGTGCTAAGAGTCACGCTACTTTTGTTATTTTCAAAACAATGGATCAAAAACAATTTCGTGTTTTAATTTTACACTACTTCTTGATGGGAAAAAATACCGTTCAAGCGAAGGAATGGCTTGAAAAGTGTTATGGGGACTCCGCTCCATCAGAAACAACAATAAAACGTTGGTTTGCTGAGTTCAAACGTGGTCGTAGAGACACCGATGATGCAGAACGCAGTAGACGTCCAAATTAGGCGGTAACACCAGAAAACATCAAAAAAATCCACAAAATCGTTTTGAATGATCGAAAAGTGAACTTGCGTGAGTTAGCTGACATCGTAAAGATATCAGAAGAACGTATTGGCTTTATATTGCATGAGCATTTGACTATGAGAAAGCTCTGTTCAAAGTGGATGCCGCGTTTGCTCACTGTTGACCAAAAACAAGAACGTGTTGATGATTCTGAGCAGTGTTTGGCCATGTTTAAACGTAACAAAGCGGAATTTTTGCGTCGATATGTGACAATGGATGAAACATGTATCCATCACTTCACTTCGGAATCAAAACGATCGTCATCTGAGTGGACAGCAACTGGTGAACCTCGTCCAAAGCGCCCGAAAGCACAACAATCGGCTGGAAAGGTTATGGCCTCGGTGTTTTGGGATGTGCGTGGTGTAATATTCATCGACTATCTTGAGAAAGGAAATACCATCAACAGTGAATATTATACAGCGTTATTGGAGCGTTATATTGCGAAATTGCAAAGAAACGACCGCATATGGCAAAGAAAAAAATTTTGTTTCATCAAGACAACGCACCGTGTCACAAGTCAATCAAAACAATGGCAAAACTACATGAATTGAACTTCGAATTGCTTCCACATCCACAGTATTCGCCAGATTTGGCTCCCAGCGACTACTGGCTGTTCGCTGACCTCAAAACAATGCTCGCCGGTAAGAAATTTCGCACGAATGAAGAGGTTATCACTGAAACTGAGGCCTATTTTGAGGCAAAAGATAAATCGTTCTACAAAAGTGGTATTGAAATGTTAGAGCGGCACTGGAATGATTGCGTTGTTCTTGATGGAGATTAGGTTGATGAATAAAGCTAATTTTGAACCAAAAAAAACCTGTCTTCTTTGTTAGGCCCGGGACTTTTCAGCCCATGTGTTATATGGTATACGGAGACAAGAGAAAGAGCATGTCGAGGTAAATGCCAACCTAATAAAGAATATTTTAACAGTATTCCTACTCGGTAGTTCACATATTCAAAGTGGAAATGTTTGTGGAATAATATACATGCGTTAATTAAGTAATTGTAGGCAAATTTATATTCGTTCTAATGCAAAGTGGGATATCGTTAGTGTGAACAATATACACCATCTCAACTTGAAGTAAGAAAACTAAAAAAAGATATATATTTATTTATAACAGCATAAGTACATAATGGACTGTAAATCATAATATTTCCAATTTTTAGTGAGTGTATTTTTAAATTCATTGTTAGAAAACTGGATTTAATAGTAAATAATTTATTAAGCAATTAAACACAACAGTGAATACTATGCTTTTATTTTGGAACGTTGGAACGTTTTCCATGTTACTTTCAAGCTGCAATTTCTTCTTCTAGTGTTGCATCTTTATGTCCCTGATCTTCAGATAAATAAACATAAATGTGTAAGTAAATATCACTTACAACAAATATGAAAACAATTGTATTTCTTTTTTATTACCAACGTTAAATTTAATTAAATTAGTTCCTGTTAACAGAAGCTGTAGGTTCAAATCCTACCAGACTCGTGAAATTTTTATTTAATTAAAAATTCCATGAAAAACTAATTTAATTAAATTTAACATTGGTAATAACCAAGAAATTTAATTATCATTGTACAACCATATTAAAATATCGTGTCTGCCTAGATATCCGGAATATACCATTTATCGACATAAATTGCGATTTAAGTGGCAATTTATTCAGATGTTTCTGTAGTGTAGTGGCTTAACACACCAGTGTAGCTGACAGGAGGTTTAAGCTGAAATCCTATCGGAGTCGTGAAAATTTTTATTCAATTAAAAATCTCACTAAAAAATAATTTAAATAAGTTTAACGTAATAACAAGGAAATTCAATTATCTTTAAAAAAAATTATTCAAAATGGTTTTAGGTATAAAACTGTTTAATATACGTCAATCATTATAACTTCATTTTTCGACTAACACTTTTTAATTAATTACGATTATGTAGGGACCTAAATATGTTACGTCTTTTGACTTGGAAATATTTAATAAAGTAATGAGGTAAGAAACAATAATCAAATGGAGAGAAATCCTTAATTATAACACCTGTTGCTATTAATACCTTTTAGTGAAATACCATTGTTTTCCGATTTATTGATTTGTAAGTCAGGATATTAGAATCTAAGTATTATTATATCAACTTTTGTTCAGATTTGTGTTGATTATATTTTCTCAAAGCTTGAAAGGATTTAGTGTGCAGGATTAATTTATTACAATACGTTACGATTATATCTACAGGCTTGTTCACAGATTTTAATTATTATTAAAAAGTAGAGTAAAAATGTTACGGTGGTGATAAGAGCAACGTAACGTATTTTAGTTCCCTTGAAAACATGTTCAAACTATCTGAAACACGACATACAAAGCTTAGAATTACTATAATGTATCAAAATCGATAACGACATGGGTGGAAATATTAAAGTAAAAGACGGATGGGATATGATAGAATCCACCACCAGGAAAGCAGAAAAAAAAAACCTTTTACAAAATTGACATTCAGTTTTACATCCACACATAGTCATGCATACAAAAAGAGTATTCAACTATAAACTAACTAAATACTTTTTGTGGTAAAATTGCTAAAAATCAATTAACTGTAGATACATTTAGTGTTTCTATAAATGAATCCGTCTATATTCCTTCACACTGTAGTATACAACAATACACAATACATCTCCGTTATCGTTATGGTTCTCAACAAAGACATATTAAGTTGCCATTTAGTTACAAATACATAGCCTAGCAGCATGTAATTCTGTTTAACGGAATATCCATTCTTCTTCGAGATATGCGAATAAATTTGAGGTTAGTGGATAAATAACCTTAGAAGCGCTTCAAGAAAAATGCGATTTATGATAACAATACATTTAACGTTATTCTTAATCTAAAAGGGTCAATACCGAATTATCATCTGGTTGAAAATGTTGGTGAGAAATAGGTTGCCAACAAATGAATTTCATTCTTATAAAATGTACTTGGCGCGTGAATTAGTATCTTAAAAGCGGGACAAATATGTGTTTACTGCCTCTTACTTCATTAGCACATTTTCTTATATATTTTTTAAATTGAATGGTGCAAAATATTTAAATCTGTTATCGCGTAACTTAAAAATAAAGCACAACAAATACCAATGGGGTTATATACTCTCTGCATAAATATTGAAAATCGAATAGAGACCTTCAAATTTACTATAAATAAAAATAAAATCTTTAGATGAATTGGAGACTGAAGATCATACTACCACTGCACAGATCTTTAAACCTTTGTAATACTAAGCGCAGAATATTTGCTAAATCATCAGCAAATACCTGTAATCACGTTGGTTAAAACGTGACTTTCACAGGTGGCAGTAGGATATAGAAATCCTTTGGCATTGTTGAACTAATTGTTGGCAGCGGACAAGTAACACCCAACCTATCACAATAGAAATAGTAATACTCCAATCAAGAAAATTGCATTATTATTGACTCCGGTTAACGTTTCAAGTATCTCCATTGATTTTAAGGTTAGCGTAGATGCAAAAAGTATTGTTTTCTACGAAATTCGTTAAGTCTCTGAAGATGTAAATAGAATCGATTTTATTATCGCTAATAAAGGTGGCTACTATCATATCATATCGACAATTTTATTCCATTGCCACTAAATACCAATACATCTACCTGCATACTTTCTTTTCATGAGAGTATAGAGGTGAAATTTTTAGAATACTTCTTACATAATTTCTTCACCTAATCTATTATAAGACGTCTTAATCCCACAGTTATAATTATCTTGTTTTCGCGGTTATCTCTCTAAATAAATGTTTGTGCTTTCCTTGTCAATGACGATCTCCGCATACAAATATATAAAACACATGCATTTGCCAAAAACCATTTCTCGGAATTTAAATTTGGGCGCTTTTATTATAGATTAATGAGGATTTCCAGAAATACGACGTGAGCGCAAACTCTACACGAATACAATTTAACTCATAAACATTGTGTAAGCCACAACAAAAGAAACTTTAATGTGAAATAGTTCGATTTTAGTCGACTATAAACTTCGAACACCTACAAATGTAATTAATATCTAAATATAAGGTGTTAATTAACACGATTTTCAGGAATTTTTACAAGTAATAATTATCGTTTCTATAGCAGAAAAACATAAAAGAGAGATTTCGCGAACTAATTTTTATATCTATTAATACATTTTTTATTTTACTCATTAATAATGTCTATAGGTTCACACATGTATGGTTTTAATTTATTTTTGTTCAAAAAAAAAAAAATCATCTATAACGTGTAAATGGCCCAGATAGAATGTTTTGATCTCAGCTAAATTTGAAAACGTTAAAAATAGTCGTTCTATTTCTTATATTGACTTTGTTTTTATTTTCGAACCTTTTGAAGTTAATTTCCTATGAATGTAAAGGAAATATACAGAATTAGCATTATAATACGTAACAGTATAAACGTTTACGTATATTTCTCGATAAAATTTCATAATTTGTTCAAAACTTTTTAGTGATTTTAATTTAGTTAGTTGTAAAATTATTTAATGAGGGATAAACACTCAAGAATCATAAATAATGACGATTCTTTTCTCTAAAATTTAGACTGTATAGAATTAATAAGTACCCTACTGAAATATAATTAAAATTTGTTTATTTTATTATATAAATTGTACACTCCAGCTCATAGAAATTGGGATATTTGGATTATTCTCAAAAAGAAAGTCAACTTGAAGATAAAGAATATAAAAAAAAAAACTAAAATGTATAACCTTCCTCACGTCAAAATATCACCTTTGACAGCAATAATTCTAATACATATACATACAGTAATATAAATAATACTCAAATAGTACTTAACTTGTATAGTATATACGTGGCAATCTGCCAATTATTTTCGTCACTCTAAGCGTTGGAAAAAGCTGGTTGTCACACGACGAATTGCACACCACTGTGTTCAATAATAGAAGATATTTTACCCAGGGTACCCTTTTCTCCAACTAAGTTTGAACTTGGTCGTCTTCTTTCGGACATATGTAAAATCTGAATATTTGAAAAAGAGCTGATTGTGATCCATTTCTGTTGTTAATGTGTATATTTTGTGTTAGTCTAGAACTTTTTTCTAGAACTTACATAGCATAAGTATGGTTTCGCACTAATTAAGATACCCACACTGCTGATGGAAACAATATAGTTTATTTACCAGACAATGTATACTAGTAAATATCGCGTCGCAAAAGTAGGGATGATTTTTTCATTATCAGTCAGTAATTTATTCATTTTAAAAACTGTCAATATGATGTCATTTATAGGTGAAAAATTAATGCAAGTAAAATATATACCAGAATTGAAATACATGGTGTGGAAGTACACGAAATTATTGAGCAACAAATAATGCATGAGCGCTTCGAATGAAACAATTGAAAAAAATGTCATTCTAGATTTAATGTGTAGATACGTTTACGCTCAAGAACGTTCGTAAATTGTAGGAACGCTCCTGCCACGTACTACTCACGCCGAGAGTGCACACTACACACCACGCTCTCTACTTTTGAACGCACCCCAGCGTGTCTCTTTGTAGAATGTACTGTGGGAGTTTTCTTTTCTTACTTCGCATTGATTTCATATCGGAAGTTCGAGGGGCACTTTTCATTAGTGATAGCACATTGTTTGTTTGTTACACATAGCAATGCCATGTACTTTAGGTCGCTGTTGTACGTTGTATATGTACATGTATGAAGTCTTCTCTCAATAATATTGTTACTGATGTAACTAGATGTTGTTCTAGAAGGTGTAGGTATCGTTCTTTTGCTTAAACTCCCATAAATCTCATCTTTCATATACATCATCTGGTGTTTTCTCTTTCTTTCTCCTATTCCTCTTCTTTACCCTTCCTTGATTCTCCTTTTGATTCCTCCTCTTCTGTTTCTTTCTTCTCTTCCACTTCTCCTTCTGTTCCATATCCTCTCTTGTTTCTTCCCTTTTTGTTCTTCTTCTTCCCCGCCTAGAGTTTCTCTTGCTTCTTATTCCTGTTCTCCTTCTACCTCAGCTTCTTCTCCTTTTCTTTTTCCTCGATTTGTTATTCTTTCGCGTTCTTCTCTTTTTATACCTTCTCCTCTATTTCTTAATTTTCTCCTTCTTCTTATTCCTCTTCTCTTTCCTCTTGTTTTGTGTTCTGGTTCTCTTTTTCTACCTTCTCGTTTATTTTCCTCTTCTTCTTCTATTTTTCTGCTTTTCTTTATTCATTTTCTCCTTCTTCTTGTTCTGAATCCTGCTTCTCTTCTACTTATTTCTCTTCTGTTTCTTCTTTTATTTCTTTTCTTCGTTTACTTCTTCTTTCTCTTTCTTCTTCCTCCTCCTTTCTTATTTTTGATTCCTTTTTTCTCTTTGTGTTCGTTTTCTTCCATTCCTTGTTGTCTTCTCCTTCATTCTCTCCTTTTTCTTTTATCATGTCTATTTTTTTTCTTGTCTTTCTTGCTTTACTACTTGATCTTATTATTCATCACAAGCTTTTTCTTCAACTCCCCGACACTAATCTCGACGATTAAATTATTTGAAATTGATAGTTAATCCTATAGCAGGAAAACTTGATACCAAATCGTATTATTAGCTTCATGAGATCGCTTTTCCATTACCAGAGTGTCTTGGAATCTTGCAAACAGTCAATCCCAGAATAAGACGTTTTAGGCTTCAGTTTTGTACTATTACTTGCTGCTAACCACAGAAGACCAATTTCAAATAATCAGAGAAAGATTCCAATAGAATATTGAGTTTTTACGACGCGAAGATAGGTCATCATACTCAATTTTCTGTTGAAAGGTTTATTCATCAAGCTGAGAAGTTTATTAAAGAAGTTTACGAAAGTATTTTGATGGCTCGACGCTATAAACATTTTTCATGTCCCATCTTCTTCCTTATCCTCAGTGGTTTAAGAAATTGGAATATGGCAAAACTTGAAGTAAATTTCTTTAATGAGACTCAGTTTCTTTCCAGGGCTTCCCAAAACTTCCGATATTTCACAATATGGGACATAAAGAAGGTTAAACAATTTGCCAAACATACCAAAGTACCTCAAAAGCCAAAAACGCAACGAGAAAGTCTATGTTTCATTTAATTTTACAAATTCAGTTGGACTAACAACCAAAGCCAATGCGTCAGAGTATACTTTAATCTGAAACTTCATGTAAACTGATAAAAAGAGAATGTAAATTATTTTTTCTTAAAGGAAAAGCAAGTTATTTTTGTTTGATATTACGGCACTTGTAAACATTTCTGCTCTTCCTCGCCAAAGATATTCCTTTTATATGCAGCAGCGTTTTTGAAAGCTGAATAATGCCGAAAAAATTACGTATTCAAAGAGTTTATAAAAGAAGATAATTGCTTAAAGTACTTGATATTTAACATCCACCATCTAGTAATAAGCGCTCTTACATATTTCCGATGGTGTTTACGCTGGCGATAATCACCTCAATTTATAGTCTAGCGTTTACGTCTACGAAAACATTTCATCTTACGAGCTCTTTGCTGGTCTGCTTCGCTAAACGTTCATATTGACGCCGATCGCAAAAATGAAATGTTAATAAACCCGCGAGATGTTCGCGAATTATAAACGAATCATAATTGCCGGCTGGTATTAAACAAACTTTCGGATATTCCCTGTGAAAATTAACACCTAACGGTTATGTAACTTTCGCCCAGGGTTTCGATAAAAAAAGAATTAAATGCGTTTGGTCTATTTTGGAACGGAACCCGGTAGCACCTTGTAAAGCTATTACATGCTATGCATCAATCAATCGCAATTTCTTTTATGCTATTACACTGATATTGTCATACGAAATTAAATTCCTTAAAACAAAATTATGTACAGTGACATGTTCTACGAGGGCGACTTGAAATGTTTCTGAAATCGGCAAGAGATGGCGCACGGAGGTTCAAGTGGATTTATTGCCCGGCGGGGACAACCCTTTTTATGGCAACTGTCAAAATTTTAGACGTCTACTGTCAAGAGTTGTTATTCAAGAGTGTGTTTTGTGTAGCAAGTTAGGCGGTTTCGCAAAAATGGATAAAATCGAATTTCGTGCAGGTTTAAAACAATTCTGGCTAAAACCACTACCAACGATGAAATCATCGACAAGATATATGACGTCGTGTTAGCCAACATGCATCTCAGAAGAACGCGTTAGCCAAATCCAACACGAAATTTTGGGTATGAAAAAGCTTTCTCCAGGAGACTGTTGAGATGTTAGAGCACCAATGGACCAAATGCGCTAGTGTAGAGGGAGACTACGTTGAAAAATAAAAAATATAATGCCACTGTATTCTTTGTTCTAGATTGATTAGTATTCGAGTCGTGAGAAGATCTTTCTCTAAATCTTTCTCTCGAGCGTTTCGTTTCCATTACTTTGGTTATCGTCTATGTCTCGCATCCGTACCACCTTCCCTTGAGTCTGATGTAGTATAGTCTCTCATTAATAGGTTAAACCTGATGACGTTGTTTAAATAGTTTTCCCCAAGCACGAAGCCGGCATGGGCTTCATGTTTTCCGTTTCGGCTTCCACTGTAGAAAGCCATCGACCTGCCCACTCCTGATTGTTTCTTGTAACGCACGTAATGCTTTTGCTAATTGCCGTTAGGTTTGAGTTGGATCATCATCCGATGACTCCTACAACTGCTCGTCTTCGCATTTTTGTGGTCTACCAAAACGCTCGCAGTCTTTCACATTGAAATCATGACTTTTAAATTGTCGAAACCATGCCTCACATGTTCTATCCCATGGAGGTATTCGCCATGTGTTTCTACCAGCAAAAGATGATAGCTCAGCTGTCGAAATGTGAGTCTCCTTTTTAGTGAAGTGTTGTGGTTAGAGAGAGATAGTAAACTCAACTTTGAGCAATCTTATATTAAAAAACTTAACACCTTCATTCTTTCAGATTATCCCCAATATTTTTTGATTTCACTCAGTAACATAGAAACCAAAAGAGTTGATAGATGTGAATCTATGCTAGTACTGAAGATACTTTGCAATTTGAACAGAAACATAGCAAAAAATAATAAAATTATCAAGGTATCTCGTATATACTAAGTATAAACTAAGAGAAAATATACGAAGGAAACTTATATCGAAACGGAAAACTCCCCAGCTTGGCAATATAAAAGCGGCTCCATGTAAACTAATTTGCGGAAGCTTTATTTACGTTCATTTCGAATAATACGGGCCAGCCTATCTTACTCATCTAGACGGAACACTTTCCGCAGTCTCATCAGATGCTACGAAAGTGAATTATTTCGCCGAACACATGTTCGCCTGCAGACTCGTAAACCGTCAGCATAAATAATGAGACGGCGAAACGGTCGTCGAAGAAAATTGTAATTCTAAACATAGCAGCACGAAGGAGCATCTAGCTCTCTAGATGAGTACGCGCATATATGTACATACACGCGTACATAAGAAGCCGACGAAAGATATAGCGTGAAGGCGGCAAGATTGATATTCGGTTAAACTCTATTTCGGTTTCGTACGTTGCACGCAGGTGTCCGCGGCTCCGATAACCGCGGCAACTAGCGGCGCACGTCCGAAACGCTTCCCGACTTTAGGCAGTGCGTGTTTGGGCAATTTTTCTACGCGACCGGACCGGTTTATTTTTCCAATACAGGCGACGGTGATAGTTTTATTAATGATCGTATTGAAAGGCTTAAGTTTTTGTAGTTAATTTCGCTCTCACGAATATGTAGAAATATTTATAGCTTTCGAGGTCTTTGAAAGGTAATAGCCTAGGCGGACGGCGAAAATTTATCGGAATATACGATCACTGTTGGTCAAAAAAAAAATATCGGCAATGTTGAGGAGTTTATGCTGTATGGGTAATAAATTCTTGAAAGAGATCGAATCTACGATCTAAATTTCACTTTTACTCGCAAAATCCTTTGTCCTTTGCACTTGTTCTAGGAATTGGATAATACCAGGTGCATATATAAGTTTTTTCCGGTTCTTTTCTAAAAGAAACACGTAATTTTCAAGGGAAATAAATTTTTTATGCAAAATATTGGCCGTCGGTTTCTACATATTTCACCTACCCTTCAGGTAATTTATGGATACCGTGCCAGAAAAACTGCTTGCCTTTTGTGGCAAACAATTGATCGAGCGATTTTCCAACTTCCTTGAAATTGCCGAAGTACTGCTCTGCGAACACGTCCCCCATCGATGCGAAGAGGTAATAGTCAGATGGCGTCAGGTCTGGGGAGTACAGCGGGTGCGGGAGGATGTCCCATCTAAGCGATTTCAAGGTGTCTTTCACTACTTTTGCTGTGCGAGACGGCGTATTGTCATGTAACAAATCACTTTGCCATGTCTCCTGGCCCATTCTAGTCATCTTTCGATTAATGCGTGGTTTAAATTAATCATTTGTTGCCGATAGCGTTGTGTATTAACGATTTCGCCGGGCTTCCAGAATGCATAATACATAATACCGCTCTAGTCCCACCTGACACAGAGAGTGGTTTTCTCGATGAAGCTTTTTGGCCTTGGTGTTGAAGAACCGCGTTCACCGGGTGAAAGCCACGATTTTTTCCGCTTCAGGTTTCCAAAATGAATCCATTTTGCGTCACCCGTCACAATTAGATGCAAGAATGATTTCCTTTCATGGCATTGAAGCAGGTGATTTTGCGATTTCCTATTTGGCATTCATTCCAATTATGTGGGACCGATTTACCGAGCTTATTGATCTCCACCATCGCTCGTGAACGTCCGCTGATTGTTTCTTGTGCCGCATGTAATGCTTGTGCTAATCTCCATTAGGCTTGAGTTGAGTCATCATCCAATAACTCCTCCAACTGCTTGTCTTTTCATTCTCAACTGTCTTTCACATAAAAAAAATGATCTATGCCATGTCTGAAATGTTCTAATCGATAAAGCGTGTTCACCATACGTTTCTACCAGCAAATGATGATTTTTAGCAGCCTTTTTCTTTTGATTAAATAAGAAAAGTAATGTGTGCCGCAAATGTTCATTTTCATGCACAAAACTCGACATTGTCACTGAACGATAAGGCAAAGACGCTAGTTTTTGGCGGACTCAACTTGTGCGTCTCGTAGTTACATCCGAAAAGACTTCAGCATACACTTAGTAGGTGAGAAGAACTTGAACAATCCAAAATAGTAATTTTCTTGCATTCTTAACGTTGCACATAAACAGTTCAGAATTTCCGCTTATCGTAGCATCCATATTGACAGTAGACTCCTGAAATTCTAAGAAAACTGCATCTCAATAATCAAAACATATAGTTACCATCATTTTTCTGCCCAAGATTAATTAGGATCAACAATTTCTAGATTCAAAGATAACATAAAGCACAGGTGCTTGTTTATCAAAATTATAACACATGAGCTGAAAAGTCCCGGGCCTAACAAAGAAAACACGGTTTTTTTGGTTCAAAATTAGCTTTATTCATCAACGTAATCTCCATCAAGAGCAACGCAATCATTCCAGCGCCGCTCTAACATTTCAATACCACTTTTGTAGAACGATTTATCTTTTGCCTCAAAATAAGCCTCAGTTTCAGCGATAACCTCTTCATTCGTGTGAAATTTCTTACCGGCGAGCATTTTTTTGAGGTCTGCGAACAGCCAGTAGTGGATGGGAGCCAAATCTGGCGAATACGGTGGATGTGGGAGCAATTCGAAGTTCAATTCATGTAGTTTTGCCATTGTTTTGATTGACTTGTGACACGGTGCGTTGTCTTGATGAAACAAAATTTTTTTCTTTGCCATATGCGGTCGTTTCTTTGCAATTTCGGCCTTCAAACGCTCCAATAACGCTGTATAATATTCACTGTTGATGGTGTTTCCTTTCTCAAGATAGTCGATGAATATTATACCACGCACATCCCAAAATACCGAGGCCATAACCTTTCTAGCCGATTGTTGTGCTTTCGGGCGCTTTGGACGAGGTTCACCAGTTGCTGTCCACTCAGATGACGATCGTTTTGATTTCGGAGTGAAGTGATGAATCCATGTTTCATCCATTGTCACATATCGACGCAAAAATTCCGGTTTGTTACGTTTAAACATGGCCAAACACTACTCAGAATCATCAACACGTTCTTGTTTTTGGTCAACAGTGAGCAAACGCGGCACCCACTTTGAACAGAGCTTTCTCATAGTCAAATGCTCATGCAATATAAAGCCAATACGTTCTTTTGATATCTTTACGATGTCAGCTAACTCACGCAACTTCACTTTTCGATCATTCAAAACGTTTTTGTGGATTATTTTTATGTTTTCTGGTGTTACCGCCTCATTTGGACGTCCACTGCGTTCTGCATCATCGGTGTATCTACGACCACGTTTGAAGTCAGCAAACCAACGTTTTATTGTTGTTTCTGATGGAGTGGAGTCCCCATAACACTTTTCAAGCCATTGGTTCGAATCAACGGTATTTTTTCCCATCAAGAGGCAGTGTAAAATTAAAACACGAAATTGTTTTTGATCCATTGTTTTAAAAATAACAAAAGTAGAGTGACTCTTAGCACAATAACTCACAAACTAATGAATAGAATATCATGAAATTTTAACAGCTGTCTTTTGAAGGTTAGTACTAACTAAGAGAAAGGCGACTGCAATAAAACTAGCGTCATCTGTGTGTTAGGCCCGGGACTTTTCAGCCCATGTGTTATATATAATATTTTCCCATCCATTCCATAAAAACTTCGTTGCGTGTAAATAAGACACTTACGTATCGAAAGAACGTAATAAATCTGCATTTCTGCACTATACTTCTACAATCTACACCGCAATGAATTTTCAGAATCCTTTCAGAATCACAAAGCCACGTGGTATGTGTCTATTACCTTAAGAAATAGTGGAATGTTTGACCAAAAAAATCTGATAAGCTAAGATAATAAACTTACGATTAAATATTTTGGACTATCACCTTGTTACAAGTAATTTACAGACTAGCATACGTCTTACTACTAATATTAACGGTAGTTTCATATTAGTATTAATTTAATTGGCAGGAACTTGCCTTTGACAATATTGCGTCTGCTGAGATATTACGATATACGTATCTACTATAATACAGCTTACGAGTATTGTTAACATAGTTAATGGGCGTTTTCTGTTTGCCATAGAATTAGACAAAGTCCCATAGCAGAGTAGCTGTAAATTTCCACGCTTTTCGTAATGAGATAATGACACAATTTAAGATAGAGTTCTTTAATAACCATACCTGCAATATTAGTGATTGCTTACGTCGCAATGAAATGGATTTACACGCATTGATCAATTTGGTAGTTCTAGATCAACGGGTAAGGTCAACAGCTGCTGTGCTAATTGGCGGCTAACTGCATATGTACATAAATAAAGGCAACCGTGGCATACAACTTTAAAAGCGCCACCTGCAGTACAAGTTAGGTATTGATGTCTGGTATATAAATTCCTTTTTAATTAATTTTCCAATTATTACAATTTCACGGGAAACATCTGTTATCGCGTTATTCCACACTTAGGGTACATACCCGTTTCATATTTTAATTTTTTTCTGCCTCGTTATATCTTTTTTCCTATCTATAACAGCGATTAGAAAACCTCTTACAAGAAAAAAAAATAAATTCACGGCACAGCATCGCAGAATAATGTTCATTTTAATTTTTGAACATGTCATCGTCACTGTGTGATAGTCTGAGACGTACTACATGGGTCTAGGCTTTATTATAGTACAGAATACTGAGTAATAATTCATACAAAAGAATTAACAGCAATATGGATTTATTTATGTAAAATAAAGTTTTTCAATTTGTACTTGGGGTTAGGCTGTTGTATTATTAAACAATTTCAGAGAAAATTAAAATGTTAAAGAGAAACAGAGCGTATGTATGCATACGAAATCATTTCCTTGCCACATGTATAAAAACTACCCATCTACGAGTTAACGACTAAATGAAAACGAATACAAAAATGACTTGGTTTTTGGATTAATATGAAAATACGAGGCTTTGATTTCTGGCTTTCGTAAACCACTCATTGTGTTGTGAGTTACCAGCAAGTGCGTATTTATTTTGGTTTGTGCGGGAGGCTAATTCAGTATGCGAACAGAAAGCAAGTGACAATAAATTTAACATATTATGAAACGAACTGGCCTACATCGTCCAATAAAATGAACTCTTCCACACGGGATCTTGTTACTGCGATAATTTTAAAGCGCAATACAATTCATTTAAACTTGATTAGATCTTATCGCGATCTGACAAATCTTTTAACCATCCGATTATCGCAAAACAAAACGAGAAACGTCAATATTAAATGATAAGGTAAAATCCCATCACAGCTCGATTTTATGTTCTAAACAAATACTTAAAATATCGTGAGATGTTTCTTAAAAATTTTACCTGTGGTGCATGTATACGTACGCTATAATATCCGTAGAATAGATGAAATTAGATTAAGTCTTGTATTTGATAATTCGCAAGTTTATTTTTCTTCATAGATCCCAGACTCGCGCAGTAATATTTATAATGTAAATAGAATTAGAGTCAGCCAAACAAAATATTTGTACGGGTTCAAATAGTAGTTAATCATATTCGCTTGAAACTTATATGAAAGATTTTATCGACGTCTGTAATTACCTAGTCTAGCCATAAATATTCTTACGTAAGGATTCCATCATAACATGCAAATAAATTTGGTTCATTCAATAATTTCTTACTTGTATCTTCACAGAAAAAAATAAATTTAAGGAGCCAAAGTTTACTCAATTTTCTTGGCGAATTATCAATAACTGCATGTATGATGTTTCATGGGAAAATTAGCTGCTACTGTACACCAAAGCGTTTTAAAGAAAGTTAGGGTGAGACTACCTTTCAGGGCAACCCATCTTCTTTGAAACAGACTCTGTATACTTCTCGTCTAATGAATTAAGGGCCACATTAATAATGTCAGGAACGTTTTTCTGAATACTCCAGTGCTGATTTTCACGCAGTTACTTTCAACTGTATCGACAGTGTCTTTAAAACATTTTCTTGGTGCACTTTGTGGGAAAATTTTAATCGTAAATGTAGCTCCGAACTTCCAGTGCTGCATGGTGTTCTTCTTGAAGTCCTCCAAATGAGTTCTTTTGCTTCTTTCCACTTTAAAGCATGAAATCGGTCATTTTATCAATTGAATTTTTTTTCTACTGCAAAAATTTTCGCGTCGGTTAAGAGAGTCAATTCTGCGGTTGTTATGAACGCATCGCTAAAGTAAACGTTGTGTTTTCGCTGTCCTAACTTTTTATTTGTCATCTAGTAAATGATCCATTGACCCTTTAAATGATAACATACAACAATAGTCGTATTCTTTGAAAGGAGCAATACGAGGGCGACCTGAAATGTTTCCAGAATCGATAAGAGAAACACGGTATTGGTATAGCCTCCTAGAAGATCAATGCACTTTTTCAAACGGTGCTCCAGTCTCTTCAAGCCGTCAAGAAAGTAGGATGTTTCGAGGTCTGCAGAATAACCATCTGGCGATGGCCTCCTCATTTGAGGCAAATCTCTTTCCTCCCACTGATTTTTTCAGGTTTGGGAATAGGAAAAAGTCGTCGGGGTTTAGGTCCGATGAATATAGAGGGTGAGCGACTAATTCGTAGCGCAACTGATTCAATTTGGACACGACGATGCAGGATGAATGCACCGGTGCATTGTCGTGGTGGGAAAATACATTTTCCCGCTGTTTCTCCTTCAACACTGCTCGCTGTAGTATCGCCCCGTAATCGTCCTTCCCTTCTGTAGATAGTCGATGAGGGTCACGCCTTGATAATCCCAGAGAATTTTCGCCATTACCTTTCCGGCCGATGAAACGGTCTTTGGTTTCTTCGGAACCGATTCGCTTCGACTGCTCCTTGGTTTCCGGTATGTAGTGGTGAATCCAGGTCTCATCCATGGTTGCGAGACGCATGAAGAAATCCCTTAGATTGCGTTGGATCCCAGACACTCCTCCGAAACGGTCACCCGATTTCGTTTTTGTTCCAGTGTAAGCAAACGCGGTACCCAGCGCGCCGACAGCTTTTTCTTGCCCAAAATTTCGCGTGGGATATGGCCAACACGTTCTTCTGAGATGCCTATTGCCTCTGCTGTCTCTTTCGGCTTCAATTGGCAATCGGCTAACACGACATGATTCTTGTCGACCATTTCATAGTTGGTAGCGGTTTCTGGGCGTCCACTGGTTCGTCACTTCGCTTATGCAGCCACGTATGCACTAGCTCATCCAGAAGCTGATGGTCGAAAATGATATATGAATATATCTGCCATGAGCCTCTAGCAAAAAGAGCAATAAAATTTAGCCGGATGAAATTTGTTCTTAAATGTTTGAACGTTACGAATTATGTCTAACTATTTTATATTTGCATACAATAGTTTATATTATTGAGTAACGATTTCACGATATGCGTATCAGTTGTATTATTTTAAAGGAATTTCACTTTGTTTCCAAACTTATCAATGGTAGTGCACATGACCTAAAGATAATAAAATATAAACAAAGATAATATAAGTAAATAAAAATATTTATTCTAGAAATTCTTAGATGTTGTGGTAGCATTTCTCTACCGGATTTTACAATACGTCTACATTTATGAAACCTTTGAATTCTGCTGGTAATTTATTGTTAAATCCATTGCCCAGATGCTTTAAGCTTCTCTTCGTTAATTTGCAATCCGTGTCTGAGGATATGTAAATTATGTCGGCGGTTTGCATGATAAAGTCTAGGTAAAACATTGCCTATAATTCCTACAATCTTCTTTTCTACTAGGAAAATTATTTTGGCTAAAGGAGATAAACTTCAAAGTAGAATACCGTAGGTCAATCTTGTTTGAATTCAGCGTAGTAAACGTTTATTTGGCTGTAATGGCTTAAGCTAGTAGCTATATGGATCAGTTCCCAACGTTTTACAATTAACTGGTTTGACATCTAATCAAAATTATCTCGTCAATTTTGAATCTTGGAGACTAGTTTTGCGTTAAACTCTTGAAGCCCGGCGAAACCGTTAATACACAACGTTATCGGCAACAAACGAGTAATTTAAACGACGCACTAATCGAAAGACGACCGGAATGGGTTAGAAAATATGGCAAGGTGATTTTGTTACACGACAATGCGCCGTCTCACACAGCAAAACTAGTGAAATTGCTTGGATGAAACATTCTTCCGCACTCGCCGTATTCCCCAGACCTGGCGTCATCTCACTATCACCTTTTCGCATCCATGAGGCGCGCACTTCAGCTATATCGTAGTTGTAAAATGGCTCGACCAATTGTTTGCTGCAAAGGTTAGCAGTTTATGTGGCATGGTATCCATAAAGTGCCTGAAAGATGGGTGAAATGTGTAGAAACTGATGGCCAATATTTTGAATAAAAAAAATAATTTCCCTTGAAAATTAGGTGTTTTTTGTTTAGCAAAAAAACGGAACAAGATATGCATATACCTAGTAATTCTTACAATCATCTTTTGTGCTAGCAAAATCGTTTTAGCTAAAGGAGATGAGCTACAAAGTAGAATACCGTAGGTCAATCTTGTATGAATTAAGTGCAGTAAACGTTTTTCAGGTTGTAGGAGCTATCTCGTCGATTTTGAATCTTGGAGACTAGTTTTGTCCTAAACTGGCGAAATGCCTGAAGCGTTAAGGTTTTATAGACGGTGATACTGATGGTTGAAGGAAGTTGAAGCTTCTAAATAAATATGGCGAATGTTTTACTTGATTTTGCTGTAAATTTGCTTCGGTCGGTGCCAATAACAACTAGAGGTATTTCCTCGCAATATTTTAATCCTCTGAAAAGGGTACAAAGTGTAATGGTACGACTATTAAACTTTACCACGGAATTGACGCGTTCCTTACTTATTTATGTGCAATCGTATGAAATTTCTGTCCTAGTTTCGTACGACAACACCAAAATAAAAGCCGTATCTAACGTCAATCTAACAGATTGGAACGACCCTGCCACAATTGGAACATAAACGATATTATAGCGCTTTGGTGTGAACGTATTCCTACGTAAGTACATCTGTCTGAAATAAACAGCCTTGTCTTTAAAAATAGATGGCGCGAAATTAAAAAAAAACGGAGATCGTTATAAGGCGCAAATAAGCGAAGCGCGCTTATGTACACCGGTAAACGTTTACATAAATAATCGTTATTTGTTTAATAAGACGCTTGCGAAAACACAAATCGGTGGCGGCGGCCTTTTCTCGCCCGCCGGCAGGCGTATTTTGCGCACACATACATATGTACGTATGTACATACATTTGTATACACGTAATATGCTTCGTATTATTAAGCGGTGAGACGCAATGGAGCCGGGTGCATAATAATATTTACGCTTACAGCCAACCGGAACTCCGAAATGTAGGACAGAGTTTACTATTTTTGAAGCTTTCTTGGATTTCTCGACGCGCCGATGGCGTGAGTGACGCTCGGATGTCTACTGATGATTTGCTATTCTCGGCGGTCTTCATGTGTAGTCTTGGATGCGTTATACCGTTTCCTTGTGCTTGCATGACTACTTACGGAGATTTAGAAAATGGAAAATAATTTGTGAATTGTGGAATTGGAAAGTTAATAACAGTTAGACAAAACAACATACATACATCCAAAGAGAACAAAAAGAAATGACCACAGAGTAAGCAGCTGAATTAAAAAGTAAAAGCTTATTTTATACCCGAAAATTATCCTGGATGATTCGACAACGAATTAAGGATGGCTTCGAAATACGAGGGTGGATCTTCATGCTATACCCCTGACCCCCTACAGTAAAACCGCAATGGGGTTATCAATCTTCAACGCTAGCAATGCTGCACACGTTCATAGGCTTCCTGACAACCACCTCGGACAACCAGGACGACTACACACTTACTTGAAGTAAAACTGTAAATAAACGACAAAACCCGAAAAATATTTCTACTATGGCACTAGATTTGTCAAACCTTTTGAATTTAAGATGAGCCAAATCCCCCTTGGATCTGATTTTAATAGATCTTTTTGTCTGCACATTTTATACCTGATCACAACCTTTACAAAATATTTTGTAAATTATTGATTTTTACATGTTATCTACTTGGCCTTTAGGGTTTCCTAAAACAATTTTGTCGCTATTATAAACCGAAAAGACGGTTTTGCGATTTTTTGAAGACTTTTCGTCTAACATGAATAAAAAGAAAACGTTACCTACTTCTTATTACTACTGCTGGTACATTCTAGTGTACTTATATTTCTACTTCTTAGTCTATTCTGATCCTTCTTAATAGTATTATAGACTAGATTTACGGAGAATTCGTTAAGATTTGCAATTTTGATGACTTTATTATTAAGCTCATTTAAATATCTGTCTTCAGTTAAAGGGGAAATTAATCAAACGATGAACCTAAAACTTAATTTCCGAAAGTTTATGTTGGATAACCACATAGATACCAAGGAGGTTGTTTGTTTAATTTCTTTGACTAGACTTTACACGAAACAGAACTTATCACAATGTAAAAATAATTTCATACCAAGTATGATGGGAAGTTTGTTCATCTTTGTTCAAGAACAACCGAACTTTGCCAAATAGTTGACTCACCCTGTATACTTTTTCTTTTAACTATAAAGAGGTCACTTTATTTCGATTTGCATCATAAATAAAACGAAGCAAACGCTTTTGTTACAAATACGTCTTTGTTTCTCAGCGCTGTGTTTCTTTTATTGCTTCATATTAGTCGTAAGATGCATTATGATATCATGAAAAAAATTGTGGAAGCTTACGCCATCTCAGACACAATATTATTGTACGAAAATTTAGGGCACAATACAATGGCTTCATTTTTCAGATTGTTAGGTTTGCATATTTAATACTTCCCTTTTTTAATTTACTAATTTGATCTTATCAAAGGCAGTTAATCCGTTTTGAGTTTGCATATTTATCGATATCACAGAAGAAATGTGTAATTTCTAATTCCCGGGATTTTTACATGTGGAAACTTATACTAACATTCCAAAGGTTAAAGACTGGGTACTTAATAAATTCGTAAAACATGTATTTGCAATACTATTATGGAAATAACTAAGAATTGTATTACTTTAGTATCTACTATGTGGCATTTATGGACTGAGTGAATGATGTGAAAAGCGAATTTATATCTATTATTGTCGACTTAAATTCATAAAATATTTTTTGTTCATTCCGTGTTCTGTTAAGTGAATAAATATTATATTATGTTTTTACGTTATTATTTCTCTCCAAATTAATTTGATTTACCAACTTTCCGTGGGTGACAGTGCATACTGAAACCTTTTGATATATCACTCCTTAGATGGACTTTAAAAGTGATTATTGTTCTGGAAATTACTTCCGTATAAAAGTAAATATATATTTTATAGATGTTTTACTGTATTAACAAATAATATGCATTAGTCATTCGTGCTATATCTTCAAGTTTTGCTGTAATGTCTTCTCTGAGTCTGCTTTCAATACCATATCATCTGCAAACATTAATTTCTATACGTTAATTGCATTCATTATCCAGTTTCCTGCTTTCATATTTTTCCTTATTGTTTGGCTTTTTTTAATAGCATTATCTATTAATATAGAGAGCAACAATGGGCTTAATACGTATACCTGCTGTAATACAATTTGTGAATCGAATTCAGCTGATTTTGCGTTGGAAGTTCTGACTTTATTCCTGTTGTTTTTATGCAATACCTTTCTAGCCCTCTTCTTTCCAGGCTCTGCCATACATCTTCTCTTCTTACCCTATCAAAAGCTTTTTCAAGATCTATAAAACATATATATATTTCCCTTTCCTTTCTCTGTTAGTTTTTCTAAATCCTAATTTTCTGATTACAAATATCAAGTCCTGGCTGCTTCTTCCTTTTCTGAATCCATGTTGAGTGTCTTCTGATGTTGTTTCCAGTTTCTGTGGGAGTCTTTTTTCTAGTGCTCTTGTTAATACTTTGCCTGGGATGCTAGTTGTTCCTCTGTAGTTAGAGCATTCTTTAGTGACTCCTTTTTTATATGGGCATAAATATTCCCATATTCCATTCCTTAGGAATTTATTTTTTTATTATAATAATGAGATGAAGTAGTTCTTTGTTACCTTTGTCTCCAATATATCCTCCCCGGCCGCCTTTGCTAGTTTTAGTTTGCTAACTTCTTCTCTGACTTCTTCGTCGCTTATTGGTGTGGTAAGTTTTCCGTCGTTTTTTGCTATTTGTTCTGTTTCTCTTATATATCTATCTTGTTTTATTTTTGTAAGTTTTTCAAAGTACTGTTTCCATCTTTCCATGTTCTCTTTCTCCTCAGTTAGTACATTTCCTTTATCATCTCTTATATTTTCCAATCTTGGCGTCTTCTTCTGTCTAAACTGTTTTATTGTACCGTAGAATAATTTTTAGTTTTCTCTATAGCTATCTTTCAATTTCAGTCTAAACTCTCTCTCCAAGAATTTTCTTTGACCCTCTTGATACTTTCTTTAGCTTCTTTCCTTGACACTTTGTATATCTTATAATCCTCCTATTTTCTACTATGCATGTATCTGATCCATCTATTTTTCTTATATATTTATTACATACTTATCTTATATAGAAAAGTTTAAAACGCAATTAGTGCCTATTGACATTGCAATGAACAGACATAATTTTCAAAATACCGCTATTGCAAAGCAGACAACATTTAAAGATTAAATATTATTTCGAAGTATTAACATGAAACACGTTTTGCTTATATATATATTAATTAATCTGTATATACTGTTTTATTACCATCTCAAATGACACCAAGGAACTCATGCTATAAACATAGTAGTAACCGCTGCTAAAGTGCATCACATCTAGCGAATCAAAAATTTCGTGAGAAAGTAGCCATACACTAGGTTGCATAAAATTGAATTAACTACCAGCAGTAAACGACCAAAGAAAATAAATGCTTATATTGCGTCTAGCGTGAGATCTTATTCAGTAAATAGCAGTCCTACTAGGTGTAAATTAGTTCTGTTTTAATAATCTACACGTACATACACGAATTTTAATGAGCTAATAACATGATTACGAAAGCAAGTCATAGAATTGCGTTATTAAAAATCTCTAGGAAGAACTATGTAATTTCGGTAGAAATTATGTGTAGTCGTTGAACTCATAATAATAAAAAGATACTTAGAATTTCTTTGGTTAGAAGAAATATACTTTGCACTAAAGAAATTGTTTCTTTTTGAATAGACACAATTTTTTTACGCACGAAGAAATATCGTTTCCTTACTATTTTAAGATATTATCTGACTGAAAGCTTAATTGCATTTTCTCTAAAGGTACAGTTAAGATCATAAGGGACTTGTATATAATGTACTTTCGGATACAGCGTACACTTTCCTTGGTCCCGGCAAAGCCTTATTTGACATAATGTATTTTTGTTCTGATATTACGTACATATTCATTACGTATCGCAATCGCTGTTAAGTGGGGCGTATAATATGATGCACTAAAGGGATTTTCTTATTTTTCTTCAAACTAGTTGCAGTTGGAGAAATTTGCTTTGATAGATTATTAAATACAACTTTACATATTAGAAATGAGTACTTTTACTGAGCAGCGGTGCGAAGCATTACCAGTTGAAGGAAAAATAAACATAATTAAGTGAATTCGAAGTGGTAAAAAACAATCTAATATTTGTCGCTATAACTGTCTTAAAAACAACAGTTTCTACCATAATGAAAAATACAGATAAAATTCTCGCATTAGAACAGACAAATAAAAATGTCAGGCGATTACGTAAACAGGTTCGAGGATGAGCTGATGAAGCTTTACTGCGATGGTTTGAGTATCAACGAGTCAATAATGTACCAATTAGTGGTCCTATTCTTTAAAGTAAAGCAGAAGGATTTGCTAAATTGTTCAACGACAGTGAATTTAAGTGCACAGCAGGTTGGTTACACTGTTTTAAAAGACATAACATAACATAAATCCTAGTTACATTCATGGTGAAAGTGCAAATATAAATTTGGAGGAATGCAGGGTGTGGCTGCAGTCGAGCCTAAGTAATTTTATGAAAGACTATCACATAAATGACATCTTTAATGCTGACGAAACGGGCTTGTTCTACAAACTTACGCCTAATCGTACACTAAAATTTAAAGGTAAAAAAATGCGTTAGGAGCAAACAGCCGAAGCAGAGACATAAAAGTCATTTCTTCACACTTTACTTGAGGTCTCTTTCATTCAACATAATGCGGCTTGCATCAACAAATGTTCCTTATTGTCTATTAAACACACCGCAGTTTGTAAATCCTAGTGCATCCGCTCACAAAACTTTAAATTGAAACTGTGGGTCGTCTTCATGTATGTATGTTAGTAAACCAAGTATAAAATTCAATATGTTTACTGCAATTAGCAGGGTAATTTATCTGGATAAAACCTACGCTTTCTCAGTACAATGGTAATATATTGTATCGCGCTCCCTTCCATTGAAATCTGTTGGATTGAAATCAACGGATTTTTGCATTACAGGTGCCGATACGTTTACTTATGTGTTGATTTAATACCTCTTGTAGTCTTATTTAAACTGCAAAGAGAACCATACTCTACAAAGATTATCATACAGTTTCTTAAAGGTAGTTTGAGAAGGCTAGATGGCTGCTGTGTAACATATACGGCATTTTTATGGCACAAACTGTAACACTCAATCATCAACATCAATTGGTGTCAATAGTTGTCGTCTGCATCCATCAATTATTTCCATAGATTACCACATGAATAGTTCAGAAATTAAGTAGAAAAAATTGCCACAATTTATTGATATGAAAAAGAATATCGATGTCAAGTGTTATATATTGTTGGAATTGTTGAAAAAATGGCTCTTTTATAAAGCCATGGCTGACCATGGTTTCCATTAAAAAAACTATTTCTTTTGTAACACCCCAAAAATTTTCCCTTAAACAAAAAATTCGCATCATATAACGCATATAATTACCTGCAACTTTCCCCTTCCCACTTTTTTTTTTTCTAAAGTCAATAATAACAAAGGTATAAGTATCAAACAAACAAAATCAAAGCTCGGTTTTTTCGAGATATAATACTCATTACACAAAAACACTTGCAGAATATTTTATTATGCAGATATGTTATCTCTATAAGAGCAGTTTCAAAATCAATTAAATATTCTAGGTACAAC
Source organism: Trypoxylus dichotomus (assembly GCA_023509865.1). Classification (NCBI taxonomy): domain Eukaryota; kingdom Metazoa; phylum Arthropoda; class Insecta; order Coleoptera; family Scarabaeidae; genus Trypoxylus; species Trypoxylus dichotomus. The sequence continues at coordinate 7,962,202 of CM042076.1, read as the reverse complement.
AGTAATTTACCTTCTATGAAGATACTTTGACATAATAGATTGCTTCATAAATATTTGATAATAGCACTCATACTATAGTGTTTGAGTTCATTAGATTTATGTGCTTTAGCAATAATTCGTTAGATACATTTTTTTTTGTAATTTTTGATTGCATCTACAGCAATTTCAGATAAATCAAGTGGATTTATCAACTTCGTATTTAAGGTTTATAATCCTCCAGTATTACTATAGTCGTGTCTGGGTAAAATGCCTTTCAGACGCACCCGAATGTTGGCAATTGACTTTGAAATGATTTCCATTGGCGTACCAAACGTAGGATTTACTTCAGAGAAAAGACATGATTCGAAATTCAAAGGTTTTCTAGCAGATAAATAAATAACTTTTGAATAGAGTGCACTGGTTTCAACCTCGATAAACATTTTACATGCCCTACGTTGGGCGCTAAAATTTATCCTGGAATTCTTCTGAGCTTTATAATAATGTTTTATCTTTTAGTCTGGATTATTTAATTTATTTCATTTAAAGTTTTGCTTGTAAATTAGTATTATTATTTATTTTTGAAATAAGGGAATACCAAATTTCGAATCGAAATATTGTATTACAAATAAGTTTTGACAAAGACCTAACGCAAATCCTATGTTAGCTAATGTTAAAATTTGTAAATTAATATGATATTAACAGTATTTTTTCTACTCACGCACGCAGTCTTTATCAAACCGCAAATCAGTTATTGTTGGTTCCTTGAATTTCAAAAAGGACACTGATAATTGGCCCTGAGCTATAGTTCGTTGTTATTCCGCAGGATTATAGGTGTTCTCCTGGGTTCCAAGATATTTTCTTATATATGTTATGGTATTTTGCCCTATTGTTACTCAAAGTATCAAAATTTAGAAGCTGATAAACTCTGGCAGTCTACTACATGCAGTGGCAGGCAAATAAATAGCACAGGTAAATGGATATAAATATATTGACGAATATATAAACATTACACTAATATCCATATTAACACTAATATTAATATGAATATTAATACTAAACCACCGTTGGCATTAGTAATGATAAAATTACAATTTTCTTGCAATTACCCAACGTAATTAAATTCCTAAAAAATATCGGTCTCGGAGGGGACTCCTAGAAAGCAGATTAATACACTAACATTTAATACATCATGTAAAGACTTTATTATAACAGATTTTTTCTATTTACACTATACCCGTTGACGACAAAACTAAAACTGATAACATATACTTTTATCGCATTTGGATGTCTGGTTTTCCCGGAATATTTTTGCTCATAACCACTTTCGCAATACCAGTACCAGAAACTACATACTACATTCAACCTCATACGTTTAGAACACGGATTGGCTACTCGAATTTTTCAATATAATTCTTATTTCCCTTAAATTTTATGGGTGGTCTATACCATTGTGACGGGCTGTATATACCTACAACGCGAATACTTCTGCACCAAATCAGTTACTGTGCTATATATGTGCCTCCACAAAAAATTAGAATAATACTCTCTTGTTAACGATCGTAAGGTTTTTTACTGTTTATGAAAACAGGGGAAGAACAAACCCTATGCTAGGAGATTCCTATATATATTTTTTTTATATAATAATAATAAATAAAAATATATAATATATAAAATAAATACAGCTGCGAGCAAATGTTATAGGCAGGGTAACTTTTTTAGCGTTACGATAAGACGAGAATCTCAAAACTAAAAAAAGACATATAATTCTGTTTATAAGGTTCTTTTATTAAATAAATCAGTATTTAATGCTGCCTCCTCTAGCCTTTATTATAGCTTTAATTCTTTTAGGCATAGTAGCTACTAGTTTGTAACATGTTTCTGGGGAAATTCCCATTCCATAAACACTGTTTGCTGTAGCGCTTCTTTAGAGGCATGGTTGTATCTACGAACTCTGTCCTTCAATATGTACCGTAGATTTTCAATAGGCGAGAGGTCAGGCGATTGTGGGAGCCAGTCCAAAATCTTCACTTGGTTATCAGTAAACCATTTCATTACAGGTCGAGCCTTGTGGCAAGGGGCATTGTCCTGCTGAAAGTAATATTCCTCTGAGTCCATATCATAAAATCTGACAATTGATGGTTCGAGAACCTCTTCCAACATCCCGATGTAGCGTGTCCCATTTATGCGGCCCTCACACACATGGACTTCCCCTACACCTTGTGCACACATACACCCCAAAATCATTTTCATCGCCGTGTTTAACAGTAGGTAAAATACATTCTGGGGAAAATGCTTCGCCGGACCTCCTCCGAGCATAACTTGCTCCGGAAACGCTGTGCACCTGCACAGAATAAACGAAGGACGTTAACTTTTTGAATATTTCTATTTTGGTGAGAAAAGTAGGGGCGGTGAGTTCAATTACGTATATTGCAAGGATTAGGAAATATTTTTAAGCATTTATTAGATTCATCGGACCAAAGTACTTTGGCTCAGTCATCTACAGTCCAATGTCGGTACTTCTTTGTCCACGTAAAGCGTTGTTTGTGGTGTAGCTCGGTCAGCAAAGGCTTGTATCGTGGTTTCCAGCCACGTAAATTCGCCGCAGTTAACCTTCCTCTTACCGTATGCATGGAGATTGGTGCGTCTCATTGAGCGCGGAGCTCTGCAGAAATCGCTATCGCGGATTTGTCCCTATCCCGGAGCGCGATACGCTCTATCAATCGTTCTTCTCGCACAGTCGTTACACGTTTTCTACCGGTCTTGGGTAGATTATGATACTCTCCAATCCGTTCATAGCGACTAATTGTGTTTTGCATTGCACAACGCGAACATTTTATTGTCTTAGCAATTTTTATTTGTGACAATCCTTGTTTGTGCAATAAAATTATCTGAACTGGTAAAGCCTCAGATATTTGGGGCTTTTTTGGCATATTGTGTATACACAAACTTACAAAAGAAGGTCCGCATTCTAAATGAACTTTTGGAACCGACAAACGACGTTTCTTTCTCTACGCACAATATATTACTCAACCTAAAAATTTTAATTTCTGTCTTATGTAGTTTCGTAATTTATATTTTCTAGGAATTTCTACTTTAGATAACGACCAGGTACAGGTTCGCAGAACCCTTGTTCTAAAATTCGCCACCTGCTTGCGCGAAACACATGTTTGATTAGGGTGCCTATAACATTTGCTCGCAGCTGTATATAAAAAATAATAATATATATAAAGTATATATAATTTAGAACTGTTTTAAGCGAGAAAAATTTAAACATGTGATTCAAAGAGAAAATATTTTACATGTGCTATTTGTATGACCGCTACTGTATGTGCTACCACTCAAGACATCGAGGACAATAGAAACAACAATGAATACTCGTATTATTATTATTAACTCGATGTGGATGTTCGAGTTGGCAATATAAGCATAATTTCTCCCGTATATACCATTAATGAGATGGCTTTATTTTTTACGTCAGTACACGTTACTCCAAAATTTTGAGATTTTATTGTATAAAGATCCAGAATTGTTTCGATTTGAACGCAGATGAGAAAGATCTTAAATCAGATCATTCTATTCATAGAAAATTATTAATTATTTGTTTATACGAAAATTATTAGTAAATCGTCTATTTTTAAATTACCTTTAAACAAATGATCGATACAATATACGTTCTATGCGATATTCTATAATCTTGAATCATTACTTCCTGTGTTTTAACTTGTGTCTACCACGAACTACTTTAAGTAGATTTATGTCGTGCGTAATAGTGATAAATCATAAACATTAACCAAGACAAAGAGATTATATAAGCGAAATATATAGACCTTTTTTTGAGAGGAGAGTAAAGGTTCAAACCTAAAATTTCACATTGATTAATAAATTCAGGTATATTTTAGAATATGTGTGACACTAATATGACTAATAAAATTAGTAGCTCGTTACTCATAAACGCAGTCTAAAATTAACAAAAAATATATGTATACTCTATATTTTTAACCTCGATATATTAGAGGTAAAGATTTTAACTGAAGGCGAAAGAAATTCTCACATTTTGCAGGATTTAAAAATAAAAATACAAACAAACACAACCGTTAACATTATTATTTTGATTAATGTAGACGTAATAAATATATAAGAATTATAATAATCATTATATTAATAAATACTGCAGATATGCTAGAATATGTTGATATTCTGTCTTCTTCCTCATATACTGGCACTATCACATAAATGGATTTTATTCAAACATTTTCATTTCATTTTACTGAAAAAAGGCGATGTTAGCCCTTTTTTGTGCCATGGAATTCAACCGTATGATTATGTTAATGTTTTTAGACAACAATATGGTGGTCGATAAAGAATTCGTTAAGTACATTAAGTAGATTTTTTAACTGAAAATAAATATGATTAATGTGAAAGATATACTATCGTACTTGGATTAATAACCACAATTACAAGAACTGTCTGGTTGTATAACTCACAGGGTTTGCAATAAACGCCACTCCACCCAAATTACATTGAACATATAACTTTCTTTCTACTGACTAAGACCTAACACTTGGCTTTAACTAATATAACTACACTAATACCAAATATGAAACCCATTCTTCCCTATTACACATCGTTTTCTTTTTCTACGGCATTTATTATTTGCCGATTTCAAAATTCTTGAAAATTGTTGACTAAATGGAGCAAATCCCTCAAATATTTGTAAAAATATTGTAAGTAAACCTCTAGTCGATAGTATTTTAGAATCACTCTTTACGAGGGGAGGTCCGGAAGTTCGTGGAATGGAGGGGATGGAGTGGGGATAGGGGCGCTCGCTAGGTGTCATTCTAATTAGCGATTCATCAGTTACAGCCCTATAGCGTTAGTCGTTTACGAATAGTTGCCTGCTAAACAAGTCAATCCGGAAGAAAACTGAACCTATGGAGGAAATTGAACACTGTGCTGTGATAAAGTTACTTACAAAGCAAGGAAAGAACTCTCAAACCATATTGAATGAAATGGAAACCGTTTATGGGGAACAGTGCACTAGTTAATCAATGATTTATAAGTGGCATGGTCTTTTTAAACCTGGTCGGGAGTCGATTGAAGACGACCCCCGCCCAGGACGGCCAGTTGAGGCCACCACATCAGACATCGTCGAAAAAGTGCAAAAATTTCTACTGCAAGATGCCCGTTTGAAGAAAAAACAATTATCTGCATTACCATCTTGCGTATCCTACATGACCACCTGGGTATGACAAAAGTCATTGCAAGATGGGTACCGAGAAATTGGACGCGTGAGCACGTCCAAACAATTTTTGGAGCTGTGTGGAGACAAACCTGCACAGATTTTGGACCGAATTGTTACCGGAGATGAAAGATGGGTTCATCACTTTGAGCCTGAGTCCAAACAGGAATCCATGCAATGGCATAAAAAGGGGATACCACCGCCAAAGAAATTCAAAGTGTCAGAATCGGCTGGAAAGTTGATGGCTACCATTTTTTGGGATTGTGAGGGGATATTATTGATTGATTACAGAGAAAAAGGAAGGAGCATAACCGGAGAATATTACGCAGCGATATTAGAAAAATTAAAGGAGGCCATCAAGGAAAAACGTCGAGGAAAATGGACCAAGGGTGTGTTGCACTTGCAAGACAATACGCCGGTTCACCAGAGCAAAGTTGCAATGGCTGCTCTGCATAAGCATGGCTTTCAATCAATAGTCCATCCACCCTACAGTCCATACCTGGCACCTAGTGATTTTTATTTGTTCCCCAATTTAAAAAAAGACTTACGTGGAAGAAAGTTTTCCGACGACAATGAGGTAAAGGAGGCAATTTTGGCCCATTTTGAGGCGAAAGATAAAAAATATCTTTATGATGGTTTAGAAAAATTAATTCATAGATCTAATAAATGTATTGTGCTTAAGGGTGATTATATTGAAAAGGAAAAATAGATTTATTGTTTTATTTTATTTAAAACCCTTTCATTCCACGAACTTCTGGACCTCCCCTCGTAAATAACTTAATTTTTTAATGATTTTTAAAATAAATACATACTTCTACTATTCTCGTGACTAACATTGTACTTAAATAAGTAAATAAATTATTAAAATTTTATGGTTTGTTTATATCTTATCACTTTTTAAATAATGACTTAGCCGCATTAGTCATTTTACAAAGAGTATAGTACAGCACAGAGTTAAATTTTGACGTGATACGACAAAACTAATATGAGTTTCGGATTCAGCACACCCACATTACTAAAGAAAAAAAACGATTTTCATATAAAAGTCAGCAAAAAAAAACGTGTTGGGCAGTCTTAATAATTAGTTTGGAACACATCAGTCAGTCGATAACACGGTTGACAATGAGAGTCCACGTGCGCTTGAAACCTTGTGTTCCGAAGTAATTCTTAATTTATGTGGAGTGGAATTTTCTGCAATACCTGTAAATACTTAAATTAAAGTTAGTCGAATGAGGAATAAATGTTATGACACGGTTACTCTATAATGCATATATTAGGTCCCATCTGGAGACAATGCAAGTAATAAGAACTTATACAAACTAAGCGTAATGCAGAACAAGACGCTCAGAATCTTCCTGGATGCATTACGATGTACTCCACAAGAGGCTTTATATGTAGAAACCGCAATTATTACCCCTTCAACTGCGGAAGCAGGTTTTGACGGTCAAGGTTGAAGATCAAATGCCATAATAAAGTTTATAATAATAGTATCCTACTAGTACGCAAGTAATCTCATTAACATTAGATTTCTGAAAAGAAAAACAAAAACCGATCCACTGTTAAGCAATATTAGTCGAACTTCACACAAAAACAATGACCGCTCAAGGATTATATTAGAATGTACGTATGTATCTTATCTATGTTGCACAAAACAATTAACGGATATTCCTTGTAATTGATAATAAGAGTACTGTCAGCTAGAAATATCTGCATAAATTACTGTCAATCTTCTTAAACAAGAAATCGTATACACGAAGGTGTTTTAACATCTTCATGCATATTTTAAAGTAATCATAGCTGAAGGGGACTTCAACATGCTCCTTGGTTGCTATTTAAAAGTTCACTGCCTTGATTAGCAGTAGAGGTTTTTAGTTATTAAACGCGTTACTATCTATCAAAAATAAAGCATAAGTACACAATAAAGATTGGTGAACACCTTGGAGTAAATCAGAGCGTAATTTCTAGATTTTGGAATCGCGTTTTGAAAATTGGAGATGCTAGTAATAAATGCCTTCACAACTGACGCACTGTTAATGCAACCCAGTATCAAAATGAGTTTGCTACAGCCACTAAAAGGCTAATATCAACATAGACAATAAGAAATAATGTGCATAGAATTGCTTTATATGCTCAGAAACCGTTGACTAGTATTGTGCCTATTGTAAAGCGCAAAGGGGCCTCCAGAATGCGTCCAGCGAAATTTCAACTATGTGAAACTATACAAATTTCACTGATGTATGTACACTACCGCTCAAAAGTGTTTAGGCACCCCTGTTTTCATGGATTATTCATATACTATTATGTTTACCAAAAAAACATTATAATAAAATGAAATACGTATTTAAAATGTAGTTCGGTAAGATAAACACCCATTATATCGCATAAGGTTTACTATCATTTACCTGTACTTGATCGGATTACCATAAACTGTTTATTGCGGTGCAATTACAATAACAATCCCTCTGAATTTACTGGGTAAATTTAGTCATATGTTAGATTGTAGGTAATAATGTTTAAATTACTTTCCTAGAAGATTATAGTGAAATCTGTAACCTATGGTCAGTTGCAGTGTGGTATTTACTCTATTCACGGCGTGGAGGGATGAGTCCAAATTTGAGCTGTTCGGAACCCGAAGACGCATATTCGTAAGAAGATCTGTGGGCGAACGTGCCAGAGAAGAGTGTATTGCTGTTACCGTGAAGCATGGCGGAGGTTCTATCATCATTTGGGGCTGTTTTGCTGGCACTAGTGCAGGAGCCATTGTGAAAATTGACGGTATATGAAAAAAAGAAGGCTACCGCGAAATTTTGGAGAACCACGCAATACCTTCCGGAATTCGACTTTTCGATCAAAATTTTATCTTCCAGCAAGATAATGATAATTATGTAAAGACTATTTACGCCATTTAGAAGAGGAAGGAACTCTCAAAAATATGGAATGGCCACCCCAGAGCCCCGACTTGAATCCAATCGAGTTACTATGGGAAGAACTAGATCGGGAAGTACGGAAATCGGCTCCGACATCAGCCACTGACGTGTTGAACAAATTGCAATCGAGTTGGACCTCAATAACACAAGAAACTCTGGCAAAACTTATTGCGAGAATGCCTCGATTGTGTGCCGCAATTATTAAATCAAGAGGAGGTCACATAGATGAAAGCAAAATTTAAATTAAACGTTTTAATTTTCACTTTTATTTAATATATTTTTATTCATGTACGTGTATGTGTACATAAAAAATAAATATTATTAACTTTTTTGCTGAGTTTTTATACATTTTTGCTGTCAGTGAGAGTGCCTAAACACTTTTCAGCGGTAGTGTATGTTCCATAAAATTTACACAACTTTATCTTATTATTTACTTCATTTCTGTTTCGGATTTTTTAATTACTAATTTTTGCAACATCATTTCCTCCAGTTTCTCGTGTTTTTCTGTAGAGAATTCTGTACCATTCGAATTTACAAATCGACCTTTTTATAGCATCATAACTTTACTTCCATATTATTCTAGACAAATTTAAAATTTATTTCGCAATAGTGAGGATTATCATCGAAGTTAATGCTGAACTACGAACACAAATGCAAGAGAAAATAACATTAGAAAAAATTATTACATTTTATACAGACAGTATTTACAATAATGGTAACTCAAAAATAGAAATTTCGGTAAGTGTACGACCTAATGAATTTATTGAGTTTATAATGAATAGCGCACTATAACAGCACCAAGGATGCCACTGGGAATGTGGGCAACCACCGGCCCGCTGTAAAATTTGATCCGGCCCGCGAGACATTTCGAAAAACCCAATTAAAACAAAAATATTACACTACTTACTCATACTCACTCCAAATGAGGAAGATCGAGTGATATGGGGTTTCAACGCGGCCCGCGAACTTATTTGCACACTAAAGTTTGGCCCGCAATATGACAAAGGTTGCGCATACTTGGTTTAAATAGTTACAGGCTGCTGTCAGGAATGAATATGATATGATTCCCCAAAAATTATTCAGCACTCTCACTTGGTCCTGGCGTTTTTCACTATTTGTGGCGATTATACGCTTTATTATCGTCTACTTTTTGTAAGAATTATTACAATAAATATTTCCATATTTTTCCGAGAAAAAATAAAACACTTTTTATACTTTCCCAACGGCATCAAAGAAAGATTTGTCCAAACAAGTTTAAAACGCAATAATGTAAACAGATCCCAATTTACAAACATTCAAAATTAAAATACTCAAACTAAAAAGTGCGTCAAGTCATCTTTATAAGATATCCCTTAATTATTTTGAACAGAGTATGTTAATATTTGCGCTATGAACGTTTATGACAAGCTTCACCCATGATTTATTATAAAAAAAGTAATAATTGGACGTGTATTTACAGGAATTGATGTTTTCATAGACACTTGATATCTTCCAAAAGCTCTAGCTTGGATATATTTATTTACAGTACTTGTCTATTTACTGAAGTTTAATAAATTGAAGCTAATTATTCAACAGTTTTTTTAGGCTAACATTGATGGATTCCGCAGGATAAATTTACATCTTTTGGAAGCCGATCAACTCAACCATGAAGTGTAAAAATGGGAAAAATAACATGCTATTGCTAAATTGCTTGTTTTTCTTTTGTGCTATAATAAATCAGAAGAAACTGTATACACTGATTATTTCGATATGAAAATATATCTTTCATTTCTAAGTAATATTCTAAGGCTATTAGGAACTTATTGTCCAAAATGTAGAAGCGTAGTTTGTGGGAAAAAAGTCAACAATTTAATTAGTTGCGACTGAGGATTTTATATGTTTTGGCCAACCAATTTCAGTAAATATTCCGATCTATTTCAGAAGATTTCCGAAAACTAGTTCCAGGCTCAACCGTTTATTTACAGTATACAATCCCACATTTATGACACCTTCCTTTAAACACGGAGATACATAATTTTTATCTAAGAGCTTATTTATTTCCAGATTGTCATTTACAGTATGAAAACACTGACTGTGCAGATTACACGTGAAACACTTTTGATGATGCATCATTTTATTTAGATAAGCTAATATAGATACATTTTACACACGCTAACTTACAGCGGAGTAAGGCAAATGTCTAGCACAGCATTTTATTGACATTGAAACATATTATGCTGCGTAAACATTGTATAATAGAAATCCTTTGAAAAACGTACTGACAATTACAGAAGAATATGGACTTCGACCAAATTAAGTTAATTTTGCATGGTTATTGTATATATAATGTATTTTTTGAAACATAAAACGTGTGTCAGCATTTTGAAAAATCTATTTCAATATCCGTTATAGTTCTTTTCGAAATATAAGAAAATAACAAACAACTTTTCAAATATACTGGTCGCCATAAATTAACAGTAAACGCCCGTGTATTCTATTGAAACTTTCAGGAAATATCTATTTTACTCATATTAAGAAATGCTGAAAATTTCAGCAGCATAGGATCTTAACAGCATACCAATTATACATACAGGTAATTCATAAAATTATAAAATATAAATTAGAAAAAAGTAGTTTAGCAAAACTAAAACATGGTCTCCAAACCTTAATTTTGATTCAATCAAAACACCTAACTTCTTGGTTCTTGCAACAGAGGCGTTGTTTGTCTTTAACAATAATTATGGCCATATTAGCTAGTGATATCTTCACTTCTTTTTTTTAAAAGAAGCTCAACACTAGCTTTGTCCACTATTAATCTGTAGGCGGTGTTTTGGCACTTAATCTTGATTCATTGTACAGTTGGGTATATATGTTGGAAGAAAACGTATATCTGAGTGTCGTCGGCATATAAATGGCAATTAGAAATAATATTCGCGAAGATATTGCTACTGCAGATCGCGAACAAAATAGGTCCCGTAATGGATCCTTTTACTAGCCCAGAACAAAGCGGTCAAGGACAGAAGATATTCCCATTGGTCACACACTGACGCCTTTGAGTAAGGAAAGACTTGAAGAAACAAATTGATTGATCATTTAGCTCAATATACTGTGAGCTGCATATCGCAGCCTAGCGTATCAAATGCTTTTGAATAGTCAAGCAGTGCAATAAAAATATCACTTGTCATATTATTGATATCTGACGCTGTCTCACAACTATATTTACGGAAACCAAACTGTAGTAAAGGAAAAATAGATGGATGGCTAGATATCCCCTTAACTGAATTTTCACAAATTTCTCAAGTACCTTAGAGAATACAAGCTAAATACTAACTGGCCCGAGATCGTTGTATATTTTGGACATGAACTTTTGGATGAATGTGTTACTAAAATGCTAAATAACATCAGATTAGATGTGTCTTGGCTATTGGTTCATGAAGATGAAACACATATACATCAGGTGTACATTCTTTGCCAGTTACAGAAACGAAATATCTACTAATTTCATTTACATTTCTTAATATAAGAAGCCCTTACCTGTGCATTCGATAAAATCCACCAGGGAATTCTGCTCAATAAACTGAATTGTTTTGGATTTACTTCCTCGTTTCTCAAGCTTACGAGCTCCTATTTATTAGCGTATTAACTACATATTTTATAATGGCTACCGGTCGCAAGAACTTGTATCTACTTCTGGTGTGCCGCATGGTTACAACTTAGGACCACTGTTGTTTTTATTAATTATTAATGATCAGTTGGTTAGCCTGTCCTGTCCGGCTTTGGCTTAAGCCGATGACGTTAAGATCTATTCAGCTGTTGATAATTTAGTGACAGAAATATGCGCTTCTATTATTTGGTCACCTTATTGTACCTACCATCAGCTTACATTGGAACCCTCCCAGAGGAACTGATTACCATTCTTTGCTGGGGCGTCATGGCACGCGTCCGTTAAAGAACGCAGAGAGACTTATTGCTCTCAATTTCTCTGGAAATTAATAAATGGATTCGTTGATTGCGGCGATTTATTATCTAAATTCATGTACCTCCTCTTTCATCTAGACCAAGTATGGGCAACCTTTGACATGTTGTGAGCAAAACTTTAGTGTGCAAATACGTTCGCGGGCCGCGTTTAAAAGTAGTGCATTTTAAAGTAGTGTTCATAATTTTTAGCGATACATATCAGACATGAAATAATACGACAATGTTATTATAATGCCATTTATTAAAATAAGAAAATGAAATGAAAAAGATAGGTACAACATTATAATTAAATTGTGAAATTTTTTTTTAATTGGATTTTTCAGACTCTGTTCCACGTTTGCAGTATCTATTACGAAAACTAATATTTTGCATATTGCCCTCATATATAATATGTGTAGCTTAGCAAATGAATATTGCAACGATATTTTTTTCAAGAGCCTTATTCACAGTTACGTTAGTTATTCTTAGGTCTTTAAGGTCTCTTAAGTTTTCTTTTCACAATGTATGTACAACTTTCTATTATTTTTTGTCCTATAATTGGTATTCTGTTGGAAAATAAATTTTATTATCATTATTATTAACATAGTTTTAATCGTATTGGTCAACTATGGTTGTTGTTTGTTTCGATAACTGCGGAGATCACAGAAGTTATGTTGTTTATAGAAATATAAATATCAAATTTGTGTTATGATGAAGTTTTTATCTAACATTATTGATGGTACAAGGGTCCACACTTAAAATTAGTTGAAGTAGAATTTAAGTTTTTTTGATGTAATTCAGGTTGTAGCAAGTGCTTTCTACCATCCCATTTTTTATTCTGTAAGGTATCCAATTGAAACTTTTCGAAGATCTAAAAGTTCTAAGTTCGAGCCACAAGCTTGCTTCAATTTATATTAATATTAGTCCTAGAATCTCATTGGAGGAAAGAAGATACATAGGGCCTAATTTAAAATTAGAAAGTTTCCGGCTTAAACGAAAATTAAATGTACAAAAATATTTATAAAATCTAGATTTGGATTCGCTAACATTTCAACATAATATTTCTATTTGTTCTCGATATACAGCTAATACCCGAACACAATAAGACATCCTGTATATACACATATTTATTTCAAAATGAACTTAAAACGACCATCACTTACCGACTGTCTTTATGATATTCAAATCGTCCATCTCGTTATCTTTATCATCTTCGGAATACTCTTCCGTGGTGTTGGAGGAGGAGGAAGCGCTATCTGTGCTCTCCTGTCGATTCCTCAACTTCGCATCCGCCATATCCCTCTGCCTTCCGCTTTTCTTCCTACTTCCTCGCCTTCTTCTTTCTCCCAAAAAGTCTTTCCGCTCTCCCACTTCGGAATCGGTCGCGCAGAGACCGAAGAAATCACCGCAGCGTCGCGCGAAAGTAAATAAATGCCACCGCAACCGCGAACGAGCGATACCGTAGGTGAAAGTGCTCCTCCGCTCTCTAGTATATGCGACCTGTTCGGACGACGATGTCTTCTCGTTAACCGGTCGCGAGACGTTTGCGTACGCGACTACTTCGAACTTGGAAAGTCGCGCTCGTAATAGCGCCTTATAGCTAGCGGACCGTAGAATGAGAGCGAATGGATTTAATCGGACGCAACAGCGGTAGTAGTAGTAGTAGTAGCGGCATCGGCCGTAGTGTAGTAGTAGGTGCATGCCCACACCGCGAGACGCACATCTTACCCACGCGTTCCGATCGTCTTGGCCGTCTCTTCTTTTTCGTGCGTTTTTCAGATCGATATTCTCGGTTTCGACGGCGACTCGTACTCGATAGGATTCGCGAAGCTTCTCGTATGATCTTTTGGCTGCGCTAAGAGGCACAATAATATTATTAATACGTAACGCTAGGGTCCATAGAAGTAGTCATGAAATATTTTTGGCGAAGAAGCGCGAATGAATTGTGAAATTTTGACGTGACAAATAAATAATACGACTGTCACAAAGTTAAGCGGAACGATGTGCCTGTGCACATCATACACTCAAGTGTTTTTGCTGTAAGCCTACGATGATTTCATGATTTAGAATTTATTTTGACGATTTTTGATAAGTTACGGTTATTAAATCTCCTAGGTTACTGATGTCCAAATCAGTTTTAGTTATCGTCCCATCGCATTTCGTTCTTTTATCTGTTGGGTAGCCTTTCCTGTCCGCCTTTGACTTATGCTGATGGCGTTAAGATCTATTCACCGTTTTCTAACTAAGAAAATGTTGCACTCCTTCAGAAAAATGTTAACTTGACAACGGTCTGGGGCAAAATAGCCATCTGTAGCGGCGATGACCTCCTCATTTGAGGCAAATCTCTTTCCTCCCGGTAATCTTTCTAGGTTTGGGAGTAGGGAAAAGTCGCTGGGGCTTAGATCCGGTAAATATGGAGGATGAGAGACTAATTCAATTTGAACATGACGATGCGGGATGAATGAGCCGGTGCATTGACGTGGTGGAAAAACACTTTTTTCCTCTGCAAACGA